>KK113778.1:541017-557244 GCA_000611955.2 Stegodyphus mimosarum
AAATGATTCAATATGAACCCAAATTTTGCATCAAGTTTCATTCATTAATAGATTTATAAATGTGGGACGCCTGCAAGTTATAGTGGACTCTCTAGCAGAATTATTCAGTAAAATCAAAAGCCAAAAAAATGAAAATTAGTATTTAATCTTACATCAGTGTTTCCAGTATATAGCGAAAATATATTAAAGTAGCAAAATTAATATGAATATAGCTGAAACCGGCCGAAGAAAAGAAATATGTTGATAACTGTTAAAATTATGTACGAGATAACATAAGATTCTAACAAAATCCGTTTCTATCATAAATTAGCAGGTTTTGATTAAAATTTAATTAATGACAAATTTTAGCGAAGCAAAGTTTCATTTGTCATTAGACATAGGTGTAACTTATCATTTTAAAATGCCCCGGACAATCCAATTAAGTTTATTAGACTAAAAATCTCAAATAGCAGAAAAACTATAGTTTATTAATGCGAAATGCAAAGTTTTGCGCTAGGCTAAATGGTATACAGTACTTTATGTTTATTAAAGAGCTTATTCGAGCATTTTTAGACGATTTTCATTGTAATTAAGGTATTAATTTGCAAATTTTCACAGGACAGCGTTATATTTGCAAATTTTCACAGGACTAGTTTCGATGGTTTTACCAAAACGTCAACCTCAGCTGCTAAAGCGCAAATGAATGAGATAAGATAAGATATAGTAAAATGTCTGGACAGGAGTTAAGCTACTGGTGCCATACAAAGAAACGAAAACATAATTTTCTTTCTAAAGGTAAAGATGAATTGGAATTACGGTCATTAACGAAAACAGAAAGATCTTTTTTATTTGAATCACCTCTAGAAAATCTATTTCGCCAGTGGAAGATGTTTTTGAGCAATTTTGGCTGTAGGAAAATTGAAAGTGTGATTTCGGACCAACAATGCCGAGGAACAGATGATTTCTGTGTTTCCTTTATCCTAACATATACCTCATGTTCCTTAAATTTAAGGCTGTCTTAGTTTGACCAATGTAAATTAAAGCTCGCTGGCAAGGAATCCTGTAAATACCCCAGGAAATCATACCTGGAATGGGTCCTTAAGTATAGAACTCAAAATTGTATTGATAGGAGAATAGACCATCCGAAAGTTGAGTTTCTATAAAATGCTTCCAATTTTATAGCATTTATAGATTTTCTTCACATTTAAAGAATAGTTTTACCTAATATATTTATGTTTTAAATGTTCCATTTCATAATACTTATTCTTCAATATCTTTTTACACCGTAATTTCGAAGACAATAAAGCCTTTTTTAGTAACGAAAGAGGTATTTTATCCCATTCCTCTTCAACAGCTTTCCTAAGTCTAGGGAAAGTTCTAGGCCGACGTTTTGACAATTTGCTTTTTAAAAGTGAATCCATGGATGACATGTTATGAGATTAGTGGGGATATGAGTGAATGGTATAGCCTTGATACACGCCTCTTGTTCCATTTAGATTTTATAACCGTATTCTAAGATTTTCTTCGTTTTGGTGATAATAAATATGTCTCTTTTATTTCGGTCATTTAATTACAACCAATATTAATCTACTATGACAACATTTTTCCATTTTTAATAATTGTTTTTCATAGAGAATTCTGCAGTGCGTTCTGCTTTCGGGATATAACGTGGAGAAAATCGATTGACATTAAGATTTTTCGCTTTTTTAATATTAAAATCATCATTAATCACTGTGCTTGCAAATGACACTGAGCATTTTAATGATTATGCAACTTTTCTTTGAATTTGCAGATTTTCTTTTAACATTAAATTTCTTACCTTTTTAACATTCGAAATCCACCGTTTTCCCTTATATATGTATTTTGAACAATTTTCTCCTTGAAGCCAAATTCTGTTTTTTGTTCTCTTCTTAATGATGATACTATCTATCATTGGTTTAAATACCGAAAAATCATTGTTTTTTCCAGCATTATTAAAAACTAACTACGTATAATTTTCTGCGGAAAGAGTACAAACATAGCCTTACGTTCATTACTCCTTTAAAGGCGCCATATTGCATGAAAACAAGATTGTCAAGTAGCAGATGATAATTTACACTTTCACAAATATAGTTGCAATTAAAAAAAAATTACAACAGGTGAATTTTTTATAGCAAAGCAAAGTCTTCTAAAAAACGTTCGAACAGCTTTTATAGAAGTACTTCCGTTGCAAACATATATAAGATTATTAAACACCTGAGTTTAATACACGGCGATTGATATATGCAGATAGTGATAGCTGCCTTAAACGTATCTAGTAAAATAATAACTAGCAGCTGATACAGTACTTAATATTAAAATAATAACTAAAAATTAAAGCTTGTCTTAAAAAATTTACATAATTTTGAAGCTTGTTTTGAAATTTTTTTGTTGAATATTGAAAAAAATCATTAAATTTTAGGAAGAATTTGTTTTTCTGTGTTTGTTTTGTATAGTTCATCATCAGGTTTTTATTTGTATTCCCTATTTCGTAAACTTTCGATCATCACTTTCCAGTTGAAAGTTTTCCTTAGAATTTAGAGCATTTTTTTAGATATGATTGATTTGAAAATGTCATCATTGCTTTATGTATTAATTTCAATGTCAGTTTCCGCAAATTTTTAACGCTGTCTCTAATGCCATAGCCAGTTTTTAAACACCTTGTCTCAAGCTGTTGTCAGGTGGCACATACTCTGTGACTGAACCTTCAAAACTTTCCTCGTTGTGCCAGACATATTAGCCATAGCTTCATATTCTTCTGAGGCTTCTTCAACAGAGGAACCGCAATTTCAGAAACAATTTTTAACTGTGTATATCTACTTAAAAATGTTCTTCGAAGTGCTTGAAGTTTTGCCGAATTAAATTCTTTTTATCCTTTTCCAAGCATCTTTCTTCTAATGACAGATAAAAGGATTTATACCAATCTGGCTGCAATGTTAGTTGTATTTCCAGGAAGAGAAACTAATGTTTTTTTTAAAAAGAGACAACATAGGTGTGTGTTGCAGAGTTTAATTAGTAAAGTGTATTTTTTATTATTTTTCATTTCACTGCAGCTTTTCAGAAGAAAATATGTAAAACTGAGACTTGCCATCCTTGAGTTCTTCTATATTAATGTGTAATATTTTACCACTTTCAAGCAACTGAAATATATATGATCATTTGAATTCACTTATATTACTCAAGTCACTGCAACGTTTTAACCATAAATATATATCTTAAATTATCATTTGAAATCAGTCATACATTGCATAAATGCAAATTGATAGTCCCATCAAAAGCTACCTCATACCTTTTCCACCTAATTCTCAGCAAAATTTTACTGCAAAACCCAATTCTGTCTACAATTTCTTCCGCATAAACTGTTACAATGTTCGTATCCTAGTAAACAGAGATAAATACTTATTAATCGCGCTTTATCATATTTAGTTACAGTCTATCGTTTCTTAAACGAACCGTTTCGTAATATTTATTTAACATTATCCGTTAGACTGCTTCCTGATCCACTTATGGGGACATAAACTAACTTAATCTACTATATGTCCGATATGCAATGAATTTAGCGGAGATGAGGACGATAAATGCGACCAATATCACTGCAATATTACATCTCATAAAATTTCTTCCGCAATAATATCTTTTGTTCTCCGAGTTTATGGAGGATAATAATTTATCTTACCTTATTAATCTCTTCTTTTGATGCAAAAACTATCTCCCAAAGCTAAAAGACATAAGTTATTTCTTAACTATAAAGACGAATTAATTCTATCTAGATTTATTTTTAATTCTGAAAAATTAGACTGGATTCAGTGCATCTTGAAGCTAAGAAATAAATGCGGCAAATGAATGCAACGTAGTTATCAAAATTTGTAAATTACATTAGAAGAGCAGGATGGAGGTTTTTTTTATTTTATTTTACGGCAAAATGATATCTAGTACGTTGAATAAGCATGAAATAAAAGGAAATGTTATTAACATATTTTAGACCATGTAATATGTCTTTCAAATTAGCGTATGTGTTGATAAATAAGAATATCGAAAACTGATTAAAAATGTTATTTTCTAAAACTAAGCATAAAAATTTTAATAAATAATTGTGAGATATTAAGAAGCATGCTAAAGATGCAGACTGTTTTGCCAGAGGAACAGCTCTTATTACAGTTCTCATCTGGCGGGCCTTTATAAGTTCTATGTACACCTGAGAAGAAAATGTATAAAAACAATTAAATATGAATGAAATCAGTTCATTTCTTTTAAGCAACAACCAATTCGTAAATAATTGTTTAGGTTAATCCGTATACATATGGCGTCATGATTCAAATTTAAAGTGAGATGATAACTTGTTCTCAGTATCAATAAAAGAATTAACGTGACAATGACATACCGTACCAATTATCCTAACCTGAAACAAAAAAGTTGCCAACAGCACTTTTGTATTTAAAATGCTGACTTAATAACGAAACAGTTTCGACATATAATGACGTCACATGCCATCGCGTGCTTTTTTCAACCTTAGAATATGACCTGATATAATAATAATGTGTTTAATGCTTGGCGATGCTTATTTTGATTTCATATTTTGCAAAACCTACAACTTTTTATTAACAAGATTTACGATTTGAAAGCAATGAAGTCGCAAACGAACAAACAGACAGGCATGCACAGATTTTAATAGTATAGATATCTGTAAGAAAAAACTTATGCTTTTCATAAATATTTATAATTATGTAAATGTCATAACTAAATTTCGAAATATTTTTGTTATTTAAGGGATTCAGTAGGTTTTATAAAAATAAAGTGCTTTTTATTATCATTACATTCTCAATGTGTTGTATTCTTATGTTATCATCTACTTTTGATGTTATCATACTCCGAACATCGCTAAATAATTTATGTGAATTAACGTGAGCAACTAACAATTGACTTAAAAGTGTACAAATCAACGATTTTTTTTCTACACGTTTGCGGTAAAATGATTGTCGTAAACAGAATCCAAAAAGATGTGTTAGGATTCCCCTGCGAAAACATACATTACTGGTATCGTTAAGAAGACTGTACGAGATCTTGATGCTAATAAATTGCGTACTTTATTTCAAACATGTACCGAAGTCTTGAGTTTTCTTTTCTTATTAGATAATAAGATAACATGTTTAACCTCTGAAAATTCCTTAAATTTCTATGGAAATTAAAAAGTTAAATTATCTGAGGAAATGTATATCATATTTGAACTTCCTGAGTACTTTAGTTTTGTTTTTATGATAAACAAGTACGTATTATGATCTGATAACATAAATTCTATCCTTTTATTTAATTGCAACTAAAGTGATAATAAACCTTGCAGTTGCTCCGTTCCTAATATTGTCTAGGAAATACACTCCTTCCAAATTCTAAGCAACATTTAAATTTTGTTAGTATTTATATTTTTACTTTGACACAATTGTTTTCTTTCTGTTTCCTATGATCAGTTCGTTGTGGATTTGTAACTGATTTCATAAAAACTATCGAACATGATGTTTATTCATGATCTTGTTACACATATAACGCCAAATTTCTAGCTATTGACCAGTAATAACCTTCCAGATTGAATTAATATTAGTGGTTTCAAGTGCAAGAAATAAGATATGTCTTATGAGCAAGTAATCTCAAATTTAACTTGAAGTAGTTGTGAGTCTGAAATGTGAAATATAAAATAAATGTTTTTTCATCCCCAACATTGAACTAATATTAACTTCAAGTTGTTTATTATTGATCACTATTACATAACTGGTTTAATAGCGATTATTAACGCGCATTCTATAGTTGCTGGCGAATTCATGCTACCACTACACATCTTTCTGAAGAGGAATGAAATATTGCCGCTCTTTATTCGGTGTCGTCGTGTATTTTCGGCCATTTGCTGCTTAATATTTTTGTTGCCTGACTAGAAAAGCTACTCCTGTAGAAAATGCTTGTTAGTGTACTTCGGAACTTTGGCATACCATTGTTGGTTGTCTCTACTCAACTGAACAAAATTTGGCCATGAAACTCTTTATATTCTGTATCATGGAATGGGTACGTGCTCCAAAACCATTAAATTTACCGTATATACCCGCGTATAAGTCGAGATATTTTTGACAAAAAAAAGACTTCAAATTGGGGGGGCCGACTTATACGCGGGGCCATAAAAAATTAAAAGAATCGGAAGTTCAAAAATTTCTTTATATAATGCAGTTGTTTTCTTCCCGCACTCATATTGGACGACTTATCAAATAAGTCACTTACTTGAAGTAATTTAATGACTTAAATTATGTGACGAACTAATCACAGAGTTTCATGCTTTAACTAGAGTGTCATGATCATAATTCATACTTTAACTGTGGCCTTAATTCTGGAAGGATTGACATCCGTCATTCTACCCCTAGATGGCTGCCTCAATAAGCCCTTCAAAGTAAATGTTAGAAAATATTGGGCAGAGTGGATTAGTTCCGGTCGACCAACATTTACAAAGGGAGGAAACATTGAAAAGCCCGATATTACATTAATTGCTCAGTGAGCTAAAGATGCTTGGAACGAAATAGCTTCTGAAATCATTATAAAATCATTTAAAAAATGTTGTATTAGCAACGAACTAGACGGCGCGGAAGATGATGCTGTTTTTGAAAGTGAAAATGACGACGAAGGCTCTAGCAGTGATCGTAACAATACAGAGTTCGAGACTGAAAATATGTATGATGACGAGCCAATGACGACAGAAGAGTTCTATGAAATGTTTGGTGAATCTGACCATGAATTGTTGAAGGATTTTGATTTTGTTTATTTATCAAGGTATTTTTTATCGTATATTTACTTTTTTTCCCCTCAGATGATTTTGAATAAATGTAGTACTTAAAAAATTTTTTTCGAAGTTTCTCGATCGATTTCGGAAGTGGGGGGTCGTCGTATACACGGGTTTCTTATCTTCTACGAATTTTTCATGTTGAAGTGGGGGGGGGTTCAACTTATACGAGATATCGACTTATACGCTGGTATATACGGTATGTGTCTTTCATCATATTTTTTTAAAAATCCCTATGTTATCCATTTCGCCACTGATATGCTAAATGTTGTTTTTTAAATAAATATTTATCAAAGTAGACTTTTGCTTTATAGTTTGTTAGAAATTTATTTTATTGGGAAGTTAATTTTAGCATTGAAAAGATTTTAATTTTATTCCACCTAAGATTTGCGAATTAAACAAAAACACTTTCTGTGCTGAACTTAAAGCATTATAGCTAACTGAAACTTGTACGAAAGCATAAATTTGCAAAATTTCATATTGTTTTTCTACAGCAGTTACTTAAATACTTAATTTTCTAATTATTCCTTTGATTCTATTTTGAATTGCATTACATCAGATGGAGAACAAACCTTTGTAAACAGTTTGCGTTACCTTCAAAATCGGGCATATTTGTCAAATTCAAATACACGGTTTTTCCTTTGCAGCAGATGGCCTGGCTTTCTTTGTAACGGCAGAAACATTTACCATCAAAAGCGCAAGACTTTGTAAGAAGAGTGTATTGAAACATAAATCACTTTTCTATTATCAGAAATACACATCCACGTACTTCAAATGCTTACTAGAAATAAATGCTGGGGAAAATGTTTAAACTTTTGCAGAAAAGGAGAGGGAAAAAGTACTTTTTCTTTCCGGATACTGTAAACGCTGTTTTTTGAGTTGAAGACAAAAATAATGTAAATAATGCTTTTAAATTTTCATTTAAAGAAGCAAAAGCCAGTTTATTCCCAGAAGTAGTCACGTATTTCTCTTTCTTCCCTTTCTTTCTGTTTTTTTTTTCTAGCTGTTTCTTACAATCTTAAATCAAATAGAATACAAATATGCAAAATATCGTTTACGTAACATTCATGTACAGATTCCTCAAGTAAATATTTTATCAATAATCAGTTGTTAAATAAACAATTGCTACAGAAAACGCAGTATTAAATGCATGCAGTTTAAAATTTTATATGTGATAATTTCCTACGATTAAATTTATATTATCGGGACTTATCTCACTTGCCTGAGAACAACGTCATAATTAGTGATTTTAATTTTATCGTGTCTAAGAGACAAGATTTGAAATTGTCATTATTTTAGAAGCCTTGAAACCTTAAAAGTTGCAGTCTGAATTTATCTAACTTCATACCAGTTTAAAAGATAATCTGATGACTACAATATCAGTCGGCCTTAGTCAAAAATTGTTTGCCAAAATTTAACAGATTGATAATCGTGCTTTACAAATGCTGCCTGCCGACGATTCGTCGCTTCCAAGCTCCTCAAAACGATCACGGTCTGTGATTGGACGGGAATACGGGATCTTCCCTCCTGCTAAAAGACGACGATCCACCCCTCCAGCCTAGCGACGACGCCGTTAACTCAGCTGCTCCAGATATGCCTCACACATGATTATCAATATGTTTCTTTTAAATATCGCGTCATTTACCGCAGATTTAATCTGCCAAATTGCTATTCTCCGGTAAGTAGACACTGCACTACTAGCATATAACTATATTATAATCCATGTGAGCAAGGAGCCTATTAATCGTAAAATCTTTCCTATCTGATTCATCTTTGGTGTTGTTAAAAAATTATAAAATACCACAAAAAATTATTAAAAATCTGAAAATACAAAAAAAAAATTCTCCCTAGCTCAGTGGTTAGCGCGTTAGACTCGAGACCGAATCTCACTAATCGTTGCTTAATTTTTAAGAACTTATAATATTTTTATAAGTTCTTCTTTTTGTCTCTGTAATTTTTCTCATGTCATGTTGACTTCCTTTTTATTTTTCCTTAACGTCTTTCATGTATTTTTTCCTATTTCTACTCCCTTTTATTAACTATGATGTGGAGGTAGAGGGTTCTTTACCCTAGGCACTCCGTAATAATTAATCCTTGGATCCTTGTATATCAGACGGCCTCTCCTTTCGCTGGGCTTCGCACAACCTCTCGAGAGAATTTTGGGCTTGACATTACAGTAAGTGCCCTCGTGCTGCAAACACACTGTATACATACCGACATCCATACCTTCTTCAGGATTCAAAATCGAAAGCAAATGTATGACATCCACATTCTCTACCGCTAAGTCAAAGAGGATAACGTAAACGTTTTAAATCAGCGTACTGACCTATTCACGGATTCAATTATCAAATAAAAGAATATTTTGTGCAGGATACAAACTACAGCCTAACTTATAATGGTAATCAAAAAATTACTACTGGGACACCTAAGGATTATATAAAACGCAAAACTATTTATCATGTTTATTTTATCTGATGATGAAGAAGAAAATTCTCTTACTAAATATATGATACACATAAATTACAAAAGATTTCATGAAATTTCATTTGATAGTTGTCATATGCATTCCACTGAATTACTTAACTACCACATTTCTATGCATATAATTATATTGCTGAATGCACAAATCTGAGAGCTTACAACTATTAGCTTGATATAACAGGCAAATTTGAGTTGTCTTCTACAAAATACTGTTTATCAAAAACTATTTTTCGTTCATGCTTCCAGCAGTACTCATATGGAATTGTAAATTACGTTCATATAAAGACCATATGAAGCAGTCATTTAGCTATAGTTGAAATCAGTGATCAATCTGTCCAAAAGCGCCAGTCAAGTTAGCATAAATGAAGAGTAATAAAGCAGATGCTCGTTTTGTGAAGAATTGATATATTTATGTTTAAAAATTAATGTCGAATACTTAAAAATCTTACCTACTTATTTCTTAAGGGCATATTTTATTACTATAAACGGTATCCGATACATTCTCCAATTTATTTCTTCAGCATGTATGATACCGAAGGCCGGTTATAATGGCAGTCATAATGAATATGCAAAGAATTCCTTTATGTAATCTGTTGAATATTTTGAATAATTATGCGTGTAATCTCATTATCTTAGGCCCACCAGCGGCGGAGCGGTAAAAGCCGCTGAACACTGGTAGTTCGGTCCAGGGTTCGAGTCCCGCCGAACGGGCTGGCTGCATGGGCGTTTTCGTGGTTTTCCCCATGTGAAACGTGGATACGAGCCAGTTTCCCTTAAAAAGACCTCCACGGGGCATCCCTCCCTTTCCGTGTAGTGCCTTAGGGCGGAGCTCGTAATATAAGAAAATCTCATTATCTTTTGTAGAGCATTTGCTGACTAAATAGATGTATAATTATAAAGTATTTTGGAAAACAAAATAAACATATTAAAACAATAATTTATAATAATGTATTTGTTTTTTTTCAACCCGTATAAAATGATCAGAAAAATGAGTGTCAGGCATAAATTTCTTTAATATTGGTGGCAAAATCTAAATACAAAATAATTGAACACATCATGGCGATATTTTACTTTTGCACATTTTTTAGCCTTTTAAATTAGCCATAAGAACAAAATTTGTTGAGGCAATGATGAATGATGCAACGAAAAATTTTCCCTGTACAACATGAAACTAGGAGATATTCAATATAGAGTTAACATGGAACAGGCAAATTGACAACCTTCTATTCGACGTAAATTTTGTAAAATCCCAATCGATTTCGAGGGCAAAACGGGTCCCCCTTCATCAGGAGCAAAAAATTCTGCAAATCGAGAAAGCAAATGTCGATCATATTTATACCTTACAGGCAACCAACGTAAGGATCCGATAATGCCATCTGTCGGCAGAAATATTAACAAAAAATGAAAGTTTGTTAGTAGAATTTAAAAGGCTTTAGGCAAGAAGGTTGGTTGGAATTAAAGTCATTGACAACACAGGATAAATTTTTGTGAATGTGAAAAGCTTCAAGAAAACCCAATTCGCTAATAGAACCAGCTTTGTGGATAATTTTATCAGAACCCAAATCAAACTTGTGATTGAATTTCTATCTATGATTAGCTATGGAAGATTTGTTGGTTTCACCTTTTCGGACGTAAGAAAGCTGGTTCTATTAGGGAATTTGATTTTCTTAAAGCTTTTCACATTCACAAAAATTTATCCTATTTAGTCAATAAACTTAATTCCAATGCAGGCTTGCCTTTAAAGTTCGACTAACCTAACCCTTCATTTTCGTTACTATTTCTGCCGACAGATGGCGCTATCGGCTCCTTACATTGGTTGCCTGTAGGTTATAAATATGATCGACATTTGCAGAATTTTTAGCTCCTGATGAAGAAGGAGCCGTTTTGCCCTCGAAATCGATTGGGATTTTACAAAATTTACGTCGAATACAAGGTTGTCGATTGCATGTTCTATTTTCCACGTCGGCGTGATTTTCTTGCGTCTTTATAGGGTTAACATGTTTAAGAGATATAAAGCTTTTTCAAAATCAGGAGAAATGGATGAGAATTTTTCAGGAATATCTTACAAACAGAATATTTGAAGGAAGTCATTTAGAATCGCTTGATGCTGATGTTATCTTTTGGAAGAAGAAACAGGAATTGACAATACGAAATTTGATTCTAAACAGAACAAAACATATTCAGGGCGCTGTTAGGTAAAAAACGATTTTGCTAAAACTAAAATTTTTGAAAATTACCTAGGAAAATCCATAAGCACTGAATTCAATGTATTTTATTGATAAGTTCTTGCAGAAAAAAAATATTGCATAAATTTTTAATAATTAAGAAATGAGTTCACAAATTAAACGATTAACCAGCTTCCGCCTATTATAAGGTAGTGTAGAGTCATTAGGTTATTTTGAAGCAGGAGACATGAAAAATGAACAATGCCTCGCCGGGAATGGAACCTGGAACTCTCGCATACGCACCGAATGTGCTACCGTTACACCACAAAGGCATGCTGGAAGGAGGGAGAATATACCTTATAGATTCCACACTTATACGACGGCAGTATATATACCAAAACTGGAACCTTACGTACTCCCACTTTTGAAGGGTGACTGGGGACAAGGTGACTCAACCGCCAAATCCTTGTGGTGACGAATTATCATCCGCCACCCTTTTTCTTCAGTTCGGGCGCCAATGTACATCTATTATGTTTTTTTGAAGCAGGAGACTTGAAAAATGAGCAATGCCCTCGCCAGGACTCGAACCTTCATATGTCAAGCACGAGCCCTGTGTGCTAGCGTTACACCACGAAGACATGCTGGAAGAAGAAAGAAAAACAATAGTACAAGGAAACTATTTAGACTAATTTGACTACTTCGAAAGTCTTCGTCATTAAAAGTAAGGGAAATAAGAATTTTAAGACCAATAGAGGCTGCATTACTTTTAGTTCACTGGTAGTATACTTCTTTTAGTTGAATCTTAGTTCAAAGTAGCTACTTGTATCTTGTATAATCGGACACAAAGCATCCATTTATCCTTTACGATACCCTAGGGTAGCTCTTTAATGACTAAACTCTCACTTGAATTACAACAGTTTAATTTCATCACGCATGAAAGAGCTTTTTAAAATTGCCTGTCTGCCAATGATAGCCGAAAGGACTGTGGAATAAGTAATAAAAGGAGTTGATATTGCTGTTGGGAAACAATTTTATCTCTTGCTGCAAACAATAAAGAGAAATGCAGCTCGTTAGGACCACCGTATGGTTTCTGTCTTTAAAATCGTATCCATTATGCTCAGAAAGACAAATTAAAATGCAAGAACGAATTTCTCATTTTAAATAACCATTAGGGAAACGACAGTCTCCTCTTACGCACACTTTTGAAAGCTGTAGATAAACATTTGAGTATATTTATACTAAAAAGTAATTAATTAAGCTAACAATGTTTTTATATCGCTTAGGAAAGAATTTTACTTAAAATATTTTTTGAAAACAAATATCTGTGCATTGCCTCATATCTATTTAATTTTCTTTCACAAAAAAGTTAAGTTTCGTACTAAACTTTATATTTGTGCATGTACTATATTTAAATTAGAAACTTCAGTAGCAAAGCAAGATTTTTTGCATATATTGAAAAAAATAAGGTTTGTTTTAAATTAGTTTATGTAAGCATATTCTATTGATTTTTGAAGTTAAAACCCGTTTCATTCAAGGAATATTTTAATTAACATTTCCGGGAACAAGTTTTTAGAATCTACAGGGAATGATGTAGTTATTTATTTATTTCTTTTTATTATTCTTGATATTTTCATCATTTTTCTTGCTGAAACTGTTTTCATTTAATGCAGGATAATTTTTTATGAAAATAGAGAATTAACATACTTAAAAATATGTGCAATTATATTAAACGTAACTAACTTTAAATACAAAAGAATACACTTCTTGTTTTAAATACACATTTATACGAAAGGTTTCCGATTCCCTCCAGCGTTACTTTCGGGGTGTAATTGGAAGCACATCCGTCTAGCAATCCGAAGTTTCTGGCATTTCATATTATCTATTTCCGCAACCCTAATACACTTTTCACACAGAATTCCTTAACGTCTAAGGAAGGATCCCATAAAAATAATCTGCTGATGAAATTAAAATGTTGTGATTTAAATTTTACCTTCTTATGTGTCATTTTTATGCCACTTCTCTGACGGACCAGTTATTCTGCTAATCATGCATTTTCCAGTTTTAATGAAAAACTCTCCGAATAACGGGTCTAAAGTTCTCCGAACTCCTATCATTCACCACTTGAGACGAATTCCCCTCGACAATACTTTAAGTGCACGTAAGTTGCAAACGTCATAATCATTTACAAAATATCCTAGGGTTCTTTGGGATGCGAAGCATAGATCATAGTTATAGCAGCTGGTTCTAATACCATTAAGGCAATGCAGTCTCATGTATATTAGTTTTCTATAGCATTATTTCAGTTAGTGCATCCACAAATAGAGTACGTAATTTATGTTGTAATTAAACACAGGATTTGTTCACCTACATATCAGTAATAGATTTGCCGTACACTCTAAAAAATATTTTTAATAAATCTAATTGGCAGATAAACGTTTCAAGGTAAAATTTTAAGTTCTACAAAAAGCCGAACTTAAATTACTGTAAATTTGAATAATCTATTTTGATATCGACTGCGACTAGAAAGGAAACTAATGCGAAATAATTCTATCTTGTGTTTCTTCAAATTATAAGGTATTTCGGCCGCCTTCTTAGTATGCCTTCGTGATGTAGTGGTCAGCAGGCTCGCGCATATTCGAGAGGTCCGTGGTTCGATTCCCGGCGAGAACATTGCTCATTTTTCACGTCTCCTGCTTACAAAATAACCAAAATGCCTCTACAACCTGAAGAAGACTTATATCTGATTCCATTGAACGCGACAGAGTTTTTATTCAAAATCGACGCCACTCAAAGATTACCTTTTTTACTAATTTTAATTCCTAAAGGCATAAAAATATAACATGTAAAAAAAGCAGAATATGTTATATTAAATGATTAATAATACAGGTTAGGTTATTCAATTATGGCAAAGCACACGAGGGCTATCTGCCTAAAGGGAGGAATGCCTTCGTGGAGGACTTTCTAAGAGAAACTGGCTCGTATACACGCTACAGAGGGAGAAAACCACGAAAACGCCCATGCAGCCAGCCCGTTCGCGGGATTCGAACCTCAGACCGAACTACCAGTGTTCAGCGTCTTTACCGCTCGGCCGCTGATGGGCGATTAATAATACATGCTTCGGAAATACCTACAGTATATTTATAATAATATTAAGAATTTTGTATCTATGTAAATAATTTTAGTGAAATTGTAGTTTTTTTTTTAATTTAATTAATTAATTTATTTTTTGCTATAACATAAAATGAAAATTGAAAGAAGCGACGCTTTTCCGAAAAAATAAGAATACATACGCGTGTCCATTTAACATCGAGTAAATGACTATCTCACTAAATTGGCGAAATATCGCGAGTTTAGCGATAGTTTGACGAATAACACTTGTTGCGAAATTTGGAGAGAAATCGTCAAAAGTCGCCAATCTTGGGGACCATTTTTTGATATTTAGATCTTTTCCTTTTATAACTGAAATTAGCATCGTAACTGAATAACTGTAATTCATGCTATATGTAGCTGTAATCGTATCCGCACATCACAAGCCTTGAGTAAATTTCAGAAATGGAATATACTATAAACCTGTCGGAGAACACTATATAAGACCTGGAAAGCATAGTTTCTCAGTAGCTGTTAATAGTCCAATTCTGAGTATTGCGATATTCGTGAGAGTTTCGCCTTTCAGATGTGTTTTTGCACTGAATTATATTTAACATTCTTAATAGTTTGAAGAGTAACCACTGGTTGTTCTTTGTGATAATATGAAGGACTGTACAAGTATTTTTGTGGAACGTTCCAGAAGTGAGAAGTCTTCCTTTGGTTAAAATACTTTATCCAGATGTCATCAGTTATGTGTACATTCAGTCTATTATGATCCCGCGCTCTCGCAACAATTTTAACATAAATTATATATTTGTCAACAGTATTTCCATTATAAATATTAATGAATGTCTACATGAATGACTTTCTTATGTCTTTCTTATTTTTGCCCTTGAAAAGAAATAGGGGAAAAAATTTAAAAATGTCTTTCTTTTTTGTTCTTTTTTTTTAATGCATGATAAGCATTTAAGTTTTAGATTATTTTAATAAACATTTAATGTAAGATTTTACACTTTCGTAAAATAAAACATAACTTCGTATATACAGCAAGACGCAGTATTTTGTAAATACACGTAATAAAATAATCTAAGTAGTCTAATCTTGATGTAGGTCTAAATATGGCTAATAGTATGTTTAAAACAGAAAAGAAATTACTCAGCATATATAGGAAACAAATCAATATTTGAAATATTTTCAAATATTAACATGCATTTCATTTTCGGCAGAGCCACTATATACCATATTGAACATTGCAAGTAATTGACGCCTGCCGCAAGGCGAAAGTAAGTTTTCACAAGATGCGTATGCTGTATTTTCATGAAATATCTCAAAATCGTTTTCCTCATCTTTTAGTGGTGCAACCTGAGTAGTAAGAGTTTTATCATCTGTGCATGAGCTTATTAACTTTGGCTGTTATAACGGCTGACGTTTAAAGATGTTGCCATAGATTTCTTAGTACAGTAGTTTCGACTTTGATCCTCGGTGAATGTTCTTTAGTGTCTAGGTTCCTTCATGCTGGAAGCTGAAACCTTGACGTACGTATGTATGTATGTGTACCTCACATAGCTCAAAAACGAGTTGACTCAGACCGTTCAAATTTTGCATATAAGACTGCTATAGCATCTAGATGTGCACCACCTATTTTGGTTGCAATCGGCAGCACCAAAACTATATAAATATATGTAT
>KK113778.1:557297-571182 GCA_000611955.2 Stegodyphus mimosarum
TATATATATATATATATATATATATATATATATATATCCACTCTGTTATTCGGCTCAGTTTCTTTGTACACATAGGCTTGTAAATCGTGCATTTTTGCTTTAAAAATGGTTGAATTATGTTATTCTTATATTCCTGTTAAGGTTTTTATGCCTTTATTTAACCTTCATGATATAGTTGTAGAATTATCAACAATTTGAAATTTTGCTGCTAAGCCTAATTTTCTTCGTCATAACAGCCATATTTCTTTACATTTGAAACTTAGAAGAAGAATGGATTTGTAGCCAATCAAGATAAACTAAATTTCTCAACAACAAAGTAACGTCTTCTTTTAATATTGCGTATTAAATTATGCTTAATTCATTCTGGAATTATCATTTAAGTTATTAAATTATTCTATATATTGACTCAGTATAGCGACCACAACAAATTAAGTCAATTTTTTCACCATCAGTGTCTTTCTGCCGAGTGATACCAAAAGTAAACTTTCAGTTTTGTGCACAAAAAAAAATCTGCTGAATTGCTTATCTTTGCGTAGAAACTGTAATTTTAATTGTAAGAAAAATTTCGATTGCTATTACTGTATTTTGTGTTTTATGTTTTTCTATACCGTTCAATTTTTTATATAGATATTTTGAGTTTTTATGTATTTTTGCCTTGACGCGAAGTGGAAACTGTATTGACTGAATGAGAAATACATCTAATGAAATTCGAGGAAATACGTTTAAATCAAAGTTAAGCAAAATGCGTATAATTTAATATTACGTACAAGGAAGTCATGTGGTGTGCACAACGGATTTTCATTACACGATCAAAATCAGTTTCATGCTGTACATCAGCTAAATATAAGCACATTGGCTGTTCTTTCAGAGTGTTTCATATGTATGCAATTTCTCTTGTGTACGTGGAAGGCTTTAAATACGTTCGGCAAAGTAATTCCTAATGTAGCACTAACAACTCTAAATTTGGACATTTTATAGCTGTTTGCTTTATATAGGCTTATGTACGGAGCCATGATATAGTTAAAACGTTTTTTTGAAATTCCATTTGATGCTACACTTTTCAAGTCCCTTTTATGTTGATTACACTGATGTTGGATACTACATTAGGATCCTCCTTCATAACAACGAGTTTGTCTCTTTTTTAAATTCCTTTTGATGAAATTTATTAGTAAATTCTTTCTGATAACAGGCATAGTATTAAACTTTTACGACATTTCCTTAGAATTCAATCTACTGTGATAGCTACACTGGTGAAATAAATTAAGAGAATTTTCATATTTGATCTACGATCTCCAAAACTACTGGACAGATTTTAATAAAATTTGGTGTGAACATAGGTTGATATAATACAAACAAAATAAACATTTAGGAGTTATAAAAGACACGCATGCTCGTGTGTAATACTCATGGGAGTCTGAAGGTCTGAAACAGTGGTGGCAGAAGACACAAAGAAATGGGTTAATAGGGAGTACAGTCCCCTCTTACAGCCATGCAGGCCTCGAAGCGTGATGTCATACTGGAAATAAGGCGGTTTATCAGTGCAACTGGTCCCACTTCAGTGCAACTGGTCCCACTCATTTAGAAATGCTGTTTTCAGTTCCTGAATGGTTCTCGGAGGGGTGTTGCGAATTGCAATTGCCCTCCCCAGAGCGTCCCAAACATGCTCTATCGGGCATAGGTTTGGAGGCCTGGCTGGAAAATCCATCCGGCGAATATCCTCACTCTAGAAAAATTCGTCGACCAGAAGTGCTGTATGTGGCCTCCCGTTATTTTCCTGTAAGATGAACTCGGGGTCCACTGCACCCCAGAAAAGGTGAAGATAGGGCTTCAAGACCTCATCCCTATACCTCACACATATCACAGAGCCTCTGTCAAAGATGTGGAGAGGTGTGCGGCCATCCAACATGATGCCTGCCCAGACCATTACACCGCCAACGCCATAATTGTTGATTCGAGGACATTGGAGGGTAGGTAGCGGGTCCCTGGCTCTCTCCATATAAAAGGACGGTGAGAATCGGTGTTTAGGCTAAAATGGGACTCATCGCTAAACAGAACGGTCGCCCATTGCTCCGTACTCCAATAACTATGCTGCCTGCACCATGCTAATCGAAATCTATTGTTTGTAGACGTGAGCGGGACGCAAACAGCCGGTCTTCTGGCAAACAACTCTGTATCATGCAGTCTTTTGGAAACAGTCGGGTTCCTGTGGCTGCACACAGGTCTCGAGAGAGCTGAGAAGCCCCTCTGTTACGCCTCACTAAAATGTACAAATAGCGATCTTCTCTGGCCGTCATGTCTCTTGAACTACCTTGCCCAGGCTTTCTCTCGATGGATCCAGTATCCTGGAACTGTTTCCATAGGTTACACACGACGCTGGGAGTTAAATTAAACCCTCTGCATATCTGAACTTGCGATGGGCTTGTCTGTAGTTTTCCCATAATTCGCCACCTCATTCCATCATGTAAGCGTTGGTGGTTACTCATTTTTCCTGTTCCGATATGAATTTAATCGATTGCTGAAAGATAACACCAAGAAATTCGCTGAGGTGTGCTAGCGAACGGAATTCTTACTATCCACGCTCTTATAAAGCCTACTGGCTTCGCCTACACGCACGTGTACGCTTACGTATTTGCCGTACAAGACTTGAATTTTTATCTAGAAGCAGTGGTTTTTCCTTCAGTTCAGTTATCTTCATGTAATTCGATAACATATGCAAATTCTCTTAATTTATTTCACCAGTGTATATTATATTCGGTTCCAATTTTAATGACTCTTTTAAAATTTTAAACCCTGCTTCCTAGGAAACATTTTCTTAAAGCTTGCTATACTTTAATGACGAGTATGAGAGCATAACACTATCATATTGCCAGCATTGGAATCGAGTATATTTCTGTTGAAAATATTGTTGAGAAATTCTTTCCCAGTTTGTTATAGATTTTGCCATAGATATTTTCCCATCTTACCATACAGAATATATCTTATTTTCTCTAGTACTGTGTGCAACATAATTAAATGGAGGAATTTTTAAAATGCCTCAAACGAATTGCTATGAATAGCTACTGATGGAATTTAAGAAATCGCCAAGTAAATGCATACTGAACGACTTTAAAAATGACAGGTATACTAATGATATAAATGCTTAAAAAATATAAGTTGCATATATTATAATATATGACAATCTTACACCACTGAAAAATAAAATTAAATAAAATCTTATTAAGATATAAGCATATTGCTTTAAAATTTCTTAGTCTGTCTCGGTGATACATTCTTAATTTGTTACACTGCAATGTAATGTCATATTAATTTAGAAAATGAAGATATTCTTGAACAATACTTGGCAGTATCTGGGAAAGTTGCTAATTTGTTTGGGTAAGGGCTGAGTATAATGCATCTTAAATAAACGCGAATAGTTGCTAAAATCGGGAAACCTAAATAGCAGATTTTTATAATGTCAAATATTTTTTGAGGAATAATTTTGGAACATTAATTTCAGAAACTTCAAAATATGACCAACACAAGTATTAATTAAATTTTGGAACTATCGAGTAAGATCTCCGTATAAACTAACTCTCTCGAGAGCTGAATCATCATTTTCTTGTTGTTTCACGAGAAGACACATTGTAATATAGCTATTAATTAAAGCATAACAATTCTTGAAGCATATGCAGCGCAATTGCACTGAATGGGGTTACAATTACAATCTTCCATAGTTTATTTTTTATTGCGTGTAAGTGTCATTTACGTGCGTGGGTACAAAACCATGTCTGAAAAGAAGCATCGAATTTTAATAACTGTTGAAATTGCCAGCAGAGAATCTAGTAATAGGTTGCAAGAAGCTTCTGTAACAATGTTTCTAAAGTCATTACGTCTGAGATCACTGACGTTGTTGCTAAGCAACTGAGGTCTCTTCTGTGTAAATGGCAAGCCTACACGTGAGATATTTCCCGTAATTCTGTTTGGAAACTAAGTCGATAACTATGTGATTCACATGACTACTGAATTTCGATGAAACTTGAAAATCGCAGATATGAAATTCTTAATTATTGCTAGTGGCTCTCTCTATTTATTTAAAAAATGGAGTAAAATAATGTAATTCATGAGGAGTATTTTATTTTTGTAATATTTGTCACTAGTTTTCTGTAATAAATTTATACTTTTATATAATACATAACTGTTTATTCTTTCTCATTTTTTCCTAATCAGCAGACCAGTCTTTTCCACTAGAAAAATCTGCTAGTGCAATACAGTCATGAATTTACAAATATGCTACTCATAATCTAAAAAACATAAGAGCGATTCTGCACTACTAAATAAACCATGACCAGATAAATATGACTGCAAATAGATATTTTTCTGTTATACGTGATTTGGCATGATATACAAGGTATGACCCGAAGACCGGCAGACTAGTCTTTAAACTGTGTAATATGGAAAATACATTCACTTAGTTGGTTAAAACAGTTTAATATAAAAAGGTTAAGTAAGATGGAATATGGTTAGTTTAAACAGTTTAATATGGAAAATATGTTCACTTAGCTATTGACCTGTAATCAAAGCAGAAAGAAACTCACTAGTCTGGAAGAATAAATACCATTATAGATAAAAAAACTAAGCTATTAATTGCTTTAAAAACGATATTT
Organism: Stegodyphus mimosarum; assembly: GCA_000611955.2. Taxonomy (NCBI): domain Eukaryota; kingdom Metazoa; phylum Arthropoda; class Arachnida; order Araneae; family Eresidae; genus Stegodyphus; species Stegodyphus mimosarum. Next base: position 561,941 of record KK113778.1, read on the forward strand.
ACAACAAACTTTAAATAGTATCACTTAAATTAAACTCAGATGAGATAATCGGATAGGAACTTTCGGTTTTTCGGCAGTTTTTGTTTCCTTTCTTTCCTTTTTTATTTTTTTATATCAAGAATTTCATCTTGAGATAAAAGACATATTGCTCTACGAAAATTCTTTTAAATAGTAATATGTATTATTTTTAGCCCAAAGGAGCGTTAGTTCAGAAGGGCTATTAGTCTCAAAACGGCATTTTGCGTTGATTCACTAAAAAGGCCGCATCACGTTTCGAGCTGTTGCCATCCAAATATTATCACTTTGTATTATAGTTGAAGAAATTGAATAATTTGCGTGAATATATTGTGGAATGCATTCACGTAACGTATCGCATTGTGAAAAAAAAACAGGACTTATAGCCATCAAATTATGCAGAATATTGTACTGCACACATGTATGAATACTAAGAAGTTCTAATTTTGAATTTCGAATCTGTTTAATTTCTATTTCATATTTTGTAAACCTTTAACGAATTTTCGATTAACGAACTCAATGATTTCAAAGCGGATAGAATACTACTCTACGATTATGTTTATGGCTGAATTGGGATTGCTGTGTTTAGTACGAAATATATTGAATGCAACATGTAAAAACGTTGTGCTTATTATAACTAGTAACATTTTCCATTTAGTAAAGACTGCTTAAATATTTTGAATTTATGCATTCATTTTATAGAGTAGTTCTATCTCCTTAGAGAGTAGTTATTTTGAAATCTCAAAGGATGCACAACTTAGCTAAAATAGTAAAATATAATAAGGGTTATTATCCAAACTACGTATTCAGGTAATCCGCATTATTATATTTTACACTTAATTTAATAACTTCAATATCAATGATGAAAAGATATGTAATTAAATACTATTATGGTATTCTGGAGATAAAATGAATTGTTAATGGCGATGAAAGTAGCTAATCTCTTCGTACAATGGGAAATTAAGACCGTTCAGAAGTAAATTTAGGCAGGTGGCTAAATTAGAAGTGAAGGTTTTAAAGAAGCTGTACATAAAGTTTAACAAATTTAGAGACTGAAAAAGATAATATAAATTTAAGTGTTTAATTTAGCATTTTAAATGCAAAATAACTATGTAGCTGGTAGGTAAATCAAAAGAAGCCTCAACAGTTATCACATAAACTTTAAACAGAGTTCTTCATTCATTACCAAAATAGAATTTTTAAAAATTGCGATTTTAAGCATTTTAGCTTTTTCCAAAAAGTGTAAATTTATCATATTTTGCAATGTTTAAAAGTAGCTAAATTCATATTCTTAAGAGTATGTAATTCCTCATCAGATGTTGTAAATCATATGTATTTTTCACCGAATTTGTAAAATGAGATATTTAAACAATTTGTTGAACTATTCACAAATATCTGTAAGCAAATTCTTAATTTAAGTTAAAAGCTAAAAACCTTTAAAGGAGTCTGAACGAAATCTATAAAATATAAGTTAATAAATTCTATAAATGACTTTCCAGATTTGCAAAGTGTCGTTGAACGTGTTTAATGTTTGTACATATATTTAATTTTATATTAATATGAAACTTTCTAAATTCTTCTTCAGTTATATTCGTTCTTAAATGCTTTGACTAAAATTAAGTTATTGATTTGCATTTACATTTCAATTTAAAAAAAATTATTTATAGTTCAGATTTTATTAGCAAATTTGACAGAAATTGAGGAATTTAAAAACCTTTAAAAGTTAATTTCGAAAATCTTCTAGAAGATGTCTCGAGATTTCGAGAAGATGTATATATAAAGGGAATAAAACAACTGCTGAGTTACCTGGTCTCTGTTCTTGTTTCATTTAGGCTCGAAAGCTGGCTACTTGACATGTTTTTAATTTTTTTTTTAATCTAGAGAAAAGCTTGAATATTACTAGAAGACTTTAATGCGACTTTTGTCATTTTAATTGAATACTTCCAAAAATTTTTTTAAGGCTCTTCTTCCCAGTGTTCTGACCTCAAGCAAATATTTTAATTACTAATTTATAAATATCTCTAGTGCTATGTTAGTTAAGCCAGTGCTATGTTCAGCGATACTGTGGTAATAATTTATTTATCTGCGCTGTTTATATTAAGTATTAAATTTCAATGTATTAATCCAGAGTTTTTTATTTTTCCCACTCTGATTTTAGATAATATTTAGTAATAATCGCAAAGCGAATATGGATGCTTCAAAAATAAATTGACACTTTTATTAAATTTTAAATTTATGGCAGTTTATAATTAAAGGACGAGAATATGTACCTGTATTTTATTCTTCATGAGAGCATGGTGTGATCAGTATTGACAAAATTATCTTTACTGCAGATTATCTAAAAAATTATTACGCCTCCTGTCGTCACTGAAAATATCCTTAAGTTTATTCGTGATATTTCCATTTACATGGACAGCATGAAGAAAGAAATCATTTAATTCTCAAAAGAAATCATTTAGAATAGCGTTAAAATGTAATCTTTTATGGAAAAGCTTGAGAAGGCATTAAAATGTTAAAGTATTTGTTATTACTTTCTGTAATTTTCCGTTGTTTTTTGAGTTTAATTTTACACTAGTAAATTGACCTTCATATATCTGATACTCTATTTTAGCTTTGATTGTCCAGCAGTCTGAATGAATCAGAGTGAAAACGCTGTTTACATTACATAGGTCAATTTTTTTTTAGCAGGAGGCGTGTGAATGTGCAGTATCCTAGCCGGGATTCGACCCTGGACCTCTTGAATACGCGTATAGTCTGCTTCCAATTACACCACGAAAGCATGGTGAAAGAAGGGGGAAAATGCCTTCTAATACGAAGAGTTATGTGAAAGTGAAGAACATTTCTGTAGTACATGTAAATGAAACCATTCTTTCTGAGAAAAGTAGCCCTTAAATCTTTTGTAGGTAATAAATAACGCACCTTCATTCAAATATCTAAGCCATAATTCTTTTTCTTGATAACATATAGTCTGTGTTTTGCAAACTTTACCTTTAATTTATTTCGGTGAAAAGATTTAGGGTGTCAATAAGCTGAACATTCCCCCTCCCCATTGATTAACTAAACATTTTATTCAACGAGGTTGTTAAAATTTGTAGAAAATCCCTGACTGAACTGTATGACAAATTGCTATCAACCAGAAACTGGAAGTCGATCATACGTTCATTTGCTTCTCTAGTTAGCAAGATTTTAGATAAATATTTAGACAAAATAAATTAGCTCTCTTGACGGTATATGTAAATTTTTATGTCTTAAAATCACTGGAATTAGCATTATAATATGTTGGCAAAAGCAGGTACTGTCTGTCTATGAGAACAGTGCCCGCCACAGTGTCTGGCAGATGGCGATCGCTATAGCAACAGGGCTACTATATTTCAAATAGGAGCGAACGCAGGGTAACCAATTGATCTTTAAATGTGCCATGATGGGAATCTTCAAGACACTCCTACGGAAAATGGGTCAAGGCTCGTTTCTACAACAATAGACAGCTACAGACTAACTGGCGAGAGCTTTTCTTATGATAGACAGACTGTAATAACCTTCACTTAGTAATTCGAATTTAATTAATATTATATTTTATCAAATGATACCGAATATTTTAAATTCGAGAAATTAATAATAAAAGAAATTTACTGTTTTTAACTATTTGCTATCCATGATAAAAGACGGTACAATTTTTTCTAATTGCATCACTTTGTATTTAAACAATATAAAAAGAAAAGGCTTTTTTTTCTTTTATTTCTGTTCAACGTAAGTTTTCACAAAAATGTTTTCCTGCATTTTGAGAGGACAAACAAACATCCAAAGCGAATTAATGTTATATAGAAAGAGTTACTTCATAGTGATCTCTCACTTACAGAAGTGTATCACGTCATATACAGGGTGAATCTGAACAAGAATTTAGGGGGTAATAGAATGCAACTATACGAGCAACATTCGTCAAAGAATGTATGGTCGGAAAGCAAACTACGAGTCGCTAGGTGGCATTGTAAATTGTATAAAAGGGTCGGATTTCGTATCTAATGGCATTTTTTACCGTTGATTGCCGAGATAATGGTTGGTTATAAGAATCAGGAAAATTTCTAGGGCGATAGATTGGTGGAGGTGGTCCCGTACCTTGGCCTCCAATATCACCGGATGTCTTGTGTTTGAACGTTTCCCTGTGAGGTGACATCAAAAGCGTAATCTACGAATACACCTTGAAACCGATATAGACCTAGTCGCCAGGACGCCGGCGCAAATGTGCGTCAATCACTATCTCGCAGGTGTGTTGCCTGTGTTACAGCTAGTGGAAGGTCTTTTGAGCAATTTCTTTGAGTATGCACATCAGTCACATTCCTGTTAATAAAATTATTCTGAAGTATCTCATTTAATTCTTGTGTTAATTCTTTAAATGTGACAAAGCAAAACTACCTTTAACTTCTCACCGCTTGCACTCTGACCATACATTCTATGACGAATATTGCTCGTATTTGGAGCAGGGCGTTGCCCACTTGTAAATTTTGCCCGCTAGTTGAGATTCATCCTCTATAGCTAAGCACTTGTTTCGCTTCAACCTGTAAATGGTCAAATTATTAAATAATTAAGCAGCCAAATAATTAATCATGTTAAAATTCAAGCATGGAATTAGTAAGCAGATAATTTGCAAACATAGTAAATATTCTGTAGGGAATAATATTCCATTTGAATGCAAACTGCTGGCTGAATATTTTATAAGTGATTTAATGCCATGCATTTGCAAATTACTTTCTTTTCTCACGCCTCTCCTTATGATTTCTTTAATTTGTCTGGCTGTGACCTGCTGTATATAAATGTAGAAAATATATAGATAATATTAAAAGCACTAACAATTGTGCGATATACAATTTCTGAATGCTCATGCGGAAATGTTAGAAATGTAAATGTTGCATTCAAATAAAAAAAATCTATGCTTTTGTCTGTTAATAAGTATCTTTTTTTTATCTTTAAAATAGCAGCGAATTTTTATCGGCTCGTAAACATTATCTTAAAACATTTCTTGCAGCTACATAAGGATAAACAACTAAATTGTTTGATATTACATCATTATCACTCCCTTCATACAGACTGTTACCCATTTAACGGGCTATTTTCAATACGAAATTTGCGAAAAGAAATATAATTCAAAGCACTACTTTATACCAAATAGCATTTTATTGTAAATAAATAAATAAAAATATACATATAAGATTTTGGAAAACATCCCTTTTGTGTCTTTGATCACAAATATATTTATTGAAGTTAAGAAACTTTCTTATGTATGGATGCTAATTAATTTATATTGTTCAAAATGAATGTTCATCGTTCCGCTGATTATCGTCATTTCCGTCAGTTAATGAAGCACTTCAGTAAACAATTACTGCACTAATTACCATGCGCGAGTCGACTATCCGGAAATTTCAAGCCTATGCAAACATATTCAGTGAAAGGAAGCTAAGAAACAACGATCTTTTGTACTGAAATTTAACTTAAAAAGAAGAATCTAGTGAATTTATAAGGATTATAGGACGTTAAGTTTGGCTAAGAAACAAGGAAATTATTACTTCTTTTCTGAAGTTTCTTAGTTCGTTTCGTAGAAATTCTGAGATGACAAGTATTTTCTTTACAAAAGTACATTACAAGTTCTGAAAAAGAAATAAAAATACCATATTTCAAAATTAATTAATTAATGAAAAATAGGTTAAGAAGGAAAACGGATAAGATAAGGGGGGGAACTATCAAAGAGAAAAATACCGCAAATAAGGAAGAAGTGTATTGCCTTTTTTTAATGTATCTTAGTCCAGATATACGCTGGACGAGTATTCGGGATATCCGAAGTTCGAATCCCGACATTCCGATTTACTTCAGTTTTGTGACATCTAAAATGTCTAATGAACCTACAATTGCGCTAACGTTTAAACTAAACTTCTCCATTTTTTAATTTAATAAAGAAAAATATATTTTTATATAAAATTATAAATAAAAATATTAGTTCATGATTTTTTAAGTTATTTATTTTATTATTATATAATTAATTTTATGCTTTATTTATATATTTTATTATATGTTAAATGACATTAATTCAGATTTTAGAGTCTTATAATAACAAACCAGTTTCACTTGACCGGGATATTCTCTTTCTTTTTTATCTCGAGTTCACAAAATACTTTTGTCCTTTGGCGATAAAATGTGAATAAATTGCGGATTGTGGGCATACAGGTAGAATAGAGTAGCAGAACTAGAATTTAAAATAATAAAATACAAAGAAGGAAGTTTCATAGATATCTTGAGCTTCCCAATAACGCTTACACAAGGAACTCTCTTGTAGGACAAGACAAAGAAGGATGTATTCTCCATACATGTAAATGGAATAATTACACAGGGGACACTCGAGACAATTCGAATCTAGCGGCTAATCGGAATGCATCTACTGCACTGTCTCGAGAGTAGTGTGATAAATCATTCAAATTTTTGTTCCTATCTATTTTTCTCGGAAAATCTTTTTTCTAGATATTTGTTTTAGGTAAATCGTCAATTTTTTTTGTTTCTAGCTACCTTTCTATTTTTCTATTCTCTTAATTTTAAGTTTCTTTTAATTCTTTTAATTTAAATATTTATTCTTTTAATTTTAAAATGCCATTAGATGCGAGGTCTTCTTTTAATTTCTTGTTCCTAGCTTTTATATCAAATATCATGGTTTTCAGTATGATTTTTGATACATGCTGCCTATACTTTTATGAGAGATGCCAGTGACTGAATGGACAGCCTTCACAAATACGTAAATGCAAGGCGGTTTCTTTAGAAATTTTCATCACGACGTACTCTTCACTTAGGCAGACAACCTTCGCGTTTTAATAAACAATTATTTAAATTACCAACTATTTGATGAGGATCACATCTAACATCCTGAAACCTCTATATTACTATCTTACGTGGAAAAGAAATTTGAATATTGTATTTCTAATTTCCCGAGGCACTTTATAACCATCACAACAGAAAACAAATTGTTTCTTTTTATTGTTTATAGTAATTGTCATTCAGTATTGCAGCTATTATCCATACAATCATTCAAGGATTTTGTCCAAAAATGCAACAAAAGAAAAGATACTATCTCGATCATAATTCCAAACTGTTCATGCTATTTTATACCTAGACTATTTTTCTTCTAATTAATATTCTTAACAGTTTGGACACATTTCAAGATTCATGCACTAGCAATTATTTAGAAGTGTCAGTAAAAATATTCTTGGTCGTATATACGCGGCTTGGCTAACTGGAACGTTTTGCAGCCGGTAAATAATTAACAAGTACAGTAGCAGTCTAATGTCACTTTTCCATTAGCTATCACATAATTAATTGATCTGCTGAGCAAAATTAATTCGAGTACTGTATTAAATTATTCATTAACTTCGATGGTTTAAATGCGGAATGCGACTCGCATAATTCCTTCTCAGTAAGTATAATTCTAAGTGGTATAACATATGTTCTGAAATCTGAAAAGTATTAACTCCTCGCATTTTAAGTAACAGACCAGAAAATGAATTCAATAGTGATTCATAGACTTTATTTTAAAAGCCTCAAGACTGAGCTAAGAAGTTAGCAGAAAATATTCTATTTCCACTAATCATCACATGTATATTCTTCACATATGGCACAGATGATAACCCGTGCTGCTTAAATGAAGTTAAAACATAATAAAAAATGTTAATTCACATACATTTTATTTCAGTTACTGCACATAAAATGCCAAATGCTGCTCTCTAGACGGACATTTTAAAATCGCTTTTGACGAATTTATAATCATAATTTCTTGCACTGAAACTTTTATTTTACAAAAACAGATTTTGGAATGTTTTTTATTATTGCAAAGTAACAGTAGCCTATTTTTAAATCCGTCTATTTTGTATGCCCATTGAATAAAAACGCAAGAATATATGTATTCCAATTTAGTCTTCCAAATATTGATTTCAATTTAATTTAAATTCTAATTTTGGATGCTTTCAGTTTAATTATATATGTATATATGTATATATATAGAGAGAGAGAGAAAGTAGTATAAGAATTTAGAGACCTTTTTGGTCAAGAATTTTGCGCATTAAGCTGCAAGATTAAAATTAAAAGTAAGCAAAAGGAGTAAAATTCTAAAAGCAATTGCCTAGAAGTAAATTTGGCTTTCAAGTTCCAAGCAAAAAGAGAAAAATTCTAAAGGCAAACGCCTAAAAGTTAATTTGATGCCTACGTTCCAGATTTTAAAACACTTTAACAAAATTTAATTACTCAAAAGTACAACAAACGCAAAAAAACTAAAAACTAAATGTTGGTATTCAAGAAATTCAACATTAAAAAATTTTAACACGTAAAAAACATTTAAAGCACAAACCAAAATAAAATAAAACACCAGAAAAATTACAAAGAATGGCAGTAAATGATAATTTTGCCTACGTCGAGCTTGTTGCGGACTTATCAAGGGAAAACTTAACAGCTCATGCATAGGTAAACTCCATTACCCGTTTCGTCAAACGACAATAATTGAGACAAAAGCGGAAAACTTTAACAGATAAAAATAGATAAAAATCTACATAATACCGTAGGTCTCAATTCTTATCGTTTCTTTTCCCGACGTGCCTGCCATAAAAATTAAAACAAATAAAAGTACTACTAACAAAACTTTACAAAAACTTGGTAAAGCTAATGTACAAATAAACAAAAGTAGCCAATTAGGCATGAGTCAAAAATTACATAATTTTAAGGGAGATCCCAATGAGCAAGAAAAACTAGACTTAGTTAACCAAAACAAGAAATAAAGCAAAATAAAACACAAGTGTCTTGTTAAGACCAATTGCATTAACAAAGAAATCGAACATACCTGTATCCAAATCAGCAGCTTAAAATTAAAAGCGTAAAAAACGGAAAAGTGGTTGCCAGAATAAGAATTCTAAAATAGGAAGCAACCAGAAAAGAAATTGAAAATCACCTATAAGGTGTAATTTAGAAGTGGGAGGGTAAAACGTCATTTTTATGAACCAATGATGCGCCACGGCCAGTATGGAAATCTGGAGAGAAAGGTGGGAGGGAACATAGGAGTCAATCTTTGAAGCCGAAGTTGGAAGCTTTTTTACCAAAATGGCTTCTAGTAAAGTGCTGAGTCACGTAAATAATGTTTGAAGTTGGAAAATAAAATGGCCGAACAAGCAAATGTATATATAAATATTGTATATAATAAATATAATATA
>KK113778.1:571199-629983 GCA_000611955.2 Stegodyphus mimosarum
ATTAATATTATATTAATTGTGCTGTTCTTTCCTACCTTGAATAAAAATGTAATTTTATGCAGATTTTTGTCAGACTGATGTCAAATGGAATGATGGAAATAGGATAGTCAAAATTTGTTCATCGTACCCGATTTACTGATTTTTACTGAATTTTCTATTAATACTTTATATCAGAAATTTATCTATCTAGATATTTTGAAATTTGTGCGAATTCATGTAACATAAATCAGTAAAATGGAAAGTGATGTTTAAGTGTTAAGTACATTTTATATACGCGTATGCATTTTGTTGTTAAAGATATACGCTTACAAAAATATAATATATGTTTTATTGATAATTTTATAAATACTGTTTTTTAGCTTAAAATACACGGTTATGCGAAAGAATGCAAAACTTTAATCAGCCATCCCTTTCATTATCAAAAACTATTATCAAGACAAATGCGAAGTTACGACTGATTATACGCAAACATTATTGTAACATGATATATACTAAATTGTAACTGGTGCAAATGTGCATTGGTATTAATTAAAAATAACCTTTAATTTCATAACCATGCAGATAATTCAACAATATGATTAAATTCTTAAAAAAATTAACAAAAAATAACTCAAATTCGAATTCTTAATATTTCTAAAAAATATAAGTAAATAAAAATTAATAGATGAAAAATCAAAACTGCGTAATTTTAAAGCAATTTGTCCAAGGCCATGGCAAATTTGTTAATATTACATTATTTTTAAACGCTTGAAACATACAAATATATTACATTATTTTAATACGTTTCCGTACAAAACGATAAAAAGCAACAACTTTGAAGAATTTCTGATATTTTCCTCTTTGAAATAAAACTGAAGCATTAAATGTTTCAATTGACAGACTGTAGCTAACGCGAGTAAAGTGCGTTAAATGTAGTAAGTAGTGCGAGTAATGCAAGTAAATGTAGGAGAATCATTTTTATTTCAACGAAAATATCCATTTTGACCGCTGTTATATTCATCTGAACGATATTTTCGCTTTACATCTGCATGTATGATAGAAAAAGGGTCTCTTTTTCCTAAAACGGATTAAAGAATGGATCAGAAGATTTTTTTTCACGATATCGGTATGCACGTACGTGTGTATCTCGCATAACTCAAAAACGAGTAGCCTCAGAACGTTGAAATTGTGTATATGGAACAGCTGTAATATACAGTTGAGCACATAATATTTTGGTTGAAGTCGGCAGCACCAAAGATATAGATATATATTCCCACTGTGTTACTCAGCTTGGTGAGCACTGGGTTTTATTCTTATATGTTGGTAAAGTATGAATTTTTTGCTTTACAAGTGACTGAATAATGCTGTTCAACATACGAACAACATAATTTTCTAATATAAGGCTTTTATGTCTTAACCGGAAGAATTTTATGCCTACATCCAACAGTTGTAGAATTATTTACAATTTAAAAGTGGTTTAACTCTCATTAAGCCTAACGAAGCCGCCATTTTTTTACATTTGTTTAGTGAAGTAAGTCAATTTCTTAACCAACTTCAGTGTCTTTTTGCCAAGTGAGACCAAAAGTAAACTTGCAGTTTTGAAATCTGTCATTTTGCCTGCTGGCCGAATTGCTTTTTTTTTGGGGGGGGGTTATGCACTTTTGCCTTGCAACGAAGTGAGAACTGAATGAATTGAATGAAAAATACATATCTAATGAAATTCCAGGAAAAAAGTGTTTCACATCAGCAGAAAATACTGTCGTCACTCTGTGTAAAAATATTTAAAAACTACCATGCATGTTATCACATGGAAATTATGGATTTCTTAGTATTACGGTACGTAACACAGAAAAACTGATTGCTGAAAAAATTGGAACCTTAGTTTAAAAAACTTTGCTGCAGATATTAGAATGCTTGGTTTCTTTGGTAGCATAAATTGGCATTAAACACCTAACAACGGGGAATGAGCCGTCGCGTGGTCTGACGTAACAACAGAGTCTTGTATAACGTTAAACTCAACCTTTTTAGAACGTAAAATGCATGTTTCGTGCATACAAGTCAAATTGCCACTTGTGGCGAGGACACTAAAAGTAACAGTCAAATTCAAATTCAAACTCAGCTAATAAGTCAAAGACTACATAACATATCTAAAGCGAATGTATCTCAAAAGTCTTCCCTGGCGTAACGTTAAACGTCGACAACTATAGCACCAATTACAATAAATCACAGTGTTATCACAGCTAGCGAAGCCTAGTGATGTGGTCTCGAGAGGCAGAAACACACTGTGGATATATTAAAGATAATTCCTTGGTTTATTGGTTTGATAAAGTTTGTTACGCTGGGAGGCAGAAACGTAAAGCAAATAATTTTCACATTTAAATCTTCAGAATATTAGCCCATTACATTTTAACTTCCTTATGCGAAGTAAAGGAAGTATTGTAATCACAAAAAATTCCGGGTATCATCATCCATTCTGACCGCAATCCAATGCAATTTAACGATTATTTTTGCGTGACATCTGTATGTAAGGATAGAATGAAGACTCTTTAAAATTAATTTAAAATGGATTTAGAAGAGCCTTTTTGTGGTGTATGTATTTCGCATAAATCAAAAAAGAGTAGACTCAGAAAGGTGAAATTTTTATAGGACTGTTATAACATGTAGTTCTGCACCGCTCTATTTTGGGAGAAATCCGCTGTACCAAAAGTATATATATACAGTTGATTCCAGTTAATCGGACCACATCGGGAGGCGATCGGTTTGGTCCTAATAACCGGCTGGTCCGAAAATCATGTACTAAAATGTAATTATGACATTTATTGTGCGGTACACACTTATGGCGAACATACATGTACAAACAAGAACTACAGTCGAACTTTTTTTATTGAGAAAATTAATTTAGAAACAAATTCTAAGATATCATCTCCACCATACTCAACATGGAAGCACAATAAAAACAAGTTCTTAACAAGTTCCAGTCAACATTAGAAGAACTTATCCAATGTGATCTGACGCGTTCTCTTGACGGATTACACGTGAACGAAATCGTCACAAGCATCTAACGCAGCAATGGGACTGCCTTCATTTTCCTTCTGCCTGAAATAGCGACGCAAAGTTTCAATCATTTCCTCGCATCATGTGTTGTCACTCGCACCAAATTATTAGCATCATCATCATCATCACTTCCTTGGTCTTCCGATGCTGTCGTGTGTTTTGCTGTAACTCGAGCAACGATTGCAGGGTCGTAATCTTGATTTTCATCGTAGCATTGAAGCTCTTTGTCGCTGAATAAAAATTCTTCGCAGTTTTGTACCTGTTGAAGTTCCGCATGTCCGTCATCATATTCACTTTCAATGAGCATGTCCACATCTATCTCCAAAACCAAGTGCTTAAAGCCACAGTGAGAAAAACAGTTCTGAGTTTCACCCCTCACCTTTCGCCAGCTGTCGGTCACAAATGTAACTGCTTCTAAGATGTTGACCTTTGCACTGACTTCGCTGGCTTTTGACGATGAGGTCAGCAAACTTTCTTCAATTGCTTCAAGGATGTAATTAACCAACCTTACTCGATGAAAGGCCTTTAAATTTCTGCTGATGCCATGTCCATTGGCTGCACCAAAGCTGTGGTCGGGGGAGGTAGAAATTCCAGTTGGATGTTCTTCAAGCTATCTAAATGAGGATATGCTGCACAGTTGTCAAGCAGCACTTTATTCGACTGGCGGTAGCTCTCTGTTCCAATCCTTCAGCCAGTCTTTAAAAAGTTCAGAGGTCATTCACGCATTTCTGTTCGTACGATACACAACTGGTAAACTGCCCATCATAAGTCCTTTAAACCAGCGAGGCTTAATGTTTTTTCCTAAAACAAACAGCTTCATCTTGTCCGTTCCTGACATGTTTGAGCAGCACAAGACAGTTATGCGATCCATCGCTTTTTTGAAGCCAGAGAGTGCAACATGTTTGTAACTAAACGAGCCTGCCGGTGTAGGACGATAATGCAGTCCAGTTTCATCAAAATTGTAGATGTCACCTGCTGAAAAATTTTCGAGAAGCTCGGGCAGTTTTGGTGATTTCCATTCTTCAGAACCTACACTATCAGTACTTTTGTCTCGCCATGTACGTTCTTGAATTTTACGTCACATCTAGATTTCCATCGAGACAACCAACCGTCCGTAGTTTTAAGGTCATCGTGGCCCAGCTTTTGAGCGAGTTTTTCTGCTTTGCATTCTAACATTGGGCCGCTTACTGGATGAGCTGTGCAAGCCATTCATTAATGGCCTCATCGACGTCTGGATCCTTGCATTCACGCTTCCGTTTTTGAAAATTCCTCCTCGTCCTTCACATTTTACTCATTCTTCTCGCAGCTCATTCTTTTCTTTTATAAAGCGTGAAACTGTAGTCTTTGCCAATCCGGTAATTTCCACCAACCTACGCTGACTAGTGTTTTGTGATTGTTGGTTGATTATCCAGAAAAAAAAATCAGCTAACGTCAAGCCCGTGGTGGCATTTTGTCAGGAGAGAAAAAACACACGCACAGTTCACTGACTAAAGTGTTCTGAAGAAACCTTGGTGTTTCGAGGTCAAGAAGGAGATAAAAATGCTCGCCATTCAAAGCTTTGGCAGTAAAATCGTCTCATGGTGCGCGTGTTCATCTCCAACTGGATTTGCTCTTGTCATGCACTTTAAGGAATTCCTGACCTTTGATAAAGCATTCTCCTGGGGAGCGCGGCTGCAAATCCTCCCATACGTCGCGGACCACCTGCATATCCGCCGTACGCTGCCGACTTGTGGCTTCTGTTTCTTATTCGCTCTCACGTTTTTTGGTCCGATTAAACGGAATTTTGGGCCAAATAAGCGAATAATATTAGGCTTATGTACATAGGATTTGTTTCGGTTCTTTAGGATTCGGTCCGAAAAAGCGGCTGGTCCTATTATCTGGTGGTCCAATTAACCGAATTCAACTGTATATATATATATATATCCACTGTGTTACTCTGCTCCGAAAGCTGAGTTTTTTATTCTTATGTGTTGGTAAGTTGCGCATTTTTTTCATAAAAATGATTCATTTGTGTTGTTCTTATCTTCCGGTTACGATTTTTATGCCTTTAGTCAATCTGCATGCAATATTTGCAGAATTATTAGCAATTTAATAATTGCTTAAGTGCAGCTAACGCAATTATTTTTACCATAGCAGCCATATCTGTTTACATTTGAAACAGCGTAATAGTGGATTTGTTGCCAATCTAGAGAAACTAAGCTTCTCAACAACAAAGATAACGCCTACTTTTATTATTACGAAGTAGATCAAGCTTAATCCATTCGGGAATTAGCATTTATGTTATTAAATTATCACATATATTGACTCACCATAGAATCCACAAAAATTAACTCAGTTTCTATGCCTTCATTGTTTTTTTGCCAAGTGAGACCAAAAGTAAACTTTCAGTTTTGTGCACCAATAAAGCTTCAACTTTGCATGCTGGCCAAGGTGTTTTATATTTAATGATTTTGCAAATTTTAATGAATGAGCTTTGAAGTTTTATGTACTTTTCCTTGGCGCGAATTGAGAACTGAATTAATTGAATGAAAAACACATCTCTAATGGATATCGAGGAAATAAATGAAATGCAGCAACAAATGTGTATAATTTAATAGGCAGCACAGGGAACTCATGTGGTGTCCACATCAGATTTTTTTTTTAATTTCAGGAAAAGGTATTTTAGACATTATGCTTTAATTAGAAAATGCAAGATATTGAACATACCCTCTTGCTTCTTTCCTCTTCGAAGATATATCACTGTAATCTGTACCGACAGGTTCGTTATGAAACTTCAATCCGTCAAGGCGTAGGAAAAACATTACTGCAAGTGCATCCACGTAGAGAGACAGTATTTCAAGGATAACTAGGTTTCAGAAATTCTCGTAAAACTCTATTATTACAACCTGATTCTGTGAAAATTTCCAAGGTTCCAGTGAATTTGACAGATCAGCATTGAGTATTATGCGAATATTTCACATTCTACGTTAACTCAACTATCACCCAAAATAGCTAAGTTGATTTGATCGAACATAAACCAATTAAAGATAATTTTTAAAACTATACCATCGTTAGTTAATAACTGCTAAAATTTGGTGAGATCAGTAAGTACCTGAGATTTAAATATAAAATGTGACACATTTTTGCTATCTTCCGGAAGTCTTCCGTTATATTTCTAGATGTAACATTTTAGATCTGTATAGATTATAAGAATGATTAATGATTTTCGATATTTCACGGAATCAATACGAGTCAATCAAATGAATGAGCGATAAAATAGGAGAGCATAAAATAAAAATTCAGAAAAATCTTTTAATTTTCGAAACAGCAAAATATATTTAAAAATAACAATAAGGAGAGAGAAAAAATCGTGTCACAAAGAGAAACACTAGTACGAAAGTAAACGAGAAAAGTTAAAAAAGGAACTATGCTTCAAATTTCACAGTTGGTTTAATGGAGACGAAGTAAAAGTAAGTAATATGAGTAGTAAAGCGAAAAACATTAGTGATTTTACAAATGATTTTTTTATCAAATATTATCCTGCGGAACAAATTAGAGTTCAAAAATAAAAGCGCAACACATGAACGTCTAGTTAAATACAGAAGGGAGAGAAATAATATTTCATTATATAAAACACAAGAAATAATGGAATTTCATGTAACATATTGTGCATTGTAACATAATTTACTAATATTACTTTTTTACCTCCTTTGAGAAAGTTAGCAGAATTTTAGTTGAATGAAGTAACTGAGAAGCATTTAAAAATTATTCTTGAAAAATATAATTTCAATGACGATAATTACTTGGTTTATTGATTAATATTTCATTTTTAAAAGTTTCCAAATACAATTCTTTCATGATTCATTGTTTATGTTCACTTTAAACAATATTTTTCAAGATCATTTTTAAATGCTCTCAGATACTTCATTCACCTACAATTCTACTAAATTTCTTAAAGGAGATAATATACTCAATACTCCATTAATAAATAAATTATTATTTTATTACTTTGCAGCTTTTGAGAAGTATTAGGAAATTTATTGCGATTTATTAATGTATTTAATTTAATTCAATCATATATATAAAGACAATAAGTAGGAAATTTAGAAGAAATTTCACAAAAAACCAAAGGAAGTAAAATTCAGTACCGGTAAATTTTACAATTCCTTCTAAATATGTAACATAAACCAAAAGTCAGAAGAACTCAAGAAATTTAAAATACAAAAACGACAAAAAATAAATACATAGGAAGAGGAATGCGATTAAATCTGATATATCGTTATCAAAAGGAGGTACATAAGACTCAATTAAACACCCTCCCTTGAAAACCACTGAGTTATATATATGTATATATATGCATGCATATTGTAGCAGAATGATTTATCAAAAATATTAATCTAAAATAAATAAACAACTCGTTATTTTAAAAACCTGGAACAAGATGATACTTGCTTTAGCTTTTGTTAAATTATTTAAATTTGGAAGCCAAGGGTATACATGAATGTTTATTCATGAATGAAACCAAAGTAAAATTTTATGACGTTTTAACAGGTGAAAAACATTGAAAGGCAGCAATCAATACTTCTAATTACAAAGCTTCCGATATTTTACCAAAATTCGTATATGTTCTGTAAATTTAGTCATCTTTATATAAACCTATAAAGAAAACGGTATTGTTCCATTACAGTACAGTCTTACAGTGTTTTACTGTATCAGAAGCTAAATAATTGAGAGAATAAATCTCAGCAAACTAAATAATTCCAACGGAACACATGGGAAGCTGATTCTTGGTTTCATTTCTATTCAGACGGCAAAGGGGTTCTTTCAGCGTTACGTCCAACTTGCAGAATGGATCGTTGCAGAAAGAGAATGGTGTTGGGAAAGATTAATCCTTCCGTGCATGGTCGATAAAATAGCTGAAAGGTAAAAAACGCAGAATAATTTATTTGCTGCATTGTGAGGAACGCTAGGAAAAAACTCATTCAATGGCAGGATTTTTTTTACGTCTGATGGGGTACTTATAACCATGCGAATACCAAGTATAACCCACGAGGATATAAGTTTCAATACCAGGATATTGGATTCTGTTTTAGGGAGTTAAAAAATAGCAGATAATGGTTCACCTTGGGAACAAACTATTTTTTTCTATAAAGATAAAGTTGGTTAATTGAACTTGCAGTATCTGTTTTTACTCTCACAGTAGGAAACAAAGAAACTTCAATTTAAGTTTGAAAGCAAAAAAACAAAGTGTCTCAAACATTGACTGAAGTGATTTACCTGGATTTTTTAATCCACTAAATATTCTTTTGAATTCTGTAGTTCCTCTCTGTTAGAAAAGATAAGACATAAAATAAGCACTTTTTAGTGTAAATACGGAGGGCAATATGTAGGTTCTTGTTGGAAATCGTGCTTTAGATAACATATGAGATTTGTAGCAGTTGGCAAATTTCCGTAAAACTAGAGAAATACTCATCAAGTCCTTAAATTAGCATTTTTAGAAATTCTTTAGCTTTATTGATCCGATCATCAATATACTATTTATATAATTTAATTATTAATCATTACTTCATTTTTTTCGATAGTATATACCCAGGCAGCATACATTTGTATATTGCACGAGAAAAATACGTACAATTTATGAATGGCCGTTCGTATAAAAAACATTACGTTAAACGTAAAAATATCATGAAAAGCGCCCAGGAAAAATACTAGATATTTACATATATTTTACAGTATAATATACATAAGTTTTACGTAACATTTAGGTACATTTACTCGAAAGACTGCAATTCAATCGGAACATTTAAGTATAATATGCATAAATTTCAGGGATTTACGTATATTTTTACTAAAAATTTACGTATATTTATCGCATATACGTAAATCTTCCCATTTTTTACTTCGTATATTTTTAGTGAAAATTTACGTAAATTCGAGCATTTTTTTTACTTTTCACAAACGCATACTTTACGCAAAAATTTACGTACATTTTCCTATTTTTTCCTATTCATACTGGAAATCATTTTTGTAAAAATTCATTTTTCATGAATTCTAGATATATTTTCACAGGTTAAATTCATACTGGAAATCATTTTTGTAAAAATTCATTTTTCATGAATTCTAGATATATTTTCACAGGTTAATACCATATTTCTTTCACTATATGCAGATAATATACGCACATTACGAATATAAAAACGTCATTTTAAACACATTTGATTTTCATAGCCCAGTGCATTTAGTTAAATAGTGGTAAATTAAAATATGTGTACACGACATAGTTCAATTTTACAATGTTTAAAATACACCATACACACATTTCGTTTTCCTTGCATGTGCTGAAATTTTCCATAATTTGTTAAATATGATAAGCTAAATAAGAAACCAAAAAGTTGTTCATTAAGCAAATCAGTTTTCTAAAAATATATGAATTAATATTGTAGAATTTTATATTAAAGGAATTACTGAAGTAGAAAATTAAAATAATTTCAAATTCATTTAAAAATATAAATTGTTATTGAAACAAAATTCATGAAGGATCAAATAACTAAGCAGATTTCAAAAAGAAATTACTTTTATATGTTTTAATTTTTAAATAAGAGACACCAACCTTTTCCCAGACATTCTACTTATATGCCAATCTCCATGAAATTTCCTCTTTATTAATGACAATTTTATTTATTTTTTTATTTATATTTTGTTAATTTAATGTTTTATAACTAATGATGTTTTCAAGATATAATGAAACTCACCAGAAATTTATCTTTTCCCATGTCATTATGGAAATATTTTTGTTGAGGTAATACTTTAATACTATACATATTTTGTCCATTGAAAAATAATATAGACTAATATATATTATATATATGGCAGTCTCTATTTTTGGTTTGATATGCCTCATGTAAATTGAAAGCCAATTTAAATCAATAAATAATAATAATAAAGGGTACATAGCTTAGAAACAATGACTGCTAAAAACAAACAAACCGCTTAATGTTATTATTAAAAAATAGTCAATAGAATTTAAACGTCATTCAACGTAAACTTAAATAAATCTTAAATAATCTTAGCTTTATCATTCTTAACTTGTAAGAGAGGAGTAATTCTCTTTTCATTTCATCACCAAAATTAACAATAATAAAAATCCTTAATCCTAAAATTCATTACACCATTTATATTTCTGTTGAATTAAATTACATTAGTTGCAGGCACCTTAACATAAAACATTATTATAAACGGACATTCTGATGTTTAATGCATGGATAGGTTAATTTTTGAACACTTAATGATATGTGTTATGATTTCTGTATTATTTCTCTAGACTTTCAGAAAGCATGAATTTTAATTAATGATTGATTGTTCAAATGTTAAATATTTTTCTAGCTTTCTTCCATTATTTCTGTAAAGAAACTACTAATACTATAAAAGCAAATACGTAAATAAAAAGGAAATACTTTTTCTTATGGAATTCAGAAGATGCCTGCAGAAATCAAAATGATGAAGCCATGAAATAATACGCAGTATTTTAATGATCTAGTTTACATTAAATCTCAAAGTTTTACAAGTCTTCACAAATACATAAAAGCAGTAAAAAACTGAACCCATTTTTCCAAATTCAGCATCTGAAAAATAAGTGAAGACAACAATTAATAAGATGAACATTATCAAAATATTAATGATTTGAAAAATGCCGTATATTTTTTTCCTATTTAATTTTCATATCAAATTAAATGTTAAATATTAAATTCAAATGCTGAAAGCAAAACTGTCATAACCAGGTTTTAGAGGAATAGTAAGTATTGTAAAAAGTGAACTTAACCTTTATGCTACAATAAATTAAACTCTAGTATAATTTGTTCCTTTTGATAAAAAATGTAAATAATTACTTATTACCAAAATGTTCCTTTCTCTGAAGATAGTTAGATAGATAAGAGATGACACATCCATCTCTATTTAATGTTACGAACTATTTTATAAATGAAATTAATTAACAATATGGCCCGAAATATCTTACACATTATGCCTATTTTAACATTAGTTCCTCTATTCCTTTATTCTGAGCATATTTTAGATGCTTATTTAAAGATTACTTAATACTAAAACAGACACTGCATACTTATGGCAGAGAAGAAACAGCTTCATAATGGTGTCAACACCTTTACACAATTCGGCCACTGTTTGAAACGCAGAAAGTTTCATAAAAGAGCCTTTACAGACATGCTCTCCTACCCTTATGAAGAACAAATTGTAACTTGTAAAAAGAAACCTTTATAAGTTGTCTACCTAGGTAGCAGATGTTTGAATTAATTTGTTTTGCTACACAGATTAGCAAAATAAATGAAAAGTTTATTTACATTACAGACATAAAGATAGCACCAGGAAGGTAGCTTTTTGTATATATTAGGAATTAATCTCCCTAAGCATACAAATGCCTTTTTCATAATTGTTATTGTGGCATTTTGAACATGGGTTGACTCAAATAAAAGTACTGCCATCATTATGAAGAATTTCTTCAAGAATAGTAAATGGTATTTAAATACCACCTACGCTCTTGCAGCAACAGTTATCAAAGCCTTAATATATAATAGCATATCACTGAGATATGTATTTTTAGACGACTGAAATTACACTTAATCAGTTATAGTTTCACAAGATAGGATTACTTTATAATATAGAAAGATATATTAAATCAAAATTTCTTAAACTGTGGGTCTGCAGCAGGGGTTTGCTAAAAATTTTAGCAGTTTTGATATTTCTTTAACTTATTATAATAACTTTACAATTACCAAAAATTTTTACACTATGTATCTGAAAATAGATAAAGATAAGACAATACAGACAAAGAAAAAACGAACGAAACATTTCAAAGCATTCTTTTTATAATGCCAACATTCATTTTACTTGCTTTGCACTTGACGCTGTCATTTTGCCTGTTACTTATTAAACTTTTCACATTGTTCTATGTCTTAAAATTAGAAATTAAAGTTAATGACCTAAAACTGCAATAGTATAATACAGTACAAATAAAAAAATTGATACTTTCACTCACATGTGTGTCGTATTTGCGGAATGCTTATGGGGTCCCACAAAATTTTCGTAAATATTATGGGGTCGCGAAAAAAATTTCAGTGATAAAAAGGTGTCGCGACTAAAAAAGTTTAAGAAGCTCTGAATTAAATCAAGCTGAGTTTGTAGAATAGAAACATGCAAGTTTTTGAAAAATGGATAGTTTTTTGCTTTATTTGATAATACTTAAATATTAATAAATTATTTTAAAGTACATTAATTAACCTATTGAACACAGCCAAAGAGAAACATTTTGCTTAGCATCAGGATCATTTTACAAAATGAGCATTTTATTAACATGCAGGTCTATATATTACAAAAAATTTATGAACATGAAATATCCTGTTCAACTTAAATTTAAGACGAGGTGTATATATATGGTATAAATAATAAATTAATTTAATTAAATAATAAATTTTCTAAAACACAGCCCACAAATTAACGAATTAAGTACCCAAAACATAATTCTGTATATGTATTTGCTTACACGCACCTAAAATGAATTAAATACACAATAATTTAAGTAAAACATTGTTAGTAAAATTATACATTTTAATAGCTAATAGCAGTTACCAAATTTTAGCTTAACATATTAATTCTAATAAATTCTTAATTAGTAGGGTGACTCAATTAAGGCAAAATATGAAAGAAATCTACCTGGTGAAATAGTTTTATGAAGGATATATTAAAAGAAGCTAATCATGTTTACATTACACATTGCAGAAACTGAGACAACTCCATGCAGCTGAACTATTTACGAGTAATAGAAGTGAGTTCAAAGTACCAGTTCTGTTAGGCTTTAAGTACGCGGACGCAAAGGAGCTTTTTAATTTAAAATGGAATATGGGATAACAGTATTTGGTAATAAGGAATGATGATTCTCCGTGTTTTACCTAATGTACTCTGTTTGGTAATTTTTGCATTCTAGTACAAATATTAGAAGCAGACTTAAACAACACTAAATGCCACAATTTACTTGTATGTTTTCCCTGTGGTTTGCTCCTTAATTTTCCTAGTATATGATTTGGAAACTGATTTATGATAACAATGTATATTGTATACACAAATAGCAAAGTATTTGTGTAAGTAAAAATAATATTGCTGAAACTGATAAAGTCATTTGAAATACATAATATATATTAGTGAAACGAAAGGTGGAATATATGTGTAAATATGATAAACCAGATAACAATAATAATAACCAAATAACATAAAAAACTGAAAAAACAAATTTTATTTGAAGTTATTATTTAACTCGTGACAAGACAGATAGCATTTCCAACTTATTAAATTCAATTAGCTCTACCTTTGTCATTTTAACTAATATTTTGCATTTTCTTATAGTTTTCATAATTTTGCTATTTACAGTAATGTAAAAATATATCTGTAACAGGATATAAGGCTTAATCAAGTTAATGTAGAATCGAACAATTACATTACAATGGATCCAACACGACTTAGTGGCAGTAATGTATTACAAAAGTTCTATGCTCTTTTCCCTAGAAAAAAGATTTAAATTATTATATGTATACAAAAAATTCATATTAGTTATAGGAATATATCGTAAGCTAAAATCACCAGAGTTGAATGCAAAACTAGTTTTACTCCATTCTTGAAAACAAGTTTATTATTTTTAATTTAATTTTTAAACAATAAATAGATAACAGCATTTAGTTACTTTTTTAACTTTATTTTTTCCCTTGTAAAAATAACCATGCATAATATTTTTAGGAAATAAAAGGATCTTTAAGCGTGCATTTTCCACATACTTGGTACAAATAGTTTGTTCTAGTTCTGTTGCAGTACATGAATTTATAGGATTGTCATTAATCAGAGTTTTTTTTTAGATGTAGAGAATTTCATCTTCACTACCCAAAATTCAGTTTCATTATTTTTTTTTGTTCCGAAGTCATAGTTTCATTTCCTACTGAAACTATATCAGGACATTCTCATTTATATTATCTCTCTCCATTAACTAAAAAATGTTTACCACCTTGAAGAAAATTGCTTGGTTACATTATTTACATTTCATAATTAATAGAAAATAAATAATGTTTGTTCATATTCATAAACAAACAGTATTGATTCGAACAAATGTACCATTACGATTTCAATAACTGTGAAATGGTAATATATATGTTATAACTTATATTTGTTTCGTATCAATATCTACGAAATCGTAACGGTTCAATAACAATGAAATCGTAATGGTACATTTGTTTCGTATGAAATAGTAAAGGTACGTACGTTATTGAAAATCTCAAATCAGTCTTTGATGGCCTGGCAGACTGGACATCCTGTTTACTACAACTCAGCAGGGCACTGACTCACCAGACTAATATTATTTTTTTTTAATTTAGAAGGGAGGAAACAACAAAAAATGTCAGCAATTTCTTGATTTTATATAAGCATTTCTGCATATTTATAATTTCCATTTGCTATATCAAAATACTTAATTTAACAAAATATAATTTAAATAATTTAAAGTATTTTAGATCAAATACTAACCTTTAAATGAGTATTTTCAGGCAATTATAATAATGGAAATAACCATTACGTTTTTCACTTGAAATATTATGTACAGAAAATCCTGAAGCTGCAGTAAATAGTAATAAATCTATTAATTTATTTAAAATTTAAAAAGGAAAGCAAGCATTATTACTTGAATTATGGCAGATCATTTAAAACAACAAAAATCAGACAAACTAAACTAACAAAAAAGTAATGCATTCATAAAGGACTTGAAGAAAACTTATATTTCAGTAATTACAAGTGCATGAAAATTCAGTATAAACAAATGAACACAGATACAGCAAAAGTATCTGTGTTTTATCACATAAAATTTAATTTTTAATAGCACAATATCTCTGAGTTACAGATTATATATTAAGGCAAATTTATAAAACTAAATTCAATTAAATTATTTTTAGGGTAACATATAAAAATGTGAATTTCATAAATAAATGAAAGTTGCATGCTTTATTTTTTGGGATAAGGTAGATATCTTAAGGTAGATATTTTAGTGTATGCATTTTTCAGAACAGATTTCTAAACAATTAATCATGCTGTTTGAATCAAATTGCCTTTCTTTTTCTATTAGGCTATTTCTTGCTCAATTGCAGTATGTTTTAAGATAAATATTAAAATGCTTGAGTAAAAAACAATATAACTATAAGAAAGTGAGAAACACACAAGTGTAAAATAGGGAGTTCTGAATTTATTGATGGTATTTTATTTCATTAACAGTACCAAATGCTGAAAATGAATGATTCGGCACGTTCACAAAAGAAGAACACATGCCTTAGGAAAATTACATTTCTTAGAGTGAATCTATTCATAAAATTTTACATAAGTGAAGAAAACATTAATATTGTTATGTATTACTTATTTCAGTTGTGATTTAAATTGTTTTAAAGGTAATGATTTAATTTATTTTGCTTCAGACTTAAAGATTAATTTGTTTATATTTTTTAGTTGAACTTAAGTTTCTTTGACTTGTTGAAAAGTAATTGTAGTCATTTAATTTGTTTTCGTGACAGTTTTGGTTAACGCTGATTTTAAGTTGCTTGAGTAATTAATTTTTCTTCTTTTCTTTTGGTTGGTTAACTATTTAAATTTCTGTTTAGTTAATATTTTTTCTTAACCTTGGTTGTTAATGTTAATTTCTTGATAAGTTGACCCTTAAGGTCAATCTTTTAAAGTTTTGTTTACACAAGTTGGTGTTTAAAGTTTTAATTAAGTTTTAATGTGCCCCCTTTTCTGCTAAATTTGGGATCCATATTTTCTGACTATGGTGGTCGTTTTGGTGTTGTGGAGAACATAAAAAATTTTTCATACTTGATTATTGTATTTTAAATGAAGTAATTTTTATTTCCTTACTATGGTGGTCGTGTTTGGTGTTGTAATAAACCCAAGAAAATTATCTATGTAATTATTATACTTTAATTGAAGTACTTATCAGCATTGAAGTTAATTTGTGTTTAAAATAAATAATTAATACCTATTCCTTCAAAAACTTTTCCGTTGCCTTTCCAAATAATTTACGAAGTTGTTTTCGATTTCTTCACCCGCTAGACGGTAGTCTGTGAAGCATCTGTCATCATTGAAACGTTTTGCACCCTGCTGAAGAGGCTAATTCCAACACTACTAACCCTGCGTCAAGGTCGAGGGGACGGGGTGTTTTGCTTACTCGCAGGCTTTTTCTATGCTGGAGTGGGACCCCTCGACGAGGCTAGTTCTGCTGTGAGTTGATTGACCTTGGTGTATCAGCGATTATTCGCCAATTTCTGGAGTTCGTACTACATTGGCTTCACCTTCCTGTGTGTTTTTCCCCTGGGGTTGCCGGGCTGTTGGCTGTTTTCTTACCATCTAAAATCGCCAAACGAGCATTTTTGGCGAATAAAGTAAAAATCCGGGGAGCTAGCTACGAGGGCACTCGTTACGGAGAGACGGGGACGCCCTAACTTTACCGTTGTGGTTATACGGGCATGGTCCCACGCCCTCCTCCTGGTTTTTCATATCAGCTCCACCACAGCCAAGGGAGCGGACAAGCCAGTACCAGTACGGTCCCTGTCGAGCCTGATCCCATCCTAGGTACAATACCCGGGTTCTAGTCCTGTGAAGAATAAGGTACAATAGTACCTAATATTTTACCCCGTGGTTGAGACTGTCTAAGTACAGATCCTAGCCAGTACTTCCCAGGAATTCTCCTGAGTCAACCCCCGGGGGGGGAGCTACGAGGGCAGCGAGACACGGAAGGAGATGGAGCGGAGAGGGAGAGACGTGGAAAACCACACAAAAGAAAAATACTATCTGAAGAGTAGCTGTCTGCGTTATCATAGAACCAACGATATCGGAAGAAATGGATGAGAGAAGGCTACTATGGATGGCTACGCAAATGTCCAAACCTATTTCTTAACTAATTATTTTCTTTTTTCTCTCCTTATAGAAAGCACGCAATGGCCAACTCTGAAAATTTTGTCGACGTCTACTGCCATGATTTTCTGTAACAAGTAACCTTGCCATTGTCAAATTCGGTATGAAAAATTTTGATTTATTCAGTTTCCACCTCACAGCCACCAATGTAAATATTTGTATTTAGTCAATTATATTTTAATAAATTACATATTTAATTTTAACTTTTCTTGTAATGTTTTCACTTTTTAACTTAGAACACTGGACCCAATAGTATCTTAAAGCCACAACGCAAACTTTAATTATTCTGTTGGAGCCTTTGCACCACTATTTACTGTTTATTTGAAACCAGTTTTTACTGGAAATATAGTGTTTATCATGTATGTCACAAACTTTACATATTCATGTGATTTAGAATTGATTATCCAAATATTGACTTTCATTTGATATTGAACTTAAAACATAAACATAAACTCTTAAGTATTAAAAACTCCAACAATATTAAACACTGAAATATAAAATTTTCACTTACTTTCTTCAAATAATACTGTAATATTAGATCTGATATAGCAACCAATACATATTCTTGGAACATCGATATCCTCGCCATTGCTGACTTGACAAATATTCCGCCGCACCGCCGGAAGTAGAATTTTCTGCTTTGCCATTGGTCAGTGAACAAGAATTGCAACGCTTTTTTATTTATAATTAAACATATTAAGAAATCCTCTAAATTAGCATATGAAATAAGTTTATTTTTGTATTGTATAAATTTCTATTCACAGCACCTCTGTAGTAAAGTAATAATTAAATTTTTCTACGAAAATTAGAAATGTCTGTCCATGTGCATTCTCAGTGTTTAAGCGTAAAAGGTGTAATTTTGATAAGTTAGCGTAAAATAACCACGTAAATTTTGAGTTCATTTAACCGGAACGTTGTACTTATTCTGAAGATCTCCATATTAAGAATGTTCTAACTGTTTCAATAAAAAATATGAAACATAATTATTTATTTACATTACTTATTTTTTTTCTCATATAAAAACTATTATAAGCACTATATCATTTTACCGTATATTAAACAAAATTTTAAAAAATAGTTCATGTGATTTTTATAATAATGACTAAAGCAACCGAAATTTAAGTAAAATATCAGGATCCAGCTTGCAATTTCGTAGAGGTTTTTAGAGTTCGTATAATATTCGTAAACGTAATGAATGAAAATTACTGTGTTCTCGACAGTTTTTAATCCGTATATTTCTTTTCGTACAATTTTCGTAAAAATAACGTGCGCAAAATACGATAAAGCGTCCATAGTATCTTCAGGATATGTTATTCGTAAAACTTTCGTAAAAATAACGTGCAAAATACATACTGCCTGGGTATATGTCATAATATGGTTAAATTTAAGTTATTTTTTTTCTATCCGAAAGGTAAATAACGGGCAGAACGAAAACATTTGTGAATTGTAACATTATGTAATTTACATCTCTGCTGTCAATAAAAACGATATTATATGCGTTTCCAAGAAAATGCATTTCCCATCCCATTTCAGTAAAGAACAGGTCTGGTGCGTTAATTTGGAGTTGTATACTGATCTTGATTACACCACGTTCTGCTAAAATATATAGTAAAATTTGAACTTATTTTTGGTTTAAACAACAGCAAAATATATATGAAAAACTTAAGAGTATTTTTTGTTAGATCCAGATTATGGAAGCACATCTAAAGATAATTAAAAGAAGAGGCTAACAGGAAAATTTGGTATCATTGATTGAAGTGAAAAGCGTCATTCAAAAAAAATTTCTGAAACACGCAGTTATATTCAGCAATAAGGAAACTGAGTTTTATAGTACTGCAAATGCTGAGTGAGAACCAGCTAACTTGTTAATACTGGATACCTGGCTCTGCACTCGAGAACTTAATTGCGGAAAAGGAGGAAACATAGTGCCTCCCTTGATATATTACAGTTGAAATTTCGAAGAAATGTTACACCAAATTAATGCAGTTACAGAAGAAGTATAGGAAGTGACAATAAATTTATATTGCACTAAATGAAAAACAACCAGAGAGAATCCGCATGATTTAAATTATTTGAGTTTGGCAAATAACAGTAAAAAATCAATCCTTGTTCTTTCAAACTTCTTTTATTTTCCCAATGGCGGGCATTTGCCTATAACGGCATTATCCACTACTAAGGCCAGAAGGGGTGTTGCATCAAGAAAATTTTATGGGTTTACTATTAATTTTAAATTTTATCTTGCATACTCAACCTCTCTTGGTGCCGTGACAAACTAAAAAAATACAATTCTCATAAAAATATATTGAGTTCAATAAAACTAAATCATAGAGTCTGGTGTTTGAAATTAAATTAATTAATACCTTAAGCAAGATTAAATTTTCATAAATCCTCAATACAGTAAATTAAGTTTTATCATATCAACTCTCAACTCTTAAATCCAATGAAATGAAAAATCCTCCCTGGTGTTTTGTTAAAATCAAAATATTAATATTCATGTAAAATGCATTACTGACACAAAATCATGAACATGCTATCTCTCACAAACTAACTAATCAGCTTAGCTTCCTGTAAACACACAGATTTCAATACAACCTGAGACATAGCCACAAACACTTAAAAGTAAAACACAGAACAGTTCAAAACGACAGGGAGAAATAAATCTCACACACTAAGAAGTGAAAACACCAGTTAAGTTAAATTAATAAATCTGATCGTATAGTTTTAGCCCTCATTAAATTCTGCTACGCCCGCAATAAACTATCCAGGTTCGAAGTGAAGTTTAACCATGCTCTCCGAAAGGATCACATGGGTGACCTACAGTAGACCACAAGATAAAAAACACAAAAAACATACAATAGTAAATCAGTAAAAAAAAACATTTATTTAATATTCCAAAAGATTATCCATTCCGAATAGCTGGCCAGACTACCCCTACAAACATTTACTAAAAATTACTCACAATTCTTCATGCGACAATCTGTACCATGATCAATATTGTATTCAAAATTATTAGTTATGTACCTTACAATAATTTCGTAATTATCGCTGAGCCATACTAAGTAGTCTGAAACAATTTTTTTAATTCTTTAAATATTTCCAAATCTTACCAAAATCTTAATGAAACAATTTGCAATTTCTATTAATTTTAGAAGGTTACTCAAGCATTTAAACTCACACTACAAATATTTTAAATCAATTTTCGTTAAAGTGAAAGATGAAGATTTTCCCTAATAATCGATTTCACAAAATCCTAAATCAGTTAAGGGCAATAAGTTTGAGGACACATATAGAATTAAATACAAAATCAAAAAAATAATCAACTCACGGTGGAGAAAAATTCCTGTTCAGATTTCGTCTCCCTATTTGTCTACGAAATGCATGTAAAAGAAGTACAAAAATCTTTCTTCATCAATGCCGCACCAAATTGTCAATTCGCCTGTTGGAGAAAACTTCCTGATGGATGCAGACCTTCTGCATGCTAGGAGTCCAACTTAACATGAATATCCACCAACATTTCGATGATGTTCTCAACAAAGAAAAGTGGAAGCCGCAGTAATCTGTAGGTGAAAGCCCACCGTCTTCTGAATGATGTTCTCACTGAAGATAAGTGCGAGTCGCAGCAATCTGCAGGTGAATGACGTTTTCTCCTAATTATTTTATCAGTAATCTGGAACTACAGCGCAGCCTTAAATCACATTTTTCATTACGGGAAAAACCATAAGTGACAATAGGACATAGCCGCAGACCTTCAGAAATGATTCGCCGACGGCGATACGATGGGAGCCCGCATCGTTCTCGGGCCAATTCTCGCACGGACAACCCCGAGAAGTGGCCGCCGGTACCTCTCTCTCTCCCCTCGAAAAGGACTCGAAAATTTGCCATAATCTTTAAAAAAATCTCCTATCGCCACGGGAGCGACCAAATTTAAAATCTCGCGACGCTCAAAAAGTGCACCGCCTCTAAAATTACTATTGGTTCTAAAAAATCCATAAAATTAAAACTCACCAATGCTACACAAAACAGTAACCCTCTCTAACCACTAGCAACAGACCAATAAATACCAATAAAATCAGTCCTATCCTTTCACAGTGGCAAGCCCCTTATTTTCAAGCTCAAAAACAAAGTAGTAAATCTGTTAACGTTGCGACTCTTCAGATAAATCCTAAATTTTTGTACCCTTATATTTCTATCAAGAATCGGGGCCGCTAAGCTGATCGCCTTTGAACGAGAAAAACACATTATCGCCCCCGCAAGAAAAGGGGACAAAAAACGCAGCTGGCTGCCGACCCTTGACCCCAAAATTCTCCTCCCGTGAGAACGCAAAAACAGGTATCGCGGTACAAGCTTTTCTGCTAACTTAAAGAAATTATACCAAAACAATTTACCAAGAAATAATTTAGCAACAGTATAATTTAAAAATTACAACTCAAACATGAACATTAAAATTTCACTATTTACTGTAAATTAATAAAATTAATAAGCACTGTAAAATAATACTTAAAAAATCTATACAACAGGGGTGACCATTTGATTGTGGAGGACCTAATAGGCTGCCATCGTTATGAAGACCTCCTATGAAAGGACAGACAATTTTACATCCATGTCTTCTCCGGGAATCGAGCCCGGGCTCTTTGGTATCGCAGTCAGGAACCCCTAACCACTATACCGTCTGGGCGGCTCGCTCTTTCAAACTGAGTGAAAGTTTTGTTTTTTTTCCTTGGAAGCGCTCAGCCTGCTTACCACTAAATTGACAAAAACAAATTTTTACAGAACAATTGAAACAATTTTGTTAACAATTGAAATAGCCTATTGAAACAATTTTAATAGAAATTATTTAAATAAGCAATTATAACTTTAATTTTCTAATTGTTATTTTTATTTTGGAACAATCCTTTCCTATACATTCCCATTCTCTATGTCGTTTCAACACCAGAATGAGTTTTCAGAATCACGACTTATGCAAATGAGGTAGGAACGAGTTAATACTCGAGTTTAGGCTGGGTCACTTCCGTAGGAAAGCATGTTCTACCTTTCGGCCGCGTTGTTGCTGCTAGTCTAAGCTTATTGTTTGTTCTACGGCCGTACTGCTACGTGAATGCTAGCTTACGCTAGTAATCCTTAAATAAGGGCCGACTTCGTTAATTGACTCTCTGCAGCTTTCTAGCTTAGTTTTATTTATTCATTATTATTTTATTCAGTGTTAGATTAATTTTAGATTTTCTGTTTTGAGTTAAAGCCAAAATGGATGCTTACTGTTCACCGGAGAAGAGTTCATCTGTTAATTTATTTTTAAGTTGGAATGAAGTGTAATTAAACCCTTCTTTAGATTTTTTACTTACAAGAAATCAGCGAATAGTCGCTACACAGTTTTTTAGTACTCTAGCTTACAAGGAATTCTAATTTAACAAGGACATTATAACTTAATATACTTCACTGTGCCTGTTCACTGAAGAAAGACAGCTCAAAATCAAATCACCATCCCAAAATATAAAACCAAAACTTATTCAGTATACAATCCCCAGATTTGTCATAGAGAACAGTTCCAAAATGATTCTGCTTCCAAAATACTTGCTGATTTAGTGAAATACGTACCTTGACCATTATCACAAATATAGTTGAACGCTTTATTTTTATAAAAAGGTTTATATAGTTTGGAACATTTTAATTTATTATACCTTGTATAAGTAAAAAATACAAAAAAAAGAAGTGTATATTCAAAGTTTCATTGTGAGGTTCAACTCTTTAAACCTTTGAGTTCTAGCTTCTAACCCCACGAACACTTAACAAGCGAATAATCGCTTAAGTTTGTGAACAGAATACGTAAGACTTGAGATGGGTTTGAAACACTTTATTACTCAATATATTTACAATCAGTTCCGGCTTGGAACTTTACAATAAAGCCGCCACTCCAGCTTGAACTTAGATACTAATAATTGGATCTAAAATTAACTTAACTAAAGCTCTTAAGAAA
Source organism: Stegodyphus mimosarum (assembly GCA_000611955.2). Classification (NCBI taxonomy): domain Eukaryota; kingdom Metazoa; phylum Arthropoda; class Arachnida; order Araneae; family Eresidae; genus Stegodyphus; species Stegodyphus mimosarum. The sequence goes on from KK113778.1 coordinate 594,184, forward strand.
TATAGCCGAAGCTATCAGAATCTAACTAGTTGGCCCCTAAGTAGTAATTAAATCGGCGAAGACTAGCAAGGGCCTAAGATATGGCCGAGCGTAGTAATAGTTAAGAGAGATGTAGCCGGAAGGCACACGCGCGCTAGTCAGGAAATGAGAATCTCTCTCTCTTGAAGTCGGTTAAGTCACAGCTTAACTAGTCCTCATTCTCATTTGCATTATCTGCGTTTCTGCATTCACATTCGGGCAGGAAATTGTAAGTTGAAATTAGAATAAGATAGGAAAGATACAAAACTTAAAATAACTGTTAATTAACATAAGATAAACCTTACACACTTCTAAAAAAATCGATATTTGAAGTATTCAAATTATCCTTTTAGTGTCTGATGTTTGTTTACTTTAGAGGTAGCTCCCAGGCCTGATTATTTGGATAAGAATGATGTCAAAAAACAGAAAAGATAGAGATATCAACATACCTTGAGAGAAAATCTAAGAAAGAGAGTATCTGGGTGTATTAAAACAATCTAAGAAAAGAGAGAATTACTATAATTTAGAAGTAGGTGATATTGTTTTCAGAAAGTGATTCAGAATTCTCTTATATCTAGCAAACGTTGATGAAATATGTCCTGAAAAAGATGAGAGCATTCATTTAGTGCGTTTGCGAAAGACTTCAAGGAGTGTGATTATACGGCCAGCCAAAACAATTTATTTTTTTAAAATAGTCCCTTCTCTACACATATTAGTTCTAGTGAAACTGCAAGTATAGGAGTTACTCAAGACGATTTAAAAAGAATCTACCATCAGAATAAAACCACCAGAAGTGGCAGAACTGTTAGGCTATCAGCAAAATTTAGAGGTACCTCAGACTAATACAAAGTATCCAAATTTTGGACAAAAAGTACCTCAGAACAAATATTTATGTGTTTGAAAACTGTCTAATAACTTCCTAACTGCAAATTTATGATTTATCGTTAACCGTCAGCTTGCTGCAATTATGACCAGCTAGTATTTTGACGTTCCTTTGTCAATAATATAATTTTCCTGTTAGCTAACTCATATTGGCAACATAAGGTAACATTTGAATTCTAAAAGCGTATTATATTTAAAGAAATTAAATAATGAAAATTATGCATAAATGTATGCATGTTGTGAAAACAACAACGATAGCTAGAGCCACAAAATTTTGAATAGCGTTGTCCTCCACCAGAATACGGAAACCTTGAAGTCCGAATTTAGAATTTGTTTTATTGTGTATTTCATATTTCGTAAAACTTTAACGAATTTCTGATTAACAAAGTGGAAGATTCCAAACCGAGCAATGGCAACAATGTCGGGAAAAAGCAGTTTTATCTCCAGCTCGCGAGAGTGTCTATCGGAAATTCAAAAGATAGGTTGTTTTTTTAATTTTATTGTGTATTTCAAATTTTGTAAAACTTTAAAGAATATTTATTTAACAAACTCAATGGGTTCAAAGCAACCAATGGCTACAGCGTACGAAAAGAACATTTTTGTCTCCAGCACGAAACTGTTTATCGTAAATTCCAAAAATAGGCTGTTTTTAAATATTCTTAGCCCAACGGAACGTTAACCCAAACGCTCTCGAAACGAGTATGTCTATGTAAATGAAACAAAAATATCCGCTTTGGGCAAGATAAAAAATTTAAAAGGTTTCAGACTTTCTTTTTAATATTTCATTTTATTTAATTTTTTAATGTATTCGACGTTTCGTAAGGAGTACAAATAAAATGTTATTTAAATTAAATGTATTATGTTAAAAATATTATTAAATCGGAGACTGCAATTAAACTTTGAAGTCAGAAGTTCTGCGGTAGTCAGTTTCTTGAAAGTCGGTGCTTCAAGCGTTTTTTTTCTGCCACTCACTGGCGCGTTTACACTTCGAACCGTTAAAGAAAAAAGAAAATAATATTGATGCACAAATCGTTAAAGTAAAATGGAAATAATAATCGTAATAAGGTTAAAAACAAGTTCAAAACGAAATCTTAAGTTGAAAAATAAAGGTTTTCAAAGTACTTTAAGACAGTTTCTTAATCAGATTCATTTGCTGAATTTGGAGAAAAAGATAATGTTCTTTCTTCACAAAATTAAAACAAAGAAAATTGTAAATCTGAATAATCAGAACAGGATGAGAAGAGAGGATATTGCAGAACCTTAAACATGCAAATTCGCATGCAAAGAAAGCATAATGTTGTCAAATTCTGAAACACAAACGTTTCCACAATAAGCGAATTATTGGAATATTTTAATCTTTCAATTCTAATGAAGATACATGAAAATGCTTCTCCCGACGATGAAGTAAGCAAAACTGGCATTTCGCCAAAATGAAGAAATTTAGCATTATTGAAAACGAACTCAGATGTCTGTATTAGATTATAAAAATTGTAGGTTTTATAAAGCAGATAGACGTGAAGAAAGCTTTTTAAAAGTACAAATATTAAATACTTGTATATAAATTCGCAATCTTTAATTTTTACAATATGCAATGCCAAAAGCTCGTTAAATTCGCAAAAGATACTAAACAAATGCATAAATAAATAAATAATCTGAAACCTTTCAGATTTTAACTGTCAACAAAAGAGTTTGTTTAGATTTTGTACCCTCTCGCTGAGCTCACAGTTTACCATTCTACTGGTACACTCACTCCTAATAACCCTTTCTTGGCCTTTTGGCTTTATTATTAAGGATCATTTCTTAGCACTTACGCCACATACATTTCAACACCAAAATTACTTTACAGTTTACCTTTAGAGTTCCTGATGCAGCATTCACTATTGGCATTCATTTTTCTTACAATCCTTTCTCAGTTCAACATATCAATGTCCAGTTTTCTTAATAAGATGCTTTAAAAATCTTTTTTTTCTGTCTTTTTATTGTTAACGTTTTGTGTATTTACTTTATTTATTAAACGTTACATTCATCAAGTTTTGCGCCACAAACATGGATTCAGTAGCAAAATCAAAAAATAATATTAAAAACAGCATATCTTTAGAATTTCCGATAGAAAGTCTTGCGCGCTGGAGGTAAGAATATCTTTCAAGTGTTGTATACAATTTTGCCACTGCTGGCTTCCATGCAGTGGCAACTGCATGGAATATAAGCTTTTACCATAGTTTACTAAATCAAAGGTAGTGTGGGATGTACTGTGTCCTCAAATCTGCTACATGCATTTTGTATAAGTACAGCATAAAATAACCAACCTATGTTTCTGCATTGTGAAATTTGTTTGCAATCAGTACTTTTTATCTTTTTTAAGCCTGTTTTATGATAAACTATGTCTTATATAATAAATTACATTATTCAGAACCTATGTTGATTTATCAAGCGTAATGTTCAGCATAATATGTAACACAGAATTTGTAGTGTATTAAATAGAGCAATGAGTTTTGTAAATGTGCCTTAAGTACAGTGCAATGATCAATGCAATGCATAGCATGAAATGTATAGTGTAACGAGTATGTGTAGCAATTTGTTAACATGCGATATAACCAGGATAATGTTTAATTATAAAGTTACTTTCGGTATGTTTTCAAAGTACAGCAAAATTTCCGCAACAATGAGCTTTTAGAATAATGTTATTCCGTCAAAAATAGTAGGAAAAGTATTGTGTCTTAAGATCTGTCTCTGTATTTTGTGTATTCTACTTCACACAACGCATGCAAAATAATCTGATAATTTGATATTGTATGGCTATATAATGTCTTGATTTATTTCGGAATGTAGCTTTAGATAGTTGCGAGATACGAACGATACCCTTTATTCTATGCAGGCCGTACGAGTGTCTGGACCTGATCTCACATTTTACTTCCCCTTTTTAAAAGGACGACTGGGAGGATTGGGGGACACAATCGCCAAATCCTGATGGTAACGAATTATCGCCCACCACTTTTTTTTCAGGCGACACTGAAAAATATTTAGTTTATTTTGAAACAGGAGATGTGAAAAATGAGTCACAAAAACTCAAACCTGGACCTCTTGAAACCGCGCCGAGTGTGTTACCGATACACCACGAGGGCTTACTGGAATGAGGGAAAAAATATCTTAGAGTATATATACTTATGATGCCTCATAACAGTTTAAGTTTAATTAGTACGTTTTGCTGACAATACAGCTGTTCTGACACGAGCCAAAACACTTTCTGCCAAAACTATACTGACAACTTCAACATTATCTCGATTCGCTAGAAAAATGTCTTACAAATTTGAGAATTCCAATTAACATTCACAAATTAAATTCAATTTTTTTTCGCAAAGGAAGTTCATTCACTTTACGCTCTTCGTAGAAAAATGGTATTGCATTACACGATAATTTGTCTGGTCTTACATTACGCCTCTCCTATATGGGTACACCCTTGAAAAACCATAAAAAATACTTCTACAAAAACTGTTCACAATATTTACTATAATACAGGAGGCACAGTTGTATTTACTAAAAGGGAGTACTACAACAAACTATTCGCAATATTTACTACTTCATGACAGTACTATAATTTCGAGAGAAAATCATAAACCAATACCCCAAGAAAAGCTAGCATTCCCAGCTAACACTCTTCTGTTTAAAAATGAGTATCATTTTAATGCGACAGTTTGTTGCTTTTCACACACAAGAAAATACTTAGCTTTTTTGACGGATATGTCACAACTATCTTTCGCAATATACGTCGAAGAAGAGGGAGATTCTTCCCGGAACTTTAAAATACTACATGCTCTCACACAGACTAAGAGAATCTGGTGCTATTAAAAATTTCCGGAGTTAAAAGTAAACATGTATGTTTATAAGACTAAATGTGCTCAAAATTCGGTCACTGCCTCTTCGCAGTGCAACACATTCATAGATTCTTCATTTTATAACAATAGACTCATTACCGTTTTAAAATCTTACAATAACTTTCGCTATCAGCTCTAAAAAGAGGAATTTAATGCACATTTACAGAATGATACATAAATTTTTTGATGAACCAGGGTTCAAAACATGTTTGAAAAGTAGGATCATCTAAAAAAAATGACAATTCTATATCTCCATTTTTACTGGGCGGATTGATGAAATTGAATCTGCGTTTTTAATGTCTCGAAAGCGCGACTGAGGATACGTATTAGCTCCATAAACAGCATTGTTTTAACATAGGTACTTTGACGCAATATTGAAGTTTTCTAAAATTACTTTTTTCCATGTTTCGATTCTTCGACTCAAATTTGGCCTAAATGTTACCTTTTTTAAAATTTGGAAAGTAATATACAAAGAAATTTAAAAATTTATCTTGGCGCACTTTTTTCACTTTGAGCTAAGAATAATCCACTTAAAGAAACAAATTCTTAACTAATGCATTTTTCTTTCCCTTTCATTGTGCAAGGCGTAAAATGGTGCATGTTCATTTTTCAAATAATTTTAACAAAGTGTGTAAACTACATTTCGCAATATTATAGTTTTAAACAAATATGCCAAGTATCAAAACGGGACCAACATATAAATTCACACATATATTTTGAAATTTTAAATACAAGCACTTAAATTTTTGTAGGCATGTACACAAATACATCTTAGATAATGGCAAAAATGTTATACGTTGTAATTCACAATTGTTTTAAAAAATTATAAAAATTACTAAACTACATATTTTAAAAACAAATCAGAAAATAGCTGCGAATGTTATTTCGATATAACCTAAATTTCGGACATTGAAAGAATTAATCAAGTACGTATAATAAAACAAAGGATGTTAATAAATATACATCAAATTCAATTAAGACTGAGGAGCTAAATCTTTGAGGGCTAATGCTAAAACCTACAAAGGCGATTAACAATACAATCTATAAATTTGATATAGAGCCTGTGTCGTTCTTTCAAAACGTGGAAAACGCAAGTTAACCTAATGACATCAGCCCTTTGACAATCAGCCCACTAGAACAGAAAATATGGCAATATCCCATTTCCGTATTACGAATTTAAAATAGCAAGCATTTCTAACACGTATGATTTAGTTATCAAAAAAGACGTGTCTAAATTTAGTTCTAACGCTTATTTTTTTCGAAAGGATAATATCCATATTTCCTTAATAGATTACCCTAGTATTTTATTTGCTTTTACACTGCTGGCCACCGTAAATGCAACACCCTGAAGAAATCATGCAAATAACATGAAATTTACAACATGCATTAGTGGAAGTGAGATATGCAAATGATTAGAATTTCAGGACTGTGGCGCCTCTTCAAAGCGGTATTTAAGGCTTAGCGTTTTCGACGATTTCAAGTTAGCAACTGTGTTTTTCTTGTGTTTTTTTTAAAAAACAAAAAAAAAGATCAATTATGCCTCGCAGTAAACAGCGATCATCGTTTGATCAAGTATTCGAGTTCGACAGAGGAAGGATATTGGCCTACCGAGAGTGTAGATTATCTTTCAGGAAAATCCGTAGTCGTGTTGGACGAAACCAAACAACTGTAATGCGGATATGTGACCTTTGGATGCAGGAGGGTATGACGGACCGGCGTGTTCGATCGCATCCACCTCAGTGCACCACTTCACGTGATGACAGCATTGTACGCATGGCACTGACGGATCGCTCAGTCACATCACGAACCATAGCACAGCACATTCAGTCTGTAACGCATCATCTAGTGTCTGCGCGTACCATTCACGCCGTTTACAGCAGAGTGGTCAGTCCGCAAACGTCCATTGCTTCGTCTACCCTTGACGCAAAACCACAGACGTCTCCGCCGCCAGTGGTGCGATGAAAGAAGGATATGGACGGCAGAATAGAATTAAATTGTCTTTATTGATGAGTCACGCTTCTGTCTGAAACACCGCGATGGTCGGATTCGAGTCTGGAAACACCGTGGAGGGAGGATGCTGAACAGCTGCGTTATGCACCGCCACACTGGTCCTGCACCGGGTATTAAGGTATGGAGCTGTATTGGATATCCGGTACCGGGTATTAGGGTATGGAGCTGGATCGGAGCTATATCGCTTTCCGGATCTTTCGCCGATAGAAAACATGTGGATCATGAATGCTGAACAATTGCCCCAGATTACGTTCCAAGCTGCCACACCAGATCAACGTTGGCAACGCGTGGAAGCTGCTTGGTCTTCTATACCCCAATAACACATCCAAAGTCTCTTTGAATGAATGCCGAGGAGGCAGCGATGATCTCCAACAAAGGCGGCTACTCTGGCTACTGATTCTGGAAGGAACCATACTTCACAGAAGTCTATAAATTTAATCATTTGATACTTGGTCAACATGTTATTTACTAAATAAATTTTGTTGTGATATCTCTTGTCTTTCTTGGTGTTGTAATTTTGGTGGCTAGCAGTGTATGTATAAATTTAAATAGCAGTATTACTTTATGGCTCGGCAGGGAAACATATGACTCGCTTTATTTTGCTAGTTACTAAAAGACTTGTTGCAATTTGAGTGGCCAGCAGTGTATTTTTCCTTAATACTTCAGAGAAATCGTTAATATTAAAATTGTCTCCTTAAATTGTCATAGACACTGTTGTAGTATTTTAATGGTATTTACTTTTCATATATTCGTTTTATTCTCCAAAGTTCAGATATTATATATGATATATTAAGCTACAGGTAACTGTATATTGTATTTTCTTTTTTAACATTACATTTAATATTTCAGTTTCTTAGGAAGTTTCGCACTGAGGCATGAATTGTTTGCTGCTGACGTTTGAATTCTTCTTTGATAAAGTTTTGATCTCTTCTCGGGTAAATTTTGAAAAACACAAGCTTTAAATTTCCCCTCTAAAAAGCAATTTTTGTAATATATTTCTTACAATAAAAGTGACGAGAGCAAGTTGTGGGTCTATAAATTAAATCTCGTAGTTAATTACAAAACAAGTTATTAGCAAATTTAGATTGTTTTAAAATGAAAACTGCTGTATGGCGAGTTCATATTATAATTCTCTCCTTCAATGCCGCCACTCCATAAGAAGAAATGACACTTTGTTTTATGTTTTTTAGAGGGGGAAAGTAAAATAGTGTGAAAATGAATACGAAAAAATGCAAATTTAAATTTTCAAAATCCTGAAGATTTCTAGTGTTTATTGAAAATTAGAATACTCGCATTTTAATACAAGAAGAGATTTTTAGGAAATATAACAATGTAACTGCTGTGGGCCTATCCGAAATTCACTCCAAATTTTACTGATGTAAATCGACAAACTGAATACATCAGCAGGCAAATTAGAATTTTTGGACCAGTTATTATTCCACCTCCCATGAACATAGAATAATAAAAAGAAAAATGATTTGTGATTTTCATTTACTTTTAAAGAGGCTAAAATTCTCATATGCAAACTATATTGTTGACATCGCATAAAATACACTGTCATTTCAGAAGACATCAAAGGACAATATTCTTAAACATTTCGAGTAAATTAATTCTATTCACTTTATTAGAAAACGAAAAATTACAAGAACAGAGATTTTCCTGTATCTCAATATCAACATGTGTCGCATTTTTCCCAATGATTACGAATACGAAATTTATTAACAGAAAAATCTGTAATGTTAAATCAAGCCATTTGAGCTGCAGAGGTCGTATATAAATAAATAAGGGTAGAAAAATTATCGAAGTTTATGTAAAAAGGAAAAAAAAATCTGAAACTTTTCAGATTTTAAATTACATCCAAAGGGGCGTTTTTTTAGCATTTTGTGTGCTACCTTTATTTATTAAATATCATGTTCTTCTCACGTAAACCATAAAAATTAGTTCAAGAGCAATATCGCAAAAAAACTTTAAAATGAGAATATCTTTAGAATTTTCGACAGACCGTCTCTCGTGCTAAGAGAAAAAAAAATGTTGTTTCTGTACAACGTTGTCATTGCTCGGTTTGAAATTCTTGAGTGAGTTAGTCAAAAATTCATTAAAATTTTACAAAATAATCGATAATAATTTACAAAATAATCGATAATAATTTACAAAATAATCGATAAGAAAACAAATTCCATCGCAGGAGGATTACGTTATCCAAAATTGTACAGCTCTATGTACAGTTGTTTTATCACAATGCTTGAAGCATACATACATTTATGCAGATTCTTCAGTATTTAATTTCTTTAATGATAATACAGGGCTATAATATTTCGTGGTAACAATTTTAAAAGTGAAACAACGCTTGTAGTGAATCAACGCAAAATGCCAAAACGAAATGAACAATCCTCCTGGGCAAATTTCCCCTTTGGACTAAAAAAACCTCAGGTGTACATTACATGACTTCCTTGTACAAAACATTGTATCAACTGAAGAATCATGTAATCGTTCCCACACGTTTTATTCAAATACTATAATAAATCTAAAACGATGTATAAAAGAAATTAAGCAAACAAAAAAAGAAAGAAACCGTTTTTCACAGACAATGCAGTATTTGTCATTCAATTAATTCAATTCTTACTTCGCGACAAGGCAAAAATACATAAAAACTCGAAATGTCTATATAAAAAATTACGAATTAAATCTTAAACACTTATTTCCTTGAGTAAATTCCGCAATGCATTGAGCATGATTTAATTCACAATAATAAAAATGTCGTTATTTTTGTTATTGCGAAGCTTAGTTTCTCTTAATTAGCAATTATTCTCCTAAGTTTTAAATGCAAACAATAATGGTTGGCATGGGAAAATGATCAGGATTTTCAGCACTTAAACAACTTTTAAATTGTTGATAATTCTACAAATCTTCCATGCAGATTTACTAAAGGCATAAAAACCTTAACTGGAAGTTAAGAACAACGTATTTCAATCGTTTCAAAACAAAAAATTGAGGCGTTTACCAACATATAAGAATAAAAATACTGAGCTCACTAAGCCAAGTAACAGAGTAGGTATACATATGCATATATTTATATACTTTTAGTGCTGTCGATTGCAACCAAAATATGAGTTGCACATCTACATATTACAGCAGTCCTCTATACAGAATTTCAATGTTCTAAATCTACTCGTTTTTGAGTTATGCGAAAAATATATGCACAGACGCCACGAAAAAAAGTCTCTTCAGAATCCATTTTAAATCAGTTTTATAATTTCTTGTGGAAAATCAGAGCTTTCTTCTGTTCTTAGATAGGGATGTCAGACAAAACCATCGTTAAATTGCATTTAATAGTGGTCAAAATGGAAGTTTAGTTGAAATATGACACCCGGAAGTTTTCGCGATTACAATACTTCCTTTTTACTTTGTACAAGGAAGTAAAAAACGAAAAACAAATTTCTGCTTGATACTTATTGTTAATGCTGCCGTATGATTATTCTATACTGAGACGCATAATAAGTAAATTTAGAAACATAATGTAATACTCATATTAATTGTGAAATATTTGTTATAGACTATTCAGGATTATAAAATACAACAAATTAATTTATTAATGCTTCAGTTACAATTATAAATAAAAAGGAAACAAGAAATCAAAGTTTTCAAGTAACAGGTACCAGATTTTCCATTCTCCTCTTTTTTTAAGTCAAACGATATATTAATTTGAAAGTAAAAATAACAACTTTATTCAACCTTTAACACCACATCAGGACAACAGGATATTAGATAAGAATTGTGAATGACAAATAATAATAATAATTTTATCTATTGTGGGATAACAACATTTAATAGAATGTATACATTTTAAATGTTCTATAACGTAATTTAAAATTACGTGGATTGGAAAAATGAAAATAATCATTAAACTTTTTTAAATCTTCACCTCATTTGTCTTCATAACAAACATATCTCATTTTGTCAGTCAAAGAAACCTAATGTCTACATCTCACATAATCTTCTAGAAACAGGTAGTTTCGTCTTCACTGAAAATGATTTTTTGATATATATGCATTCTGAGATTTTTTTCATTGCCAGAAACTCTAATACACAGTGCATGATACGTTTGGTAAATTACAAAATAACTAATTTTTAATATAAATCCTTGCATATTAATAACATTATACGATATTAAGAATTGTGTCAAATGAATTAATCCTGTACAAATAACTAAAAGCAGTAATATTTTAAGATCATAGCATGTTTTCATTAAAAAAGAATCTATCATTTTTCAATGTTCGCTTTATGTAAAAGGTATTACAAAAACTTTTCTAAAGTAATAGATTTAGTTTAAACACTTTTAGATCAACAGTATAACATTTAATAATTTTAGAGACATACAATTCAGCTGTGGTTTCATTCTATACACATAGTTAAACAAAGCGTTCGCTAAGAAATCTTGAATTTAATACTTGTTTATAACCGAGTCCGATGTGATTTTTTATTCGTGTGCTAAAATTTATTTATATTTTATATAATGTCACGTTTCGAATGTCTATCGCATAAGTCATTCATAAATACATTCAACAGCAGTGCCCATCATAAAAACGTTAATAGTTAAGTATTCATTCAAAGCAATTTTTCTTTCAAACAATAAGATCACGTCATTTCAAGAAAATGGATACTTGTGTACTGCATCTAGAAGGAATCGTGACTCGTGGTCGATGAATGGAGAAAGTTACTTTAGAGCATTTTTATTTTCCTATTTTCATCAAAATATTTCCCAAAAGCCAATTTTCTAGCATAGTTTTGAGAAACTCTAAACGTAATAGAAAACAGCATGGTAGGAAAATAGTTTTCTGAGGTTGTTCTTCAAAATTTTAACGAATTGCATATCGATTTTAACATAAATTGGTTTTTCCGACCTCGTAAAATCATCTTGAAATCATGAAAAGGCAATATTTTCGGCTTTAAAGGAGATTAAATTTATTTTACCGTGTATTTGTGTGACACGTTTTCGAAGTCCAAAATGGATTTACAGTATTTGTTCAAAAGTTCATTCAAATTCGAAAAATAACGACGCAATAAATAGTTAAATTTCTGATCGTTCTTTCTGTAATCTGATCTTAATGTATAAATATCTGACAAATGTTTCTCATAATTAATGGTGAACCTTTGTCATTGCTAACTGTACGAATATCTCGGTTTAGGCAAAATTTTGTAACGTAAATTTACACACACACACACACACTTCCTACAGAAAGCAGAATTTAAGTTTAATTTATTATAAATGAACTCCATTTCTAATTTTTCTACAACAGAAGATAAAAAAAGACTGATCTCATCATTGCTTTTTTAAATTTAGGTGAAATGTCATACTTCAACATGATTTTTATTTTACAATGGATTTTTATTATTAAAAATTGGAAGGACGTATTGCAGCCAGTTGATTTAGGCACTACTGGTTTACAATATCATCACGGCTCATGCTCTAGCGTTATTTTTCAGTAGTTGAGCCGACTTTCTGTGTTTTCCTCTATTCGTTTTTCTTTTTCGTGAATATGACCATTCAAGCAAATATTACAAGAATAATCATTAGCATAGTGTTGTTAGTAATTAGCTTATCATATATTAATAAACACTATGTACAATATATACAAGTTCGTACGACGCAGCCTACACAGTCCTTACCAGGCTTGTCGCGTGTTACATTACTTTTTGTCCACTCACCCGATATGTTGGTGATTGATTGTGCCATGATGGATCAATTCAGTAAAAAGTGTATTGAGGGAAATGTTCATGGAATTCGGAAAGCGCCTGAGCCTTAGAGCTGTCGCGTGCCGTCAGTCGATAATGTAATGTAGAGCATCTCACTTACTTCCCTTTGCCCCGCAGACACATTGCTTCTGAGGAACCTAAAACAGTATGCCGGAAATCTACCATGGTTAAAGTATGCTTGTAACAGGAAGTGCTTGAGCTTAATCCTTCTGAGACTAACCTTCAAGTAGCCAATGTAAAACGTCCTCTGTCTTCTTCGTTCCAGGTGTCCTGCCAGAGGTGTAGGAAAGTGTCTTTTATAAGCTTTTTGGGTGCGTCTTTCGAGGCTGCTGCTCAAGAGGCGACCTCTATGCTAATGGTTGGTAATGATGTTGAACGCTTGGCTAGCTCTCTCCTTCCCTGTTTTCTCGGTGCGGCCTCTGACCAAGTTAGGGTGATGGACAGTTGTTTCTGAAAACAGATCCTTTAGTGTGTCTATATGAAAGTGTCTTTCCTTAACTGCATGTAAGATATTTCAGCTGTCTGAGCAGAAGAGAAATCTCTGTCCCTTTCTGTTTCCTCCCACACAGCTGTTTTGTGAAGAGCGTATATTCCTAATGTTAAAATATTTTACCTATGATCAAAGATGTCATGTGATCTATCACAATTAGAAACAAATGAGAATAGCCAAACGTTTGCGTTTGAAGAGCGCTTTCATTTGAGTATAATATTTTCAATCTACGTACAATAGAAACTAAAGAACCGTTGATGATCTAGCATAACTCGTAATCTGTTATAGTTATTAAGAAACGAGAAAATCCAAAACTTGGTACGATGAGTGACACGTTTTGCAAAATGAAAAGGAATATATTGCTTAATCCACTTTCAATAATCAAACAGAATAAAACATATATTATATCAGCAGCGAATATATATATATATATACACTCACGTTTGTGAAAATTGCAACACCAAGAAGGAATCGTCATAATTGAATGCAATTTAATACACAGTTGAGTGGTAGTGGTACAAATAAATGATTAAATGTTCAAAGCAAACAAACAAGAACAAAAGATCAGAATCAGTATTTTGTGTGGCCACCACGCGCCGCAATAAGTGCTGCTACACGACGTGGCATGGAGTCAAACAAAGTTTGAATGTCTGACTGAGGAAGAGCATTCCATATCGTTTGTACGCGTACCCAAAGTTCGTCTGCAGACGCAACAGGACGAGGATCACGAGCAAGACGCCGACCAATGACATCCCACACATGTTCAATTGGCGACATATCCGGGGAACACGCAGGCCAAGGAAGAAGCTGTACCTGCTGCGCTGCAAAGAAGGATTTAACAATCCGAGCAGTATGAGGGCGGGCATTGTCCTGTTGAAATACAGCGCCTGGCAAGCTTTGAAGGAAGGGAACAGCTTCGGGCTGTAGAACTTCACGGATATACCGGTTGCTGTTCAGATTGCCCACAATTCGTAGCAATTGAGATCGTCTATGATATGCTATGGCGCCCCAGACCATAACTCCGGGTGTTCGTCCACTGTGGCGTTCGATAATGCACTCCGGAAGGTGGCGTTCACCGGCATAGCGTCTGACACGAATGCGGCCATCATGGTACCACAAATTAAAGCGGGATTCGTCAGAAAACACGACATGCTGCCAATCAGCACGCCAGTCTCTATGCTGATTGGCCCATTGTAGCCGCAGGCGGCGATGGTCGTGCGTTAGGGGGATCCTGTATAAAGGAGTCCGTGCGCGCAGTCCACACTGCAGCAGACGTCTACGAATTGATGAAGCACACAATGAAACACCTGTAGCTATTGACCACAGTGCTGCCAATTGTCTAGAGGAAGCTGTACGGTCCGTCCGCGCCATGCGGACCAGGTGTCTATCATCGCGAGCTGACGTCACATTTCGGGGTCCACTCCCGGATTTCCGAGTTGTCCGACACTCGTCCGTCCACTGCTTCCAAACGCGCATCACTGTGCTGCTGTTACGCTGCACACGAGAGGCTACTGCACGATACGACAATCCAGCTTCACGAAGGCCGATGATTCTCCCTCGTTCAAACTCTGTAAGTTGTTCAAATCTCGCTCTCTTTCGTCGACGAGGCATAAGTACAGATTGAGTTAACGTTTACCACTAGCAGATAACCACCGATAACCATACACGCCTCGCTACAGCCGTCTATTTATTCGGATCCATCAGCCGTTCAGAGGGCGCTGCTCAGCATACGCATGCGCTACGGATTTGCAATTCTAATCATTTGCATATCATGCGCTACTTTGCATTTCCTGAAAATTTCAGCTCACTCGCGTAAGTCCTTCATGGTGTTGCAATTTTCACAAACGTGAGTGTATATACATATATATACACATATGTACTATTTTAACTGCGTAGTAGACTCTGGTACTTTTAGCAGATTGCAATCTTCATGGCTGAGTGAAAAATACTGGAAGAAGATGTTGACAAAATTAATTTTCGGGAATCACCATCTCTACGTTTACACATTTCAAATCATCGCTTTGGCAAACAAATTACTTTCCCATCATCATCGGATACAATACATTTATACGTAACAGGAAGTAGGATACTGCGCCATTTTCAGGCAGGGAAGCATAAGTGGCTAACATTTTTTTTGCAGGGTATTAGCCATGAAAAAAAAGGAAAGGGTAATTGCTTGTGACTCAGTGTTTATACTTCGAAGGTGCAATTGTAGAGCTAAGCCCATGATTGGTTAATTTCGTGTTTCGTTATATTTTGCATATACATATATGTATGGGATATATAAATTAGATAGTAGAATGGTTTAAACATAAATAGGAAACAACTGAAAGTGAATGCATCTAAAGATTTTTCCATTTTTAATCTCAGATTTCGTGGAACTGTTACATTATTGTGTCAATATATCTAATTTCTTAAATTTCATGTTTCTGTTTGTAGCAAGTACTCAAATTCTTTGTTTTATGATGAACTAATTCTTAACTTCGAGCTCATTACTTTTTAAACTACGTGTTGTATTTATACGCAGTTCGTTAAGCTCTGCTTAGCTTTGTTACGTTAAACATTGCTTTGTTTGTCGGTACTTCCATTAAACCTTGTTTATTTTAAATCAAAATTAGTTTAGTTTGATTCAAAAAGATCTGCATATTAATGTAAATGATTTTGTCTCTACATGCATTCATGTATACTCAAATACATGTACAGTAAGAAAAAGAGATACATAGGTATACATAACATATATACCATTTTTATCGCATGTGCATTTTATTAATTTAAGGATATTAATATATTATAATTTATTCTTTCAATTCTTTCTGCTTAATAGCCACCAGCGTTTCGCGCTATATGTTCATTAAAAAGACTATTTAGATATGTATAAATTCGGTTTTTTTTCCTGCAAAATATATTTTATAGGTGTTGTAATGCATTTTAATACATATGCAACCAAGCTAGATATTTTCTGTTCTAACTTAATTTGCTCTTGAATTTAAAGATTTATCTTCATGTGCTTGCGAAATCTAATTACCGGTCTCAGAATTCTTTTTTCTCCTCTTTCAGATAAAGTGATATAAAAGTATTCGCTCGGTAAAAGATACTTTAAGCAGATCTTACAAGTCTGAATGCTTATATTTCGCAAGTTATGACTTTCTAAATAAAGGCTAGAGAGCAATAAGAAAGTTATTTTTCTCAATTTTGTACACCCTACTCCTTTGTACTACCCTTTCTACATTTTTTATGTGGCTGTAATACCACATGCTTTCTCTTCGAGCGGGATTTCTCCTAGATAATGTATTGAAATTTTTTTATTATTAATGATGATAATGATAATACAAATAGCGAACTTATCCAAATCGTGCTAAGATTTGGTTGTCAGTTAACCTATCGAAATATTTCTCGATATCGAACAGTATTTGCGATTACAACAATAATATATATCTTACAAACTTAAAGTAATAATTCTAGGTGTAAGTACATTTTAAAATGGCAATTGGGACTCCAAATTCATATAATATGCTTTATCGCCTAACTAAACAACTGATAGTACTTAACTGAAAGATTTAAAGAAGTTTGAAAAGAAGAATACGTGAAAGAAATTTATAAACTATTAGAATTTGTGCATTCTCATGCAGATTTAAAGTTCAATAATTTATTTCAACGGAAATATTTTAATATGATTATTAACATTTCTTAAGAACCAAGTTGTCTGATTTTCTGTCAAGAAATAAAATACTTTAGAACTTTTTTGAATTTCTCAACAAAAAACATCCACAATGAATTTAAGGTTGCATTTTCGTTATGCATGAGTTTTGTTTATAGAAAAAGTGATTAAATAAAAGGAATGAATTTTTATACGTATTTTCTTGCTACTGTATCCGAGAATGTAGGAGCAAGACATAAATATTAAACAGGTACCTTAAAAATTGAAAATAACTAGTGGAACAGATGCATTATTTCATATATGCAATGGATATGCAAACGAGTATTAAAATGGGTTATGGGTAAGCAAACGCAGCCTCCTTGTTAACATATTTTAGTGCGTGGTATTAACTTGCAATTGGAAAATCGCGCATTTCCAATAGACCTCCAGTATGTTTAACTTCTTTGCATTTTTTCACCATACATCTTTCATTTTATACTCAACCAATAACGCACAAAAGACCAGTGATTAAATGGATTTCCACTTCATGATTTCGTTTAAACATATAATGCTTCAAGATGTAAAACATATGTTAAAATATCGATAAGTCCGAAGAACACAGAAGCAAACAATATTTTGAATATGAATATAAAACTTATAAACGCAGAAGCCTTATGTAGCTACAGGTACCTACAAAATTGAAACTTCCTTAAAATTTATTCCTAAAAAATAACAGACATTTACATTATAAAATGATAAATGTTGCCAATATTTTAAAGCATAAATATTTACAGACTACACATGTCGCTTTCACAACTAACGAAATTCTAAAAAATAATAATTTTTACATAATGTTAGTTATCCTTTACCTTAGCTCATTGCTTTCATTTTGCTTTAAACTCTGACTGCGAGGTCCAGGTGTTGTGACTATATTCTTTTGCTTATTGAATATTTAGATTATTTATTAACTATATTAACTATTAGCCATTAAGGTACATAACAAGTACGTTTAGTTAAGGAGACACCGCTAGATGCTATACGTTGGAATGCAGATGGTTCTAAATTTCATGCATCTCACCGATATTTGTTAAAATTATCAGCTTATAGTTATCGCATTCTTGAATGCATTGGTTGAAGTATAAAATAAGTGTCTAGTTGGCAGTTTAATGCCAACAACCCTATCAGGAAAAGTCAGCAAAGCTGAAACTGAATTTTAGAAAAGGAGCGACAGTTTAAATTAAGCATATCCGCTTCGTCTTAGAAAACTTCTACTGATTAAATTATATGTGTATTCATTATTTCTCAGCTTCAGTTAGACAACCAATTTGACACATATAGAGTTTTAACATACTTCTTTAGTTTCAACGTAAGCATAAAACATACTTACATTTTTTTTAAAACAACGATCTAAAATGCATGACATTTCTTGCAGAGTAAAACTTCTATTTCTGACATTAACTATGCGAAAGAAACAGCTTTAGGATTGCAAGAAATTTAACACAGCTTCTCTCATTTTACCATCACTTTAATTTAGAAAACAAGTATGGATTTTAGTATATTTATCATCTGTTTTGAGGCATTTTTTACTCACTCGCATTTTTATATACATCTATTTTGCACGCGATAAAAGCTAGAACTAGGAGGTGACATTCGTGATATTATTTACAGCGTACTGTGGAAGATTTTCCTTTCCAAGTGTCTTTAATTTCTTAAACACAGTATACTTCGAAAATTGGAGCATATGCAAAACAGGGACAGTTGACAGTTTCCAAACTCTCATATTTTAGCACCAACTGAAACATTAATTTTTTGTTTTATTGAGAAGATAAGAAAGACACTGGATAAACAAAATTATGTTTTAAATCTCATTTTCTTGTTCCTGTTACTATTCATTATACTTTTTGATTTCGCTTTATATGTTTTTTATGTGTTAAAAAATTTTTAAATGTTGAATTTCTTGAATGCCAACTTTTAGTTTTTAGTTTTTTTGCGTTACTTTCCTTTTGAGTAATAAATTTTGTTAAAGTTTTTTTAAACTCTGGAACGCAGTTATCAAATTTACTTTTAGGCGATTGCCTTTAGAATTTTTCTATTTTTGCGTAGAACTTTAATGTCTAATTTACTTTTAGGCAGTAGCTTTAAGTTTTTTACTCCTTTTGCTTGCCTTTATTTCAATTTTGCAGCCCAATTGACTTGACCATAAGGTCTCTTAGTTTCTGATACTACTTTCTACAAATTTTATTTCTTTTAAAAATCAGCTCAAATCTTTTATAAATTGAAGCAAAAATGCAAGGTTTTTGACAATGCTCTTATTGCAATCCAAAGTATGCTATCAATTTGGATAGAATGTTTATTTATTTGATTACATTGTAAGGTATATTTTATTTTATAACAGTTATTTTAATTCAATGAACCTTTCCTGCCTTGCCTCGTTCCAACCTACATTTCCCCACCAAAATGAGGTTTTAGAAACGCGTTGAATGTCTGAGGAGAGAGATAGTATTAAAAGGAAGTTCAAATAACTTAGAGAGATAGAAAGTTAGGAATCCTGAGTAGCGCAAGTTTGCCTTTGAACTACTTCTCTCTAAGGTGTTGTTACGCTCGGCCCTATTACATGTCCGTTGATAGTTCGCCGGCTAGTTTAAGATTACGCGCCAAGTACTTTAAAATTGTATTAGTTTTGGCTAAATATCTTGTTAGTCATTAGTTAATTCTCATTTCTTACTTTTAAGCCCAAGTGGAGGCTTTACTGTAAGCCCAAAGAAAGGGGCCTACTGTTAATCTAATTTTGAGTGAATAAAGGTAATTAACCTTTCTTGTGTTTACAACCTCTATCCTTTGAAGTAGTGATAATTCGTTAACAGTTGTTTATGCTCCTCCACACTTCATCTCACAGAATGAGACTGAAGAACTTTACAACATGAAATCTATTCATCATTTAAAAATAAATAATTTTAATTAAAATCTTAGACTCATAATATAATACATTTAAGGAAAGGTTTTCCTTTCTGGACGTATTTTATATTAGTCAAAAAATAGAGTTTGAAAAAATTGTATCATAAAATAAAGTTATAAAACTCAAATTATCTTTTTCTTATCAGTTTAATTAATTTAGTGTTAGTATTTCAATCTAAAAAGATATAAATATAAGGAAAGTTTTCTATCTGCCGACCTACTTGTTCAAGTTTAATATTTTCCCTTCTAACATAAATACAAAACAAATAATGAATGAAAGAATAAGTTGTAGGGTTTATATTTATTTTAACTAACATTTATTTTAAGTTCATATTCCTTTCCTGTTTAGCCTTCATTTTCCCCCTAGAAATGTCCGTTCCAGAGTATGCAAATTGTAGTAGCACGCGCAGTTTATTCAAATTTAGCGGAAGCTAGTTGAGTTAAATAGTAGACGAAACGAGCGTGAATGAAGTGATTTTCTGTTCTGATGAGTTAGAACTGAGAAATGATAGCTTATTAGCATTCGAAAATATATTAAACGGGTAATTTTGCTCTCATTTTAGGAGAATAATAAACTTATATATACAGTTATTATTATTTACCTAAGACTAAACTAAAACAAAAATAAAATACACAAATTTCAATTTTCTCAGGCCAAAGTTTTTGCCCTTCCTACGGCACAAAATTTGTATTTCATAGAAGCTTTTGAAATGTTCCTCAGAACATTGTCGTTAATGACGCTACTGCGTTCATATGAGATGTGTGAGAAAAACATTTCCATGTTTACCATGCCCAACATATTGTTACGAAACGTCCAGGTGCGGTAAGACAGCTTCCCAGCAAAGAAAGTTTATGGTTGTCAGAAAATGACAAGGGAAGGCAGTGCGAAGTCAGTGCCTAGTCTACCGTGTTGACACTCAGTCAGTGAGCGAGTGTCTCGTAATCGCGAGTTTGTACATCGTGCAGATTCGTCTTAGTGTTGGGCACCGGGAATGACCGAACCGAGTCGGGAGCAGTAACCTAGTGTATCGTCGAGTGCATCGCGAGTTGTAGCGTGGAGAGTCTCGAGAGTACGGAAAGTTCCGAAATTGACCGGGCAGAGTCGTGAGCTGTACTCTGGTGCTTTGCCGTGAAGCTGTCTTTACCGTTACAGGCTGATATTCTGAACACTCTGTTGCTGATTGTTCCAGCGTGTTTATAGTAGTTCTTCGACGACTGTAAACGTGATTTTGGAGCTGTCTTGAAAGATACTGGCCAATAAAGTGTGTCTTGATTCTCCGTCAAGTAGTGTCGTTCTTATTCACTCCAAATTCACTAACCCGTACGTACATATAGAAAAATGTAACAATATATTCGAAAACTTTCCATCTCTCCTAGTCATTTTTGTCTTTTTTGAATTAGCCCTACAGCTTTCACGTCAAATATTGCATTTCTCTAGTATTCGTCAGAAGAGTAACAAAGCTTTGTTAACGTTGGATAAAGTTAAAAAAGAATTCGTATCAGCGATAAATAATTTGGCTATAAGTGCTAATTATTACACCAAACGTCTTTATTTTTCACAATTTACCTAAGATAAATTCCATTATTTTACTCATGAAGTGCAGAAAGACATTTAGTCATATATATATATATATACTATACTCATAAAGACAAAAATTATTAAGATATATATGCATATGTACTATAATTATGCAAGGCGCCCAATAAAGTCCGGTATCACCCGTTTAACTGTCGAACGGCTGCAGCTATAGTAATAAAATTGGTGTCTAGTATAGTCAAATGATTCACCAGCGGCCGAGCAGTGAATACCCTTCGGTCCGAGGTAAGAATACCGCAAATGGGCTGTCTGCATGGGCGTTTTCGGAGTTTTCTGTATGTGTAACATGTTAATACGGGATAGTTTCCCTTAGAAAATCCTCCACGAAAGCATCCCTCCTTTCCGTGTGGTGCCTTAGGGCGAAGCACGTAAATAATGATATTAAACTAGTGCAGTAAAATGGCTGTGCGCTATAGCATGAGACCGCTTACAGTCTTAACTCAAACGACTGAGTTAGCGTTACTATCTCGAAAACGATACGAGATAGATGGAAAAGTTGGATTACAAATATGTAGAGCATTATAGATTTAGCACCAACAGACACCTTGTGCATATGAATAGTGGATATGAATTGTGGCCATTGTGGATATGAATCCTAAAAACAGAGCACTGAAAACGCACATTTATTTTTTCGCTATTTCCGAAATTGTAAGGTCACGAAATGTGAAAATTTTACCATTCGTGCAAGAATAGAACTCGCATCGCTGCACAGTGGTATACACATAATTCAGAGTGGAGAGAACTGTGGCTAAAACCTCGTGGGGTGCATCTTTGTACTGGCTGTCTTTACAAAAAGAGTAGTCAATATCAAGACCGTGCACAATCGTGTCACAAAACGCATTAACTCAAAGTAACTTGAGCTTGGTGTAAGAAATTTGTACATTATGCAGCTAGAGAATGAAACGTTACACCTGATTATCTGAGACAGCTTTAAAACAGATATTTTCCTTGACTTGGTTGCTGAAGCCCATGGTCATAGAGAGATTTTCAAAAAATGATTACTGTGAAATAGTTCTATCACCAGTGGAACAGTACCTGATTGAGGGACTCGGAGAAAAAATAATCGCGTATAGTGATTTCGTAGAGTGGCCTTCACATTTGCCTGGATTGACACCAATGGGGCTTGACTCCACTGGAGAGTCAATTCTACCTGGATTGACTCCTTCCGGGATACTCCAAACAGCAGATGTATCTGACCCCTCCACAAGCGATTACAGCCGAAAACATCGCAGGAAAATCATCGCGGACGAAAACAACGGAAGGCGAAAACGTCGTGGTACGTTCAAAAACTTCGCAGTTTAAAAACATCGTCCTCGAAAATATCGTGGTAAAAAATAAAAGTACCTACAATTCATCGCATGACGATACCATCGTGCACATGCCTTTTTCAATCTCATACTGACATAGCGTATAACTAATTTTCGTCATAACTAACAAATCGACATCCAAAAAATTGTTTGCATTCTATACATGAAACTGTTAACGATGCTTGAATAAATGGAAACAAATCAAAATACAATTTTCACAAGAATAATATCAAATTAGCAAACATGAAAGAAAAAAAATTGAAAATTAATTAAGCAATTAATTTTATAAAGGTTATTTAACGTGCTTTTCCTAAGCAGTTTTATACTGTACGTTTCATATATAAATTATCAGTAAAACCGTATAAAAAAGGTTAATTTATAATTACCTTTGTTAATTAACTATGTAAATTTAAAATTCTATTAAGCTCTATAAGTTGCATTAATTTTCTACTCATTTTTAATTTTTAATTTAATACTTAAGTTCCATTCTTATTTTTTTAAGCAAAAATTTCTTAGTTCATTCAAAAATATGAAATATAGAAGTAAAAGAGCCCCACTTTTCTTCTTGCGCTCCCAAATCATTACGCGAACATGCATTTACAATTTTTAAAACTTCAACATGCATGTGTGCGATGTTATCGTCATGTGATAATTTGTAGGTGCTTTATTTTTTACCAAGATATTTTCGACAATAATGTTTTTAAACTGCAAAGTTATTGAACGACTTTATTTTGACGATCCTTTGTTCACGATGTTTTATCTTTGTTTTCTTTCCTCCTATGATGTGTGTACTACGTTTTCACCTTGCGTTGTTTTCGTCCGCGATGTTTTTTCCACAATGTTTTCGGTGTACACCCTGCAAATACTGCAGGACCTGAAATAATGCTTGTGTACAGGTGTCACCTGCTATGCTACAACTTGTTCAACGAGAAGTTCTAACAAAGGTCTAGTCAATTATTTCAGCTGACGGAGAGATGTCTGAACATCGAAAAAAAGGATACTGTAATAACATGTTGTTTTTCTTTCCTTCTAAGATCTTTTCATCATGTCACAGTGTAGGAAACAACGAACAAAAATGCACTTTGAAAATGTTCTATTCTTAACATTCATGTCCACGAGATGTCTTTTCATACTAAATCATTGATGCTGTACAACTTTGTAATTCACGTTTTCCTTCTGTCTGGTACCATTTTGAAATAGGAGCGCAAGCTCCACCGTTTTCACCAGGTTATGCTTCAAGTGGTCTCACCTAATAGCGCATTGTTATTTTGCAAACTTTCTAATTTAAATATAAAAATATATGAAGTGCAACGTTTTATAAGAAATGGTATATGATTTTCATAGAATTAGTACTCGTACTAGTTTCTTGAATCTTGAAACACATTAAAAATAAGAAAGTATATCGCAGGTCAAATTTCAAAAGTAAATTGCTAAAATAATTATGAATTAATTATGAATTTCTAAAGTAATTATGGATGCTAAATAATTAAATTTTCAAAAATATGAAAGAGAGTTTTTATGAAAATGAAAATAAAATTAAAATCCAAGTACTAGCATAATAACCACGACTATATCCCCAAAGGTCCTTAAATTAAATTTCGAGCTTGCAGACCATTAGAATTTAAAAAGCATAATTTGCAGCAGATTGTTCAAAAGCGCTTCCATTTTATTTTATGGCTCGTAAACATCGATTTCATTTTTTGTTTCAAAGTTGTAAGGCTTCGTTGTGTTGCAGTTAAATTTAGGATTTGTTTGTCCAGTTAATACTTTATATTCCTACGCCAGCTTTTTTGTAAATCTATGATAAACCTATTTCTGTAAGTCTAGTTGATCGGTACAAATACAAATTTTTATATGTATGCCTAAATGGGCATATTGTATATTGTAATATGAATGTATTATTTTATATCACTTTATTATTATTATGCATGGAATGAACGAGGGAACTTATAAATGTACTTTTAGCCATGTACTTTTTACTTGTACATATACTTTTAGACATTTTGAATGTACACTGCTCAAAAAAGGGGGCAATTCTCTATCTCTCGTTCTACTAGGCCGTGTAACGAAATTCAATTTGCGTTTTTTATGTCTCGAAAGCGCGACTTAGGATATGTATTAGATTTATATATAGGATTGGTCTAATATAGGTATTTTGACAGAAAATCCAACTTTTTCAGGAATGACATGCTAATTATTTTCCATATTTTGATTCTAGAACTCAAATTATGCCAAACTCCCAAATATTGTAATAATCGTAAGAGTGGGTTTTAAAAAAATTAACTCTCAAAATTTTAGCTCCTCAATGTTAATTAAATTTGATATACATTTATTAATATCTCTTTTTTATTAAACTTATTTCATTCATTTTTTCATATTTTGAAATTTAGGTTCATTGCAAATAAAATTCTGCAATGTTTTATTCTCCAACTATTTTTAAAATTTGTATTTTTAAACATTTTTTATCAATTTTTCGAAAAACATTTTGAACTATCACGTACAAAATGTTTGCCATCATCTTAAAGTAGATGTATTTCTAAGCTTAACTTCAAAAAATATATTTTTTATTCAAAATTTCCCAAGATGTACATGAATTTACCATTTGGCTTATTTATTATAAACGATAATTACAAAAACGTGGTTTACGCACTCTGTTAAAATGATTTGAAATTATGAATGCTGACTTTTCTTCCTCTCGTAGACAGCGAAAAAAAGGAAATTAAAATATATTATTATTAATTAAGAAGTTCGCCAAATGAATTATTCTTGGCGAAAACTGGAAAAAATCCGCCAAAATTAATTTTTAAATTTCTCCATAAATTTCTGACCAAAAATTACAAAGTTTTATATCTAGACATAATTTGAGTCGTAGAATCGAAATATGGAAAAAACATTGATATGTCATTTCAGAAAAAGTTCGATTTCGTGTCAAAATACTTATGTTAGAACAATGCTATACATAAATCTAATATACATCCCACGTCTCGCTTTCAGGACAAGTAAAACGTAATTTGAATTTCGTCAATCGGCCCTGTAGAACGGCATATATAGAACTGTTTTTAAACGCAGTAGGAAATGTATTAAATATGTAGGAATAGAAGCAATATTAGCAACTGTAATATCACCTCTTAGTTTAAGTGCTTCAGTACCTACATCGCAGCTTTGGTATTCGAAATTTAGTAAGATAGGAAGTACCCTAATCGTACATGAAATCGTAAATTTTGCATTTCTTCTGTCAGCCTTATTCAAAATTTTCTAAATTAAAGTTGAATTTAATTGCATTTGTCTGACGTTTCGGAAACGTAATTTAAGAGTTTCCGAAACGTCTCCGAAACGTTTCCGAAACGTCTGACGTTTCGGAAACGTAATTTTACTTACTTTCATTAAATAACGTCCTTCTATTCTTTCAGCTCAATAGCGATATCAGTACTGAAATCTATCTCTAACTCTCTTCTGCATTGTATATTGTTCTAACATTTCTCGATATTCTTCAATAATTTATCATTGTAGACAGTGAAGGCAATAGCACAAACTTTAGTCACAGTTTTATATTTCTAGCTGTGTTTTGAGGAATTTAATTAATTTTAAGGGTTTCTAAATCAGTACCAAAAATGTAAATGTCAGTCAGGTTAACGATTTTAGTTTGTATTCCATGCAAAGTTTCATTTCTATTACATCCGTATATATAATTAAAATTTAAAACTTTCATTTTAATCCCCAATCTTCATATCTAAATCAGTTAGTCGACCTGGATAGTATGTGATTAATCTAGGCTATCTACCGCGCTGCCGGGTTCAGAAAAGAATTTCGGATAAAACAGAATTGTAGCAGCTTTGCAGAATGAGGGACGCTTTATAATCTGCCCATCTGAAAGATTTTGTATTGACAGTTTGCTGGAAAGTGACGTGAGGCCCTGGGAACCGCATTTAGATTATGCTGCCTTTAAACTGAATTTCCCAAATCAACCATTTTAATAGTAGATTTAACATTATAAATGATTTGAATAAGATTAAATGTATTTTCAACCCACTAAAAATTACATTACTGGAGTAATGAATGGTTACCATTTTTCTGAGAAAATCAAACTAAAAGTAAAATGGTAAAATACGGAAACAACTATTATTTCAGTTTTATTATTTAATGCAACAATTTTTGTTTTTGCATGAAATGTATTATTTCGCTATAATTATTTATTATAGCGATTTATTGTAGTGAGATGTTATATTAAAACAATACGTTTATTATAATATTTTGGTTTTAGGACACTGTTTTTCTGTTTATCCTTAATTACTATTTAGTATTTGTAAAGTTCAACTAAAATAGTAAATAGGAATATAGAACATATTATGAAATTATAATTTATTGTTTATGTTTATAGGCATACGTCTTTGAAATAAAGGTGATTGTTTTAGATATCTTGGTATATATAAAAGATAATTAAGATCATATTGCTTGAACTTCAAACATTTCTCTTTCTTTTCTTCCTAGTTTAATGTATATACTTTCGACATTATTATTATTATTATTATTATTATTATTATTATTATTATTATGTTCATTACCCTCAGTTAATTTTATTTTACCCAATCACATCTGGACGACAAACGATCGAAAACAATTTACGTTATACATTTTCAGTCGTCTTCTAAATGGGCATAAGAAAATGTATATATATAATGGAACTGCGTGTCTTAATTCTAGTTTTTAGATGAAAAAGAAAGAATGTTAGAACAGGTTCAGTCATTGAGAACTTCAGAGATCATCAGACTTGAGAAAACTGAAAAACCAAGGTCTCTTATATCGGTTATAGAGGGCTTGGAGATGAAGTGTACCAAAATATATGGGCACTTGTGTGAAGAAAACAGTCAGAGTGATTTTAAAACTAAACCCTTTGTTTACCTTACATAAGTAAATAAAGGGATTTTAGGTGTTAAAATGTGCTTTTCTTGGAGAGTTTTCGTATATGTTAACTTAAACTTCAGGAGCATTCCTTAAATTATGGAAAATCATTTCGCCTGGCCCTTAAGCACCAGGAGAAAATCGTCTGGACCCGTTCTGCGGAAATAATAGAGCGTTTTCATATCTTTCGTTGATCCATGCCTTCCTTCTGCGTAATATATCATATGCGTAAGGACGATATTATTCTATGGCTATTCTGATTTTCCTCCAGGCTCTTATTTAGATGCAGTGCACTGGCTTTGTAAAATTGGAATTTCTGCAAAACTGGATTGCTAAAAATTCATTAACTCTCAAAGTTTTGAGTGTTCAATGAGTGATTCGCTGGTTATCTTGGATCAGGCATATGATTTCTGAAGGGCTTCAATAAAACTGTACCACCGAGAAATGTGTTTCAACTGTCAACACTACTAATCGTTGGATTAACACCAGTAGAATGTTACCATGCAGTTATAAATCTTAGAAAGGGAATTTTATAAACATGGTAAACGAAAACTTGCACCACTTTGGCAAAAATTTCCATAATCCCTAGACTCCTATATCCAAATGTAAGTTTCAATTATTCAAGTTAACATTATCCTTAAAAGTCTGAAAAGTGAGGTTATAATTCATACTGCCAGGTTAAATCTGTATATTTACTTTCTAAGAGGTTTTAACAGTTTCAGCGATTTCCAAAATATAAACTACGTTTCTATGTAGCCTATATATGGATCATAATCAGTTTGCATAATGTTTAACATTTAGCATGGTATTTTGCGGATCTAAACCTTCTGTTACTTTGCTTTAACTTCATAAATATAAATAACACAATTATGATTTGATTTTTGTTGCAAAATTCAAGATCAAATTTCAGAAACCTAGTATTTATCTTCATACCATTTTCCTCCTCTTATGATATTTTGCAAAATCTACTTTTTGTAGGTTTCTCCTGAGTAAAATACATTTACTTCTTTGAGAAGTGTTATGAATCTTATAAATGAGACATAAATAAAGTCACACTGAAGTGTAATTTTGATTAAAAATAACAGTATAATTTGGTTTAAGGTATGCAATTATATACTGGCTCCTGTTTTAATATTAATTATGAAACAAAATCATATGAAAATCATTAGTAACAAATCCGATTTGAAAGCAGTCATCGATTTTATTCTAGAGGAAGGTGAAGGATCTTGTCGTGTTTTGAGGCCATAGCGAAGTAATCAAACAGAAAATTTATCAAGAGCGGACATCAAAATATTCACCTAACGTTGATTGAAATAGAAAATAATCGTAATTGTGCTTGACTTCTCTCTTTATTAAAACTCGTATGTATGAGGTTAGAATTTATGAAATGTGACAAAGGATTTAAGGGAGAAAACTGCATTTCTTTCAACAACGCTAAGCTTAAAGAGTTTTCTACAAAACCCGTAAGTAAGAGAATAATTTTATAATAAATAAATATTGCAAAATTACATTAGAATGTTGTAACAACTGCTACTGCGTTGAATGCCTTTCATCATGCATATAAGATAAATAAAATCAAAAATACAATGCTTAGGTATTTTAGCCATGAGCCATATATTTATAATATAGTCCGCTGAAGAAACATAATTGAGAATGATTTTGTTTTGGTGTTTTGGACATGGATTGAGATTACTGCTGAGAAATTTAAAATACTTCGTTGACTGTCCCGAATCAAACTTACTTCCCCCGTGTACTAGTTTACGCAAATCTGAATTTAATTTAACGTACCATTACATTTTGTATTTGACTCGACACAATTACGAATTGTGTCAAGTCAAATGAACTTTTATCTGTAATTTTAACCATTTTGCTGACATAGTTCATGAGAATGTAATACTTTGCTACAAAGAAGCTTGCTTAAAACCATGAAAGTGGAAATTTTACAGTAGGACCATGTCACATTTCAGGGATTAAAGAATAAAAAAATTAAAACGAAAGGTCATTTATGATTGTTAAATCATTTTACTGTTTTTGCATGATAAATTGCTTGGTATTTGTGTCAGAAAAATTGCCGCAATATATATTATGTAAAATTTTATTTAAATAAAAATTATTCTGAAAATTTGGCATAGGATTATTTTACATATGCAGTAAATTTGTAACTAATTTTGTGAGAGCACAAATTGCCTTCTTTTAAAACAACTCTCATATTTTCTTCTTGCCCCATTGTGCACACTCAAAATGAAAACTTATCCTCGTACCCTGCTCTTTTCTCATTGTCTTGGCCTCAAAGCTCACAGTAAGACATCATACGAATTTTAGTAATATGATCTTCATATTAATAATGTCATATTGTATTAATATATCCAAATGTGACATCTCTAATCAGTACTTGCTTTCGCATTAATGTTAATAGTGATTGGCACTCAGTTCATTATAGTCAAGTATATTCGGCTTGCATGCAAAAGGTCAATTACGAGATTTTCCTGCAGCTAAATTAAAATCTTTTATTTCTAAAATGTTTTAGTTTTATTTTCATTTAATTATTTTTATTATGTTTCACTCGGATTTTATATTAAGGTTTCATGGAATATCATAAAAGGAAAAATGTTAAGCATATCATACAAATTGTTCAAATTTAACGGCTTTTTCTAGTCCCCAACCATTCTTTATCAACAATATTACGAACAGAATGATCACTTCCAGCATGCTTTATTTCATACACGAATTCAGTGTTCCTTACTGCTAAGTGATTTTCAAATGTATATTTTTAAAATCATTTGTGAAATTATACGTTTTCCCTAGAAGGAAAATTATTAAAATATTGGATAATCCAATATATAAACAACTTCATTGATAAAAAATAAAGTAATTGAAATATTTCTATCCATAAATTGGTTCTGACAGCTTATTGTCAATTTTCCTTTTCATCAGTGTGACGAAAGGACCATGTACTCGTTTTCGGCAATATTAAAAGTAGAAATGACAGTTTGAAAATGTTAAACTGGTTCAAAACCTTGCTTGATGCCTAAAAAAACTATAAGCATTTCTTAAAATAAATTAAGAATTTTTAAGCTGTCTTTCTACGGAATTACAAAATACATTAATTTTGAAATTAATTTTTATTTTACAGTGGAAAGCGAAGTATTTCAGTAAGCAAGATAAATCTAGAGGAATTAAAAGAGGTAAATAAAAAAGTATAAATAGTATTAAAATATAAACAATTAAGTATAAATAATAATAAAATATAAATAGTAAGTATAAAAATAATAAAATATAAATAACAAATAGAGATAATAATAAAATAAAGTATATATAATAATAAAATATAGGTAATAATAAAATAAAATACAAATAATAATAAAAAGAATAAATAATATTTTTGTAAAATGTGAGAAAATATTTATCATCTTTTCCTTCTAAAAATTTATTTATACGTAAATATTTAATAAATGAAAAAGTGCATTGTTATTCATGAGCTATTAAACATAATATTATGAATATAGAAACGTACAATAAATTCAGAAAAACACACTGAAACAAGCTCTAGTTTGGCCCTTTTCAAACTAGGAAATGAAGAAATGTGCAAATAAAAAAATCACAAAACACATTTTATTACTTTTTGCTTACTCATATCTTCAGTTCTAAATGTAGATATTCAGATACAACAATTACACGAATGGTCATATTCCTGGTTCCAGTGCCATGATCATGTGAAATTATACTTTAGATTTATTGCGCTTCAGTTTTTATTCCCCAAAATTTAAATAAATAAAAAAAAATTACCTGTTGTGACGCTGTATCCAAAAAGAACGTAGAAATAAAGAAAAGAGATTCTAATCCAGTTTCTTGATACGGCATTGCACAATCTCCAGCCCATATTTAGTATGCACCAAAGTAAATAATCTCAAAAAAAGTTTTCACTTTAAACGACAAAGCTAGTCCTTTCTTTTTTCTGGAGCTCAACGAGGAGTGATGTTAGAACAGGCGCCAGTAATTTTGTTTTACTGCAGTTTCTCTTCCCACACCGTGGAAAAGTTTTACAGGCGCGTTGCGGTTGTCCAAAGACGGAGCTACAGCCCGACCGGTCTCTTCGAGATTCACGCGGTGTTTGTGGCGGTGTCCAGGGGAGCGATTTGCAGATTCTAGTTCGCAGGAATATTCCACTGGCGCATAGGGGTGAGCGTCTGAATCGATCTTGGAGCGTCACTTTAGAAAGTTTAGTTTTATTTTATTTTTTACATGTAAGAAATGATTATTTTATTTCGGTAATAAGTTAATTTTAGCTTTTTAAATCATAAAACTTTGCAGAATGTTCCTGTACCATAGACCTATTAACAAACCGTAATTTAAAAAAAAAGGTACTTCTTAAAAATACTTGGAAGCAGTAAAAGAGAAAGTTGTTATTCGTAATTTATTTAGAATCCAGTACAGTTTTTCAAAACGTTTTTTCTGTAATATTTAATTTCTCCTTTTTTATTATTTATTACTTATTACTATTCCATTATTTAATTTATTCTTTTCTTTTATTATTTTATTTATTTTAAGGACTTGTGTCCTTAAACTTTTATTTCAATGACTGAAGGTCTGAAACATGTTCCCAAACAACTTCTTTCAAGACCTATTCAAAAGCAGTGACGCATTTCATTTTACATGAACTCAAATCTCACCGCAAACACCAAACTTTCACTTACTTTGAGACTGCATCAAATACATTCTTACCTTCAGCTTAAATACCAGCCTTATACATCCCTCACGTACGACTCATATAAAATGTTTATATTATACACCAGCACTTTTTATTACATGACTAACATACAACTCTACGTACTTAGATATCAGCATGTATTACATAACGAATATCCGACTTTCTATCTACTTAAATGTACAGCGTGTTTACATATATATATGTAAACCTTATTTCAAAATAACCAAACATTTAATCTTAAATTCACAAACATCATGAATTCTATAAGCATTCTGAAAGATATTCTCGAAATAGGTATGTTTTTAACTCAAGTTAACGGCTGTGAATATCAAAGTTTCAGATATCCATTAGCGGTCCTTTATTTGCAGGAATCTGTACAGAGATTGTTAGTCTTCACTAAACTACCATATATTCTCTTATACTGGAAACGATTGAATTAAGTGCTCCTTGTTTAAAGACAATGAGGCTACTGCGAAAAAAACTGTAAACTCACAGAAACGTTGATAACAGATACTTTTCAGAGGTCCAGCTATCTTTAAAAATTATTCTGCGTACTGGAAACAGTTCGCAAAAATGTGTACGATATGTCTTGAAATTATACGGACTCAGACGTGAAGGGACGACCGTGAGTATATCGCTTAACAGCATTAAGTGCATAGTGAGTTTTCGAGCGAAACCTTCGGAAGTTATTTTTTCTGAGATATTTCAAATTTACTTGGTATAGATCAAAATATTCAGAATCTATACCTTTTTATATAATTGAAAATTAAAACATAGCAAGCTTGTTCTTTCCATTAACTAAAGGAAAACAAATACACGTAAGTAAAAGAATATTTTGAACTTTTTAGAACTCTGAAATATTTGTGTACAAGTGAAATAACAGTATTAGAAACTATTAGTTTTTCTGACTAGCTAAAAATAACTATGAATTGTTCAGTAATTTCAAAATTAGTGAAATACCAATTTATGCCAACAAAAGGTAAGACGTTTACACAAAACACAAATATATTCTACCTTTCGTATATTTTGCCACAGACAGAAGTAAAAATATGTATTTCTGAAGTAAAGTATTTCATTAAAGTAAGGAATTAAGTTACATCCGCTTTAGAGCACACAATGATTTCAGGACGTATCCTGTTCTTCAAGAGGTATGTTGATTAGACAGAGTTTACTTAAATTTTCTTTCTGTGTAACTACTTACACGGAACCAAAATGAAAACAATGCAGATCGAGTATAATTCCAGTGCGATAGGGAAATAAAATTACCAATAAAGTGATAAGGAAAACATTATTGTTAACATTTGCAAGTATAAAATGTTAGTATCACACTTAAAATGCTGAACATTAAATGGACCAAAATGCTGATATTATATATAAATCAGATTACTGAAGAGAATTTAAGAGCCACTCCGCCGAGAAATCTAATTCTTTGATACCTCTTTACGTCATTTAATCGTAAATAAATTTCATATGTACAATTTTGCTTTTTCCTGTAATGGATATGAATGCAAATATACTTCTGTGAGTTTCAATATAAATATGCATTTATATTGAAACATAATAACCGTTGCTGTTAAGGATTTGCCATATACAGTCAGCGATATTTATATTGGCCCCTCGAGTAGTAACAAATAATTTTATAACGAGTAGTCGTTAAAATAAGATATAATGAAAATGTAGCTATAACGAGAACGTTGGTAGTTTAAAGTAAGATAAGGTAAATTTTATTGTTGGAGACATTGATCTGGTAATTAATTCGATCACAATTTATTGATATATATATATCTTAGTTTTTAAAACTACCAATCTATTTGGCAGAGAATAATACTTGCTTTGATTAATATAAGAGAAACTAACATTTTGTTTTCAGTAAAAGTTTTATAGCATAAATATAATTCTTAGGATAAAACTAAAGTGTTATGCGTAATGTTTACTTTGAATAAAAATTCAATTTCTTTCCTGTAGCGAACGAAAGTAATGAACAAAAAAAATCTGTCAAGAAAGTGTACTTATCTACAATCGAATTCAGGACAAATAAATTATTATATAAGTACGCTAAGCAGTTACAGTACAAATGCACATGAAAGCAATGACTTTACTGTCATTTCTAAAAGTAGATTAGCATGCGAGCGAGTAATCTTTGCGAGACAAGCCTTTACTTTCTCGGAATCGAAACTGGGATTTTCGGATTATTGTACCCATATGCTGACGTTACCGCTCAAGAGTAAGTACGACAAAATTCAATAATTCCTTGTGTTCTTGGTATAGTATTTTAATTACGTTTGAGACCGGAAATTGTGAAATATGTTACCTAGCTTCGTAATGCTTCTTCCTGATTCTGATGAGATAAATAATAAGCGTATTCCCAGTTTTTAAGAAGATACTACTAATTTTATTAATTTATTTTTTCAGTTTTTTTTTCTTGCAAAGACAATCATCAGTTGTTGTGTTAAAATTCCATATAATTGTAATATACAGCGTTTAGAATCAAAACCTGTATAAAACTCAAAACGTAAATAAAATCATCTTTCTATAAAGCCTATAAGGTATTTCTCCCGACTTCTTAGCATGATTTCGGGGTGCAATGGCCAGTCCACTCGGCGCGTTTTCGAGAGGTCCGAGTTTCGATCCCCAGCGAGGGCATTGATAATTTTTCAGGACTCCTGCGTCAAAAAAATACTAATGAATCTACAGTGGCAACCGAACTGAAACAGGTGGTGGATGATGATTCTCCACAACGAGGATTTGGGGATTGGGTACCGAATTCCCAGTCGCGTTTAAAAGGGGGTGATATATAAGGTATTTCTTCTACCTTCTTAGCCTGCCTTCGTAGTGTAATGGTCAGCACACTCGGCGCGTATTCAAGACGTCCGTGGTTTGGGTCACGTCAAGGGCATTGCTCCATTTTCATGACTCCTGCTTCAAAAAAATCCTAATGTCTCTACAACACACTTTTGAAAAACAAATTTCCCTTACGTTAACTATTGAATTTCCACGAAGCAGGCCAATAAGCTGCTCTGGAACTGGTGCCATCTTGGATGAGTTTCGAAGCGAAACATTATCTATTAAAACAAGGAAATGCTTTTGCTACCATCCTTCTCTCCCTCTTGTAATACAAGAAAAGATGAAGCATAAAATGTCGAGGATTTTGCACACACGCATGTTGATGAGCTTCTCTTATCTCTACGTTTCTCGTATCTTTAATAAAGATAATTATCCCACAATACGCATTAGATGTTATTCGTTATTCATAAGCAACTTAAATTTTTCTAGCAAGTATACGATAAATTTTGCTCATCACTGAATCTCAACTGTTGGGTAAATTTCCTTTCCCACTTCCTAATAGTCTGTGTCTTTGTGTATGACAATACTGGAGGTGTCTTCGGAATTTAAGCTTCACTAATTTACAAGGATTCATATCTCTGTTTGGTCGAGGTAGATTAAATTCCATTTTTATTTAAATTAACGTTTGTGCCCACAATTCATATCGCACTCAATTTTTTACCACAATTCTTATGGCACTTTATGATGTCTATTCAAGCACATTTCATTTTTACTTCCTTGTGCGAAGTAAAAAGGAAATATTGTAATCGCGAAAAATTTCGGTTATTTCATTTCAAGAGAAATATCTATTTTGAACGCTGTCGAATGCAATTTAAAAATGTTTTTCC
>KK113778.1:630029-680070 GCA_000611955.2 Stegodyphus mimosarum
CACTACCTAAGAACAGAATAAAGGACTCCTTTCCCCCGAAAGTTACAAAACCGATTTAAAATGGAGACTAAGAGATTTATTTCGTGGCGTCTGTGCGTACGTACGTATGTGCTTATGTATTTGGCATAACTCCAAAACGAGCAGACGCAGAACTTTGAAATTTTGTATATAGGACTGCTATAACATCTAGATGTACACCTCGTATTTTGGTTGCAATCGGTCGCACCAAAAGTATATAAATGTACGTGTATATATATATATATATATATATATATATGTATACTTTTTCCTCGACTCAGTTCAGTTTCATTATTCTTATGCGTTTGTAAATTAAGCATTTTTTGCGTTAAAAATGATTGAGTTATGTGGTTCCTAACTTCCGGTTAAGGTTTTATGCCTTTAGTTAGCGTGCATGCTATAGTTGTAGGATTATCACCAATTTAAATGTTGTTTAACTGCGGAAAAGCCTAATTATTTTTGTCATAGCAGCCATATCTGTTTACATTTGAAACTTAGAAGAGCTGTTTATTTGTTGCCAATCTAGAGAAACTAAGCTTCGTAACAACAAAGTAACGTCTTCTTTTACTATTGCGAATTAAATTACGCTTAATGCACTCTCGAATTAAAAATTAATTTATTAAATCATGCCAAACATTGACACAGCATAGCGTCCCCAACAAATTAATTCCGTTTCTACGCATTCAGTGTCTGTTCGCCAAGTGAGACCAAAAGCAAACTTTCAGTTTTGCATTCCGAATTGCTGTATTGCTTGTTTTCGCGGCTGGCATAATTGCTTGTTTTTGCGTAGAAAGTGTAACTTTAATTGTAAAGAAATTTTTCTTAATTGTTTTAACTGTATTTGGTGTTTTATGTTTTCCTATATCTTTCAATTTTTAATGTAGATATTTTGAGACTTTACGTAATTTTGCCTTGTCGTGAAGTGAGACTGAATTAATTGAATAAGAAATATATCTCTAGTAAAATTTGAGGAAATGAGTTTAAATGAAAGGCAGGAAAAATTGTGTATAATTTAATATTCCGACAAGGAAGTCATGTGGTGCACACATCAGATTTTTTTTGTAGTACTATTACGATATGAAGCGATACTATTGTGAAGCACAGCGACGTCCAAGCAGCACAGAGGGTGAAGCTAAAAGTAATCATTTATCTACTACGACACCCTGTTAAGAGAAAAGTTTTGGTTTACGGTAGAAAGGTTTTAGTTCTAAGAGTTTATGTCCCGAAATAACTAAGTTATCAGCGTACGCAAGCTTTGTGGCATAGATTAATCGAGAAATGACGCAGTCTAGAATGCGGATTTGCCTAATAGATGGAAATGTTTGTATTAAGAGAAAGATGTAAGGTCTTGCAGTTTCTACAAAGTAAGTAAATTAGAAATGTCGATACTAATAGAAAACATAAGTTTTGTAATAATATTTCAAATGATGTTCCGAATTTAAAATTAATTACGATTTAGTACTTTTAAATTTCTTCTGATTTTATAATGTGATTGATAGATGAGATTTCACTTGAGTAGTTTAGCCTTCCCTAAACGGATGTAATTATGACGTTCATTTATTTTCTTATTTTATATTCACAAAAGTATATGGTTCACATTATTATTCTAAGGCGGCGTAGAATGTTATTTAAAAAATTAAATGACCTTACTTAAATATACAAGTTATACGTCTTAAATTTTATTTCTCGTATATATTTTACATCACTTAACTAATATGAAGATTTTTATGGCATAAGCAATAAATGCAAACTTTGATGATTACACAATACTGGAGACCAGTTATCTTAAGGCATGGAGGTTTCTAAATGTAATCGTATTTAAGCACCTTACAGCCATCAGAAAGTTGTCACGCTGATTTACATTGTAGAAGATTTACCCATTTTTATCAAAGTTTATTTTGTTACTTTCTTGAATTTCATTACCTTTCCTGTGTATTAAGTTCTAAATTCCACTTGAAATTGCTTTAGAATTAAAAAAAACATGGATTATTTTATATGTGCTAATAATTAAATTTAATCCAAATTTCACGAATCTGTAAAAGAAAATTTTCGTGTTTTATTAACAACAAAAGTTTTATGGATGATTTTCATACTACGAACTGCAAATTATTGTGATTATGATATTTAAAGAAATATTCTAAGAACTGTGAACTTTTACGGTTATTTCCGGAAAATATTAGGACCTTCTTAACAGTATGTTTACAGAAAAATGAGCTTACAGACTTTCAAAGATTCACTGACATTTTCGGTTTGTATTTA
Source organism: Stegodyphus mimosarum (assembly GCA_000611955.2). Classification (NCBI taxonomy): domain Eukaryota; kingdom Metazoa; phylum Arthropoda; class Arachnida; order Araneae; family Eresidae; genus Stegodyphus; species Stegodyphus mimosarum. Next base: position 632,307 of record KK113778.1, read on the forward strand.
TTATTAAAAATGATGTCTATAACATTTTGTTACTTTAAAACATTTAGTTAAAACGTTTTTGATTATTTTTTTTAAATTGTACTGCCTTTCACTCGCTATTGCTTTAATGTTTTCTCCTAAAAAGGCTTTCCTCTCGCCAAGCCTTTTTCACTTTGAAGAGGATGAATATGTAATATAAAAAATTATGCGAATGAGCTTTATATAATTTGATTTATTAATAGTTTTTTAATACCTTATTTTCAAATTGGCGATTTCGTTTCTCTAGTCCAGAAATAACATATCCGGACTGCGCCATTTCTATATTAATCTATGTCATAATTCATTTAGCTTGCGTAATGCTGATGACGCAGTTAGTTTGGAGCCTAAAATCTGGGAACTGAAACCTTTCTAACCTAAACAAAATCTTTTCTCTTATCTGACTACCATATTGGATAAATACGTAGGTTTTCTTTCACCATCTGTGCTTCTTAGCCGCATCTGCGCTTTCCTCCTATCGCAATAGCATTCAAAAATCTAAATATTCTGCAATAGGCACAAATGAATTGTGGCCACAAAGGTAAATTTAAATAAAAAAGGTAAATTTAATCCGTCTGGGCGTCTTCCTCTTCAATCTGGGTCGACGCTGTAAGCACCAAGTTTCTACGCCAAACAACATTGCTACACTTCTGTGTTTGATTTGAGTGTTTCTATATTAGTACTTTTGAAATTTGCTTTCATTACATTTTTATACACTATAAATATTGTGAAAACTTTCTCTTGCTTTTCTAACACAGTAATGCTTTTCCCTCAATGTTGATTTTGAGTGGAGTGATATTTAGATAAAAATTATGTAAAACTGTTTTGTAACTTAATTTATTAATAGCTTCTTAATTCCTCATTTTAAATTTGGATATTTCTTTTCTCTATTCTAAACATAACAACATTTATGGAATGCGCCATTTCTATATTAATCTAAGCCACAAAGCTTGAGTAACGCTGATGACGTACTTAACTGGGAGCCTAAACCCTGAGAACTAAAACCTTCCTAACCTAAACCAAAACATTTCTCTTAACAGACTCCCATATTGGATAAATGCGTACTTGTAGCTTCAACTTTTGTGCCGCTTGGAAGCCACCCTTCCGATGGCAATAGCATTGAAAAATGTAAATATTCTGGAAAAAGGCACGTTTAGAGTGTTAAAGGAATTACTGGCCACAAATCTTAATGTTCGATTAACATATATATATATATATATACCTGCATCGAATAACTAAATAAAAATTTAATTAAATATATTACAATTACACTATGTAATGTTAATAATAATCAAACTCCAGTCAATTTTAATAATTTGCTTCTCCAAGAATTACACTTTAGGTCATTTTAATTTTAATTTATTTTTCCTTATGATAGTGTTTACTTAAATCAAATTTGGAGTAACTGACTGGGTGAGTAGCAATTGCAAATATGTAGAGACATTAGGTTTTTTTTAAGCAGCAGAGATCAAAAATGAGCAATGCCCTCCCCAGGATCAAACCACGGACCTCTCGATTACGCGCCGAGCGTGCTGATCTCTGCACCACGAAGGAATGCTGACAAGGTGGGAGAAATACCTTAGAAATATACTTGTGAATTTGTAAACAGTTGTCCCTATGCCTTTTACTAAATAACTGACATTTCTATCCCAGTCCTATTATCCGCCAAATAAGTGAATAGTTTTACGAGTATCTCACATTTTCTTTTCAAAATATTATCAACTTTCCATTTCCTGTTACCCATATTACACAAGTTTCCCTTTTACATACACTTAAAAATGATTTATTTATTCTTTAATGTTGGAAAATCTTCCTACCCACTTGCGTCTACGAATGCTGAAAATGACGAGAAACATCTGGCTTGTAGAAACCGATAGAGTGAATCCTTCATGGCATCGTTTTGATGTTGCTATCCCTGAGGTTACAGTTCTCTCTGAAGCCTTGGTTTTCTCCAGCATAATGCGAAGATACGATGCATGGAATCCTAATATGGAATATGCCAGTCTAAGATAAGAATGATAATAGGTTTCTTTAGAATGGAGGTTCAAGTTTCGAATAGATTCAACTATTAAGTAACGGATTGATTGGTAGTCATGTACATCTTACCTTATCGAATAGCAAAGGAGATCTGAGGTAAGTCAGCATTTATCATTGTCAAATTTATATCAGTCAAATTTCTGAGCGATTATCTGTCTTATATTTTTCTCACTTGTTATACGTTAACATAGCTTGTTCATCTGTTGCATTAAGCTCAAGGAAAGCGCCCATCAAAACTTACGTTTCAACTTACATCCTGTATGCTTCTTTGGTTGGCTACTACGTTTTCTACTACGTATCAGTTTCAGTTCTCGACACCCCAAAACAACAACAGATTATGGTCACAGGTGACCAAGTAGTCCATCTCAGATGTATATTCAGTCAAACAAATTGGACAGTTCAATATCTCCCGTTCTACTGGGATGAGGTGCTACTGATTAATGAAATTCAGCTTGCATTTTCGTGTCTCGAAAGCGCAAATTAAACGATAATTTTGCGTGCGTATGATTTCGTAGTAGATTGAACGCACGGAGAACTGATGACAGCCTTAGAATTTATTTTACCTGTAAGGTTTATCCTATGTTAATTAACAGTTACTTTAAGTTTTGTATCTTTCCTATCTTATTCTAATTTCAGCTTACAATTTCCTGCCAGAATGTAAATTCAGAAACGCAAGTAATGCAAATGAGAAGGAGTACTATTTAAGTCGAGACTTAACCGACTTCAGTAGAGAGAGTCTGATTCCCTGACTAGCGCGTTTGCCTTCTGGCCACGTTTCTCTTAGCATTTATTACGCTAGGCCATACATTAGGTCTTTGCTTGACTTCACCGATTTAATTAATACTTAGGGGCCAATTAGTTAGATTCTGATAGCTTCGACTATATCCTTTAATAGCTTAGTTAAGCTAGCTTTAGTTTAAATTATTATTATTTTACGTTCAAGCCCGAGTGGCGGCTTCATGTAAAGTTCCAAGTAGGAACTGGTTGTAAATATATTGAAAAGTAAAGAGTTTAAAACCTTTCTTACGTCCTACGTGTTCTTTTCACACACTTGAGCGATTATTCGCTTATTAGTGTGCGTGGGGTTCTAAGTTAGAACTTTAGATTTAAATAGGAAAAACCCACATACCAAAAGAAACACTTCACAGCTCTGGAACTTTCTACAAAAATAATCAGTTCTTTACAGTATCAGAAATTACAATCAGTAATTACATTTCAAAGTACTCTACTAGCAAGTTAAACACAACACACTACAAAACGAATATAAAGAGCGAAGCTTACATGTAGATATCGCAATACTCCGAACATACGTTGAACTAAACAAATACTACTGAGAAAATACTGTAGTTTTCCGAAGGACGCCGAGATTTTTCTAGTACGTTCCACTTCTTGAAATTAATGTAAGGCATATGCGGCTCGGATACGGTTACAGCTGCATATGACATTAATTATAGTTATCCAATAGCAATAACCAATACAGCTATGCAGTGAATTAATACAGCATAGACCACATTAAAATACCGCCGAATAACCACCATGTTGGGCGACTTTTGGCAATTCCTCGCGAACTTTGGTGACAAATTTTATTTGCCAAAACCATTGAATGAACCATTGAAACCAGCGTCGTGATATCTCTCAAATTTAGCGAGATAACTACTTACGCAATTTTAACGAGACTTTCCGCTTTATTTTTGTTTTTCGGAAAGCTTCGCCTCTTCAGATTTTCATGTTATATTACACAAAAGATAACAAAATTTTATATAACATTTCACTAAAATCATTTACATATGTGCGAAATTCGTAACACTGCCCTCTTTTCAAGGACTGCATGTACCGGTCAGATGAATCCCAGGAGAAAACGCCACGCTTGCAACTAAGGAATATCAATGCAATACTAAAATAAAACAAGTACTAGATAAAAGAATAAATGCATAATTATAAGTGTGGTATTATTAGACTGTATACATTATATACACTATAAGGCGTGCATAATGTGAGCACTAATGTGCTAGCCTATCATAATGAACGGCTTCACGCATTGTATTTATGGCTTACGGTTACGAACTACGACGTCATTCAGCCTGTTTACAAGTGTGTAATAACCGACCTAAGGGGTCTGTAACTTAGTTAAAAGTCTTTTCCGTGCAATACCTTTAAAATGTACTCTTCCTGGAAACCTGAAGATCTTGAATGTACTCTTCAGGCTCTGAAGGAGCATCCGGAAGGCGACCAAGTAAGAGATCACAAGGTAGACGAAGGTCACGATCGAAGAACGTTTGCCCTTGGGAATAGTGATGTAGTCTCGTGGACAGCACTTCGTTAGGCCAATAAACACACAGGTTACTTCTGGTCCAACCATCAGAAAGAGAGCGTTTCTTAAGATTAGTTATGTTAAACTCCTCTACCATGCTGTCTGATTACGAATGTAAAGGTGTCGCTTGGGTTTTATCTGTACCGAGTACTTTGCAGAAATCTTTAACAAGGATTGAGATAGTATTTCTTCCTTGTTTTTAATGAAACTAAAGAGGCGCTCCAAACCTGGAAATCAATCTTTTGTCATTTCCATTTCTATCGTAACAGATCTTCTTGATAGGGGAGAGGATACTCATCATTACACATGCCATCATCCATGGCCAGCTCCTGTAGTGCGTACGCGTCTTCTGCTGGTGAAATTTTAATTGAAACCAACTATAGGCTTTTAAACACTTCGGCGAAGCGCGGAAAAAACGCACCGGATAGATCTTCCAAATCGTGCCTCTGGATTGCAGGAGTAATTGAAGGGTGCCTGCTGTGTCTCCTTCTAGATAAACACGATAACAGGTTTTAACTTTGAAATCCCGTGCATTCACGTGAGTTACTCTAGAGAACTGCGCCCCGTACACTTGCTAGGAGGTTCCATCATATGTGGATAGCTTTAGAGAGGGTCCAACATTAGAGAGAAATTTTCAAAGGAGTTAGAATTGTGACCAGCTGTTGTTGTGGATTTCTATAAGTTGTCAATTTTCTTGGCGACAGCAGCAGAAATTCTGTCAACAATTGTTTGTTAGACAGCAGAAATTATGTTTTTGGTTCGACAAAAGAAACTCGTTCTTGAATTTATCTAACTTCAACAGCTTCTATTCTACCGTACATAAACTCAACTTTGCTTTCTGTTGTGGTAGAAATTTCTCTTTCTATTTCTTCTTGACTTGCTTCAGTCTTTTCTTAGCTTGCTTCAAAATCATCTTTAACAAATTTGATCTTTGACGGCCCTTTCTATCTTTTCTTGGTCTGCTTTCACCTTTTCTTTAATAGCTTATTAGTCCTCTTTCATCTCTTTCTCCACGAAGACATTCATTACCTTAAGCAGATACTCTCAATGCGATTTGCCATATTTAAATAACTAGCAAACTAGTATATGTAGGATTTTCAAACGCAGCTTTTTAAACTAAGAAAACAAGAAACTCCGCGAAGCCCAGCATAAAGATTACATTTCGGGTCTTCAGAAATCACAGTTTGACTTTGAAAAATGTGTTTATTCTAAATGCTATGTATATATAAAATTACGTTTCTCTTTGAGTAAAGAAATCTTTGATAATAGTAGGATCCTTTCAAACGTGTACATTAGTTTCAAGAAACGTATTATGCAGTAAAGTACTCAAAATATCTTTGGATATAAAACATCTTGAAAATATTTTTTTATTTATTTCCTTTCCTTCACAAGAAAAGAAGATAAAAATCTTGTATTCTAGTAAATTTTATCTGTGTTTAAACATTTCTGTAATAGAAGACAGCATATTTTATTTATATTTTTGACGTACTCGGAAGTAGTAAATGCATGTATAGGGCACAATTCTGAAATCAGTAAAATAAATTTTGTTGCATATAAAATGAAGTTAAATAGCAGAAGATAATATAACGAGAGTAAAAATTTACTGTTATGAAAGAAAAAGAAACTCTTTTTGGCGTTATTATCACTTATAGCAAATCACCAAATTTCAAAACGCGCCAATATATAAATTCACGTACATCTTTGAAAATTTGGAATAGGAAACTCTAATGTTTTGCAGGTATGACTAAATATACATATACTTTACGAAAATAGCAAAAACCTTATAACTTATATAACAAAATATTTTTTTTCGAGAAATTTCCAAAAATTATTTAAAAATACAAATTTTAAAAACAACTCATAAAAAAGGATGAACTTTATTTGGATTGAACCTAAAGTCAAATTCTGGAAGGAGAAATCAAGTATGTTTAATAAAAAAGAGATATTAATATGTATATACCAATTCAATTATCACTGGGGGACCTAAAATTAAGACATAATTTTTTTTTAAAAACTGCGCGCGCGATTTTTACGAAATTTTGCGCTTTGTCATAATTTGAGGCATAGGGTCGAAATGATGAGAAAATCGGTATGCCATTAAAAAAAACTCGATTTTATGTCAATATACTTATGTCAGAACAATGCTATATATAAAATGCTATATGCAAATCTAATTAAAATCCTAAGTCATGCTTTCCAGGCAAAGGAAAACAAATTGTTGGCTAACAAGGTAAGCTAAATTACGTTTTTATTGGCATTATTGTTGTTGCACCTGACTACTGGAAATGTTGAAACCGAACATACAAATCGGAAAATTGGATAACACTAAATTTCACATATGGCGTTTCCGAGTAAGAATGGTTTTATGCAATTAGAACTTTTAGAATTCCAGAGCGGGCAGTTAAGAAAGGCACAAACTTTCGATGCAAACTAAGCTGAACTTTACAAGTAGATCATGAAAGATTAGAAAGCTTTAGCAATTACAGCTAAAAGCATGAAATCATCAGATGTAGTGCATGTTCAAAAATGTAAAACTTCTCCTACAGTTTCATGGATCAATGTTTCATGGATGAAACTGTAGTAGATGGATTTCCTACAGTTTCATCTATGAAACAGGGATGAAACTGTACGAAATCCATCAGCCGAAAGGCCTTATTTCCAAAGTAAGGCTTATGAAACAGCTTATCTCGAAACAGATGAATACACATCCAAAAAATGCAGAATTACATGTGGGGGGTGACGTCTTATCAATAAACAGTGCTCACTCCCACTGTTCAAAGTATCAGGTTTTATTCTGGTTTACAGAAGAAAAGATAAACGGGATGAGTATGTGCAGATGGATTAAATATGTTTAGGAGAGGTATCACAACACAACAGCTGACCACCTACGTACGGACACTTTTGATAAGTCCAAATCCAATCGCCTACGCACAACCGGTAAGTGTCTAGTTGTAGCTTCTTCGCGAGCGTTCCGTTAGACCGCTTCTATAAGACTTCTAGAACCAAGTGGAGATATGTTTACCTGGAGAGTTCCTACCGTAGATATAGATAGCGACATCTGGTGCTTCGTTGAGGCACGATTCCCACATACATAAATTTTTTTTGGATATTGTATATAAATGCTCAGAAATAGGTCTGAAATTCCTGAAAAATTCCTGATTATTTTGCTGTTATGTTGCCTAAGCGAAGACTTTGAAAATTTCAGAATTGGATAGAATCTCTTGATAAATTGCCCAACTTCAGCACGTTTAAAGTTACAGAAGAATCTGGAAGTCGTCAGTTAAATCGTAGGAAAACAACTAAGAGTACATTAATTTGCCGTAAGCAACTAAGGACGTAGTTATTGTTCTCGTCTCCACGTATTAGCAATGAGAAGATTATATGATTTAAAATACTGTTCAAAGATCAGACCTCCCCAAGGTCCAGAAGACTGCAGCCGCTAACTACAGTGCCTCAGGTTCATACAGGATTTCCAGAAATAGGTGAAACCATTCCGAGTTTTAATATATTTGCGGCGAAAGCCGGACACTCAAAGGTATGCCTTGGTATGAGCTGGACCTCGTGAATTTTTATAGTTAATGTATGATCTTGATTTGTTCTGATGAATTTCCCTGCCCTCATAGTGATTTGTTTTTAATCTAGCTGTTATGGATGTTATTTTGTCTAGAGAAGTTAAAATCTAAGACAAACGTTTTCTTAAAGTATGCGTCAGAAGTCTATATCTAGCTACTGTATTTCCATCAGTGAGCGTGATGGAAATATTGTATTGTTCAAGTTATTTGGCTTCTCTAGACACAGAATCAGCACACTCATTTCCCTCAATGTACTGGTGCTCTAGTTATTAAATACTACCGTTACGCAAAAATAAAGCCTAAAAATGCGAAATACTTTGAGTACTGCAATTTGAAGCCAAAAAGGTCCACAGTGTCAGATTGTTACAAAAAATAAAACGAAAAATCCTAGTCCAGATTCCACTAAACAAAATTGTTTTCCCAGTAATGTCAACGCAACTCTATAATTAGGAACATATAACTGGTAACCACATTTGCGTAATGACTTATCACATGGACAATGAAGTCAATCGAATGACAAGTGTAATGTGATTCGGTGTACTGTGTCAATCGATTAAAATGTGCAGTGTGATGTAAGTTAATTATTAAGAGAGCCAGGAATTTTAGAGAAGATAAAAGAACAAACTGTGTTCTGTAATGACAAGCAAAGTTCATAACGTTTGATGAAAAATACGCATCATCACTGTCGAACAAGATATATTCATACTCGTTTTCATTTCATTAGAGAGTCATGTGATAAAAACGAAACTGCTATTAAGTACGTGTCTGAAGCAAAGATGCCTGCCGTTATTTTGGAAAAGAATCTAACCAGGGATAGACAGAGTAAATCTGTAGAACTTTTTAAGTCTTCGTCTTTTAACTATGAATGATTTTTCAATTCTGGTTTCCTTTTCGTTTCAGCTCTGAAATGGAGAGTGTTGTGAAGTTTGCATTTCCCCTTGCGTCTGCGCAGAGCTGAAGTGGAAAACGTAGCTCGGCATTAGAAACCAAGACTGTGTCACGTCCTGGTATCGTCCTGGTAAGGTTGTCCATGGTGTTATCGCCTTGGCCGTATCCTGGTTCTCTACAAAGCAGCGCAGTGATGTGATATATTGAATACTGATATAAAACATAGCTGTTAAAGACAGGATGGCAATACGAGTCCTTTAGATTGCGATGTTCAAGTCCCGGACTTTGTCAAGTGTCACCACTTTCAAATTCCCGAAAACAAGAACAGTTAAAATAATTGATTAAATTTTTATTTTCTTTCCCAATTTTCACACACTTAAAAATACTTTTAAAAATTAATTAACTTACAAAATTGTGAAATTATTTATGTTTTACTTAATTTGTTTTTTTAAAATAAATTATTTAAATTTACGGAACAAATTTTACACCTCCTTTTAGTTCTTCCATTTTATTATACATATTAACGCAGTTTTCATAAACATTATTGTGAGTTATTCTTTCAAAAACATGTGGATTTTTTCATCATTTGTGTTTTATTATCTTTTATTCTTTTTTCCCACATTCCGTTCAAATTAATTTATTTGAATTCGTTTATTTAGTTTTATTTCCTTTTTTCCAATTTCAGGCACATTATTTTTATTTTTTGCTAATTTGTTCAGCCTATAAGCCTTCGACATTTATATTGTTTTACTTCCCAATTTGGAAACTTTACGGATTAATTCTTACTTATTTTATTTTCATTATATTATTTTGAATAACTTCGTCGCCTCATAAACTTAAAAAATTCTAGCTTTTGTTCTACAATGAATTCGTTTAATTTGTCAAGATTTTTAGCAGTTTCTTTTTTTTTTTTTGGTTAAAACATGAATTGACATTGTTTCTCAGGTATGGTTCCTTTATGCTAAGTAACTAGTGTTTCATGACTAAACTTCTACTGTGACTTTTTCCTTTAGTTTCCACGCCATGATGCAAATTAGCTTGCGTGTATTTAAGATGCAATTTTTAGATTGTAAGACAGACCTCCTAAGAAATTAATCTGGATTGTCTCTCAACAAAAAGAGAAGGAAATACCTATACTTTATAAGGTCAATTCCATATTACGTATTTTCAGCCTCAAAAGAAGAATTCCAATAAAATCAGGTAGTACAGAATAAGACTCTGAGAAGAATTGGAAATTTTCCTTATCTGATTAGAAACAAACTGATCCCTGACGACTTGAAACTCAAGCCCATAGTAAACTACATTACAAAGCTTTGTAAGGTATATTTTAACTTTCTAATGGTCATTTTATTTTAATTTGGCATTCCCATCTTGCCTCGTTTCAACTTACAACTCCTTACCAGACTGAGTTTTCAGAATCTCATTAAATGCAAATGAGGAAGAAATAATAAAGGAAGATTCAATTTACTTTGTGAGAGAGAGATAGGAATCCTGATAGGCATGCGTTGTTTGTCTTAGGGCTAAGTTTCTCTAACTGCTGTTACACTCGGCCGTACACCTGTCTTTTGATAGTTCGTCGGCTAGTTTAAAACTAAGGGACAACTCCGTTAGATCTGTGTTAGCTTCGGCTAAATCTCCTTAGTTAGTAGTAGTTTAGTTTTTATTTCTTATTTTTGAGTTCAAGCCCGAGTGGAGGACTTGTTGTAAGCCCGAAGGAAGTGGCCAACTGTTCATCATATTTGTGAGTGAATAAAGGGCATTTGACAGTTCTAAATTTACGATTTCTGTTCTTTGAACTAAACGATAATTCGCTTAACAGCTCACTAGGTTCCCTGTAATTTAAATTAGAAGAATCAAAGTGAGGAACTCCACAACTTAATTAGCGCTTTTTCAAAACTGAGCTGTGTTGCTAAAAGTTTTTAAGACTCAGCTACCAGATCATTTCAGAAAATAGTCCGTTCAGTCAGTTGGCTAGTCCCGTGTTTAAAGATTCGTTACCTAGCTTTGACTGCCGAATTTTACTTTTTTAAAGCAGCATGACATTGAATCTCGTCGCTTTGCATCTCATCACACAGTCTTTCCACTTTCAACCGTAGTTTCTTGACCGTTCATGAAGTTTCACCTGCTAGCTCGTGAAAGTCATGTGCCCTTTACATAGTAAGCCACATTAGCAACTTACTCCGTATACGTATGCGTACTGTAAGAAAAAGCATTTTCTGGCTCTCTACGCCATGTTACTGGGTTGCTAGCTCAGATAAGATTTGTAGTCTTCAGCCGTGCATTTTAACTGCCGATATTAAATCTTCATTCCGGTTAAATTTGCGAATTTTGCGTTAAAATGATTTGGGTAGCCTTTGGCTACTGGATTATGTAATTTAAATTTTGCATTTACTTCACTGTTGCTTTACGTTATCTCACCATAAGTTCTGGGTGAGCTCTGCAGACGTGTCTTCTGCTCTTTCTTAATTTTAAATAAAAGAACTTTAAAACGCTTCTTAAGGCTCAGTTTGGTCTTAGACTTACCAATACATCGTTGCCAGTCTATTTAAAGTTAGGTTACAGTTCATGACAGCCAAGTGGATTACTGAATTTTATAGTGACTCTTGAACAAAGTCTTGAACTCTTACAAATTTACAAGACTATTTACAATTATTATGCATCCAGGTAATACCTTCAAACTTTGTTTTAGTAAATCTTATAAGCAAATTAAAATTAAAACGATATAATGCGTAGGTTTTGGGAGAAGAACGTTAATAAAATTGAATGTAATTTAATTGCTAATTCGGTAAATTTCTTGATGAATGTCTTCAAATACAGGGCAAATATTTTAAATTCTGAAAGTCTTGGTTGATGATGAAGTTTGGAATTCCTTGTGGGTAATGCTACAATTCTAATGCATGGATATAATGGCAAGAATATCAAAAAGTCCTTTTTATCAAACATTTAATTTCCTTACTTTTGAGAATTTTGAGTTCTAGGTTATCAATTTCAATACTATTGAAATTGGTTTTATTAATTTAAAAACATTTAAGATAAATATTAACTGTTTCAATAAATCCAGATTTATTTAAATTGATAAGATCATCTATGTATCTAAAAGTATAACTAAATTTTCCTATTTGGTCACACTGTTTCGTAAAAATTAAATCTTGTACAAAAAAGAAAAAACATTGCAAATAGAATTTGAGCAATTTCTGTTAAGGCAAATGCTGATAATTTATCGAAAAATGAATCTCAAAATTTGATAAAATTATGGAAAATTGAATATTTAAGATAGGTAATTCATTTTCAATAATTATGGATGTAATTTGTAAAGTTTAATAAGGATATCATTAATTCCTTTTAGATGAAAAACGATATACAGTGTTTCAAAATCATAACTATTAATATCACAATCATAATAATTTTTATTTGTTTTGATTTTTTATTTTATTAATGTAGTAATGGTTAAGGAGTAAGCTGAAATCATGGACAATCTGTAAAGTATTTTTTTAAATTGTGTCAAAATTAAAGCCTGCGTTCGTTTTATAACTTTTTTTATCACTTGTAATAAATATGAATTTCACTGGTGTTCTGTGTAATTTTGGGACGACATTAAGACAAGGAAATTGGTTATTAAACGTTATATTAGAAATTTAATTTTTTTGTAAAATTTAATAAACGTTTAAAGTTTTTTTTCTTTTTTTCTGTAAAGGAGAATGTAAGGAGCATGTATTTTTTATAATTTATTTCATTTTAATTGACTTTTTATAAGTAATATTATTATTAACTTCCGTTTCAATTAGTTTGTAAAAGAAAGCCTTTAAAATGATGAGAATTGTTTCCTTTGCCTTATCTACAGAGGTAATAATAAATTGATTTTTAAGTGCCTGGATGTCATGCATATTATCTTTATAAAAAATATTTATCTTGAAGATTAGGAAATTTTACATTGTAAATTTTCTTTTAATCATTTTAATAATATCATTTCTATGTCTAAATAGATGCTAATAGGAGGACCAAACGCTTAACTTGTTTTAATTTCAAGTGATTGATATAGTAGATAGGCGTGTTGTATTGTTGAAAATGGATATAAGAAGAAATTTACTAACTATCTGCATTAGAGTTCTGAGTTTAAGATTATCATAATTTCGATGTTACCCTTACTAATATGGTTATGAAAATTTGTCAATAAATTTAATAAATTTAGAATCTCCACAGTATCAGACATGATTGTCATAAAATTGGTTATGGCTTACTATCAATGAATCTAACGTTTTTGTATATATAAAGCAAATTCTAGTATGGACATTTGAATTTTAAAAAAATACATTATGTGAAACTTTGGGAAAATTAATTTAGTAAAAAATTATCTAATTATCTGCAAGAAATTAATAATTCAAAGGTTTTCCAGTAATGCTTTGGAGAGCAATGTTTTTCGATGAGAAAATGAGCTTAGCGTTTAGGATAAAATTATTATAGTTATAGAAATTTTCTATGGATTTAATAACGGTGCAAAGATTATGCGAATTGTAATTATTGTTATTATTTTTACCATGAGTACTTTCTTTTAGTTTTATTTCACCTTTTCTTCGTCTCATTTTGAAAAAATTTAAAATTACAATAGATACTTCTGTAAGTTGTTTTGATTTTTATTACGTTGCTCGAAAAGAACAGAATTTAATTCTCAAAGTGATGTATTTTGAGTTTGAGTAGGTGAAAATATTCATGTAATATTATTTTTCTGATTTGGGTAAAAATGTCTAAAATTTCAGTCTTGATATTTTCAGAATTGTTGTTTTTAAATTAACTAAGTTTAGCTCGTAGTATGTTTTGTTATTGGAGCTCTTACTAGTGATTTTTTTAATTAATGCAACATGATTTTTAATTCTATATATATAATAAATATAAGATAATTAAATATATGGATAAATATATATATAAATATATATGATTGTCCTACAGCTACGTAGGCTTTTTATACAGTAATTTTGCATTCGTGGTTCTGTGATACCGTTCTGTTTTTCAGATGTAGCATTTCTGAAACATATATTAGCAAACCATAAGGGACTATAGTTCTTAAAACAGTAGAATATGAGTTTCATATTTCTCCCAGATCCCAGAGTAACTAGCTATAGCAAATAGACTGTTAACCAGAAGAATGCAAATGTAAGTAGAAAGATTTCTCGCTGAAAGGTAACAAGAAAGAAATATGTTCTTAATTTTGTTATACTAAAAATATTGTAATCCAATCGTTGTATTTGCTGCTAATGGTATCAGTGTTATGGGGATTGAATTTAACCTAGAAACTCAAACTAACAACAGGGTTTTCTTTATATTTTACACATAAAAGGTAGTTGTTGAAGATAGATTTGCTGTCGTGAGGAATATAGATTTAGCTAGGCATTTTCCTGAAATAGGTTGTAAATTTTGTGATTGTACTTCCGTTTTAGCTAAAATATAGCTACACATAATGTGAATAGCGAAAGATCTCCAAACTTAAATGATGGTAGTCTAATAACCGTGTACTGATACAATACGCTTATATCTGCCTGGCGGAGGACTTTTGTCGTTCATTATATTGGATGTGTTTCTTCATTATGTGACTTTGAAATATTAAATAGTTATTGCATTTATTCTCTTTTCACTATACTCCACCTTTTTCCTATTCCTTTTAAAGAATGAAAAGCCCATATTTTTTAAATAAAAACAAATGTTTTCTTTTCCCATCTTAAACACAATGGTATCGATCTCCAGCCTGAGGCAGGTGTTTATTCCCTAAGTTATTTTATTATTTTACGTTCCTCAGTTTTGTCATTTTTCGAGAAAATATTATTTCCCTTGTAGAATATGTGAGATCAAACACATAATAGTGTAAAGCGAGGATAAAAGATTCACGCAGTTCGGTTTAAAACGAGTTTCTAGTTTTAGAGCCAGAGTCAGGAAATAATGATCGTTTAACAGTTAGTGAAGATACATGGAATTTATCCCTGAATCAAATGAAGAAATAAGCTGCATAGCTCTGAAATACAGCTAAAACAGATAAGACGTAATTCATTCACCCATTCCATAAGATGACTTTTAACACCGCTTTTACAAATTATCAGTATTAAATTCTGACATTAGATTTAACATATGTAGCAAAATACATAATCTAATCTATTAAAGTTTTCAGTTTTAGCGTTTGGAAAATACAATTTCTATATTTCTATGATGCAGGACTAATCACAAATTTCTGTAATATAGTGAAATCGTTTGCGACAGTTTAGATATGTATACAGAATGCATCAGAAAAGTTTTAGAATGATTTTAGGGACGTTAAATTAATGTTTAAAATGTAACATTAGAAGCAGTAATGGATTTTCTAGGCGCATAATCTGAAAGGTATTTTAGGCGAAGCAAATGATAGATTCACCTAAAAATTATCAATGGAAAATAAAAAGAATTTGTAAAATTCTGTTAATGTAATAAAGATTGAACAAGCATATAAAATAAATAAAATGATGAGCAAATATATAAATAAAATATAATATTTTTTGTTTCTTTGCGGGTACGTAATAGATTAAATGCACACAGCTCCAGTGATAGACTTAAGCTTTAACTCTTTTGCGTCGGGAAGCGCAAACGCACGCTTATCGCTGAGGCCGGCAGTCTCTTTCACGAGTGCCTGTCCAAGGCCAGAGGGTTTTCTGCTATTAAGCTAAATCCATGGGCCAACAAGAAATGCACTCATTTCCCGCCCAGCACCTTAGAGTGCCAGAGCGTTTTCTAGTAATATAAACATTCGCGTTTTTATGTCCCTTCGAATCGTTTTGTATTCTTTTTTGTGACACTATGTAGAGTGTTTTAGGGTTACTATGAGAGGTTCTGTCATGTTTTGCGGTGCTTCTAGTTCAAAACGCCTTCAGTTTGCTGCTATACTTATACGATTTCAGTTTATGATGGCGAGCAAGCGTTTTCTATCAGACAAATTATAAATGAGCCAATTAGTGATATGAATGAGAGTGATGATTTATTTCTTAAAGAGTTAGAAAGCGATATTTCTAGTGATTCTCATATGGACATTTTGCTAGAGACTGAGTTCATTCGGTGTCTATCCAGTTCACGTGAAAGATTTTTCTTTTTATAAAGAAACTTTCTTGTATTTTTTTTTAGTTTAAAATTTTATTAATGTGATTTATCAATTAAAACTTTGGAATAATTTGAATAGCGCTTCCGAAAAGGATTTCTCAAAGTGAGCATTTTTTTGTATATATTTTCATGTAAAGCAAATGAAAAAGCTATTTAAATGCTACATTTAACATATATGGTAGCTTAAAGAGCAGTCATGAAACCTGCCATTCGGAAACATTCCTTTCCTCTTATGTTTATATAATCAAAAATCACGTGTATGTCAGTCATGCAACTCTCATTTTGAGTAGAAGGTCAAATGTACACGTATCTGAAACCATATGGACATACAATGCTCTCTTGTGCCAAAAGTTATAGTTTTTAAAACATTTCCGGACACTGGCACAAATGCGTGACGGCCGGGGGTGAACTCTGCCACGCCAGCCTTTTGGAAGAGAAGTGAGCGAATTTCTTACTAGCATGTATACGTGACTATCGACGCGAAAGTGTTAATTTTTCAAATGAAGCACTTCAGCATGGAAGGATCTGGAACTTTTCACAAAGATAGTTGTAAACTCTTCACAGTATCACAGAGTACACTCAGTAATTACATTTCAAACTACTATAAACGTTAAACACATAATGCACAATGCAGTTAAAGAGAAAGTTATCCAGAAATATCTCAGCACTCCGAACTCACACCAAGCTAACAGTTAACAGCAACAAATGAGAACAGATGCTCTCTCCGGCCTTATACAGTTTTCACCCGGCCGCCAGACATTATAGTACTTTTTTCTTCTCGAAACTGAGTGTCGAAGATGAGTGTCCAATTACGTTTACAAATTAATTACGGCTAAAATAGTGATGGATTACTCTTATTCAATTGCAATATCTATTACACCAATACAAGGAACGGACGAAAATGTCACCAAATGCTCGCCAAGCATATTTTGGCCGTTGTTCGCCAATTTTCGGGGCCAAAATTTGTCGCCAGTTTGGCGATATCTCCACAAATTATTAAGACACCCATTTACTCAATGTTAAATAGCTTGTCTTGTAGAATTATTAGTTATTTTTGAAGCAGGAATCTTGAAAAATTCGGTGTCTATCTTCCAGTTCACGTGAAAGATTTTTCTTTTTATAAACAAACTTTCTCGTATTTTTTTTACTTAATAGGTTATTAATGTATTTTATCAACTAAAACTTTGAATAATTTGAATAGCGCTTCCGAAAAGGATTTCTCAAAGTGAGCATTTTTTTGTATATATTTTCATGTAAAGCAAATGGAAAAGCTATTTAAACGCTACATTTAACATATATTTCGACATTCGACATTTGGACAAATGACAACATAACATTTAACATATATTTTAACGCTACATATTTAACATCCGAGGTTCGAGTTCCGGCGAGGGATGCCGGAACTCGAACCTCGGACCTCTCGAATATTCACCGAGTGTACTGGCCATTACACCACAAAGGCGGGAGAAATAGTTTATATACTCCCTCTTTTAAAGGGCGACTGCGGATTAGGGAACCGAATCGCCAAAAACATGCTAAGGTTAGGTTATTCAATTTATGGCAAAGCACACGAGGGCTATCTGCCTAAAGGGAGGGATGCCTTCGTGGAGGACTTTCTAAGGGAAACTGGCTCGTATACACGTTACACATGGGGAAAACCACAAAAATGCCCATGCAGTCAGCCCGTTCGCGGGATTCGAACCTCGGACCGAACTACCAGTGTTCAGCGTCTTTACCGCTCGGCCGCTGGTGGGCCAAAAGCATGCTAAGATGGTGGGAGAAATAGGTTATAAAATTATCTATCTATGCACAAAATTCGTAACAGTATTATAACGTCTCATGTTCTTTGAAGGAATAAAATGTTCGAAACATTTGAAATCTTAGAAGTGAATTGTCACTATGTCTTATAAAATACCACAGAGAAAGAGAAAAAAGTGTAAAGGACCCTTTCATTTGATTAAAATAAAAGTTAGTCGTCGTGGGCACCACTCGTGAAAAAAATATAACCAGCAATTCTGGAATAAATCTAAGATAAATAATTTCACGTAACTACGTAATAGTAAGTTAGACTGACGTCTACACAATTAAAGTAACGTGCAAGTTTGTTCTGACCCCCAATGCCGACGTGACAATCCTAATGGTTAGAATACTACTCTTAGGAAAATCGAAAGGTCTTCAGCATTAAGAATCCGCTCCGAATTTATCCCATAAAACCTTCCTTTAAATACTGTTTCCTTTCCACCTCATTTAAATATCCCGTGAGGAGGAGGACAGGAAAGACAATTAATCTCAAATAACTAGCTAAAATCTAAAAGAATCCTTACAACATAATAACTAATTATAATATGTTATTTAAACTTAAATTATGCAATATAATATAAAGATAAAATAGTGAACTACAATCTATAACCTTAGTTTATGGTATTTGACCTAACAAAGGCATAAATCCACAATCATGACACACAAATTGAAATATAAGCAAGCAACTTCGAAACTAAGTCAAATCACATAATATAGGCCTGTCTCTTGCAGGTATTCAAATAAATTGGTTTTGATCACTTTTCCAATCATACAGTCAAGAGGCAAGTTGCACTCATTAAAATACTTCAATCGAAATCCGTTATAATACAGACACTTTATTAAATAATGCCCAACAGCAACAGCATTGCAAATGGAACACCATCACAATTAGAACCCTTACAAATAAAACCCAACACCATAACAATTAGAACAAAATAGCTCACTTCCCGCTTTTAGAAAGCAATTGTGAGTGATTCGCAAGTGATAAATTCTTAACAACACTTCTTCCTTCCGATTTGTGACGCAGTTCTAGAACTACACCCTAGGTTTTAAACATCTTAATTTCTTATTAACCTAAATATCCTATAGACTTCTTATTAACCTGAACATCCTATAGAAGCTGCCATTTGTTTAAACTCTTCCCTCTGATATCAAACCGTTTATCTAAAAAGGGAACAGATCTGCTGGACTCGTCAAGAACATTATTTTCTGCAATATTTTCAAGTAAATTTCCCTTTATTCCGACATCCCCAAGCACTCAGCTGTAAAACATATCATAATCTTCATTCTTTAGAAAACTGATCACGTTCTCGTCTTCAAAACAGATGAATTCGTTTCTCCAGAAATTATTTCAGTCCCGTTGCAGTGAACTTAAGGCAAGTCCTAATATATAATAAATCCCTCGCTGTCGCTGTTGTTGTGGCTGATAAAGCACCTCTTCCTGACATCCTTCGACAAGTGCTCGATTAGGGTCAAAGTATTTCTTCTATGCATGCCACAGTTTTCAGATAAGCGCATTTTGCTCTAGATGGAGCAATGAATACTTGGATCTGTCACACATGGGGAACTGCAAATCTCAATACTGTATACGAAAAACTCTGCATTTTGCTTATGTAAACGTATGTTGATTTTATTGATGATTTCTTTCAAAGTTTCCTTCTTAGAAGTGTATTGCACAAGGTGCAAGGTAGCTGTTATTTCTGGTTATGCCTATTCTTAAATGTCGTGTCCATGGAGGAAAACATAAAATCTTTCCTGAAAAGAAAGCAAGTATAACACCCACGTTGCTGCATTTCAACAAGAAACCCTTAGTTCCCTTGTTGAATATATTAGAGCGCCTATATTCTGTTTTTTTTTACTTCATTATAAAGTTTTAATATTGCATATAAATTTGTATTTGACAAACAGTTTGCGTGCTATATATTAATTAAATACTTACCTGTTAAACAATACACATTTTATCTCGGTTATGCGCTTTGTTCTTGCTCTCTCCCACAGTTTCAAGTTACCTGCGTTCATTTCATGTTAATATCATATTCTTGCCACCGAGCGTAAATATTTTATTCTAATATGCAACTTATCATTTTCTCAATAGAATACATTGGAGCAAATGTTTAAAGGTAAATGAAAATTTACAAAATTACAATTCTAATGATAATCTTCCTGTTATTCTGCGCTGAAATTTATTCATTCTTTTGCAGGTTCAAGCTTGTAACTTGTTCATTACACTGCTACATAAATGCTTATTGGTTTGAACCTATAGTTGATCACTTTTTACTTTAATTATAAATAAATACTTAATTTGTCATGTGACGTTTTCATTTGTTCATATTCTTTAAACACATTAAATACTTAATTTGTTTATATTTGCTTGTAATAGCAATATGAATGTTCACTGCCTGTTAATGTACACTACGCAAAAAAAGGGAGGATAGTTCTATATCTCCCGTTCTGCTGGCTGATTGACGAAATGCAAAATTAGATTTAGGTATAACATTGTTCTAATTTAGGCAAAAATACATTATATTCAAAATATCTATAATAAAAATTACGAACTAAATCTTAGACACTTATTCCCTTTAATACATTCCAGAATTGATTAAGCGTGATTGATTCCATAAAAGAAGGCGTTATCTTAGTTGCTACGAAGCTTAGTTTCTCTAGATTGGTAACAAATCCAGTATTCAGCTTAGTTTCAAATGTAAACAAATATTGATGCGAAGTCACAAAAATTAGGCTCAATTGGGTAGCCGCATTTAAACAACTATTAAATTGTTGATAATTATACAACTATAACATACAGGTTAACTAAAGGCGCGAAACCCTTAACCGGAAGAGAAGAACAACATAATTCAGTAATTTTCAAAGCAAAAAATGCACAATTTACAAACATATAAGAATAAAGAAACTGAGTTTACTGAGCCGAGTAACGGAATGGATATATATATATATATATATTCTGAGGCTACTCGTTTTTGAGTTATGCGAGAGATATACGTACATACGTACGCAGATACGAAGTACGTACGTAAGTATGCACAGAAGCCAAGAATAAATCTCTTCAGCTTTATAATTTTTTTTGAGGAAAAAGATTCATTTATTCTGTCCTTACGTACAGATTCAAGGAAAATTATCTTTAAATTGCATTCGATAGCGGTCAAAATGGATATTTTCTTTGAAGTATGAAACCCGAAATTTTTCGCGATAGCAATAGTTCATTTTTACTTCGTAGAAGGAAGTAAAAAGGAAAGGAAAATAGGTTGGTATAAAATAAAATTTTTTTAAGTAAATTAACCTTGGCGCAAGTTAAAAAAATTTGCGCCAAGATATATTTTTTAATTTCGCCTTAAATTTCGCACCATATTTTACAAAATCTTATATTTAGGCATAATTTGATTAGCAGAATCGAAATATGAAAAAAATGGCATGTCATTTCAAAAACAATTTCAGATTTTTTTTTTCAAAATACCTATATTATAATGGTGCTATATATAAGTCTTATATATATCCTAAGTCGCGCTTTCGAGACATGAAAACCACTTCTGAATGTCGTCCAGTAGAACGGGAGACATAGAACTGTCTTTTTTTTTCTTTTGCGCAGTGTACATGATTGAGACTCAGTCTTATTTGTATAAAATATACCGTACACTAATTACACTAAATATTATTTATTGTTTTAGAATAGTTTGTCTTTATTCCTTAGTCAATAACAACGACCCATTTTAAATATTAAATTTCACATTTTATTGGATGAAGAGAAGTACAGCAATATTTGTTCTTTCGGAAACTTTTATCTCCTAGTTTTACAATCATTTCCGAGAAAATAGAAATTTTATAATTTTACAATTAGGCATTAACAGCTAGATATCGAAGACAATACAGTTTAGACATTCCCCCAAAATTTTCAAATCTTTGAAGGGTTAATAACACATAATGATGAAAGTTACTAAAATAAATAAATAAGTAACAAATAAATTAAATAAGAAATCTGCATGCTTTCAGATTTCACCAGCAATAATCCGAAAGCAATTTTTTAAATAATTCACAAAAAAATTAAGACAGATTTTCATTAACTTATTGGCCAATAATTAATGAATAAAAAAATTATTACAAGTTAAAAATTAGGATAAATAGTTTCATGTGCAACCTGAAATTGTTTAAATTCAAAAACCCGATGCGTACACCGCATGACTTCCTTATTGACTTATTAAATTATACGCATTTTCCATGCATTTCATTTAATATTTTTGAATTGAATTAAATCTACTTCATCAACAGCGCTTAAACCACAATTGTTCAGTTAGTTAAATTTCACCATATTTACCTTAGCGACACTCTGGCGCTAGGTTCGTTTAACAGCGTTACATATCATTAATTTTATAAGTAATAAAGCACAAATATTATAGCATCTGAAGAATTATCTAATTCTTGTCACAGGTTCTATTCAAATTCTGTAAAAAATCGAAACAATGTATGAAAGAAATTAAGCAAATAAAATAGCAGCAGTTTTTGACAGACGATTCAGCGCCGCTTACCTAATACACTTACGCTAATCGTAAACATCCTGTTCAGTCCGAGACAGACCGGCACCAATATTTGCTGTTAATACGAAACACTTATTTCCTTGAATTTCATAAGAGATATATTTCACATTCAATTAATGCAGTTCTCATTTCGCGGCAACATGAAAATGCATAAAAACTCAAAATTCCTTCATTAAAAATTGAAAGATATAAAGAGAACATAAAACACCAAATACAGGTAAAATAATTATAAAACACAATTTTTACAATGAAAAATAGACTTCCTGCTCAAAAACAAGCAATTCGGCCAGCATGCAAGATGGCAGATTTTTCTGTGCAAAAAATTTTTTCTGTGTGTGTTTTTTTTTTTTTTTTCGGTCCCTCTCGGCAAAAAAGCACTGAAGGTGGAGAAACAGTTTCACTATTCTGCGAAGTTTCAAATGTAAAAAAATGTTGCTGCTATGGTAAAACAAATAAGAATAGGCTTACCTGCACTTAAACAACTCCTTTAGTGTTGATAATTCTACAAATATTGGATTCAGATTAACTAAAGACATAAAAACCTTAAATGGAAGATAAGAACAACATAATCTAATCATTTTTAAAGCAAAATATGCGCAATTTACCAACATATAAGAATAAAAGAACTGAGCTTAATGAGCAGAGTAACAGAGTGGGTGTATATATATACATATATATATATACTTTTCCTGTGGCCGTTTGCACCCAAAAAGGGAGGTGCAACATTTATATGTTATAGCAGTTCTATATACAAAATTTCAATGTTTTCGAGTTATGCGAGTTACATGAATACATAAGTACATTCGCACAAATGCTATGACTTAATTTCTTTTAAATCAATTTTAAATTCATTTTATAATTCTTTTGGGGTAATAGAGTTCTTTCTTCTGTCCTTACGTAGAGATGTCACGGAAAACCTTCGTTAAATTGCATTCAGTAGCGGTCAAAATGGATATTTTCGTTTAAACCTGGTACTTGGAATTTTTCGTGATTACAATGCTTCCTTTAGTTTGCACAAGGAAGTAAAAATTTTTGAAAATTAATGGTTGGGAGAAAATGCTCGTTTCAGCAAAGAAATGTTTTGAATTTTTAACCCATATATAAATGTTATTTTCTGCATAATGAATAAAATAAAACTGTGATTAAATGTTATAAACTTGCAGCAACAAAACGAATTTTACAGATAAAAAATAGAGTAATCTAATTGGAATAGAAGGATGTCAGTGTTGGATTTTAAACACTTTGTGAACATGAGTAGTGAGTTTTAAGAGCACTTGTCTATCTAAAATTCGCTCAAAATATTAATTCTTTAAAATAAATAAAGTTCTTTAAAGTAAAGGTAAATGGATTGATTTGTTCAATATAGCATTAAAAGTGTGGAATTCTGAAGAAAAATATTAACAAATATATTCAACACATATGATAGAAATAATATTTTTGTTGTTACTTTTAGTATAGTGAATGATTAATCCTTAGATTCTTTCAGACTAAGACTACTCTAAGATAACTAACTCTTTTAATTAATTTTGCTTTCGTCTAACTAAAGTATCTTATTGTTTGCTTTAAAGTACAAAGTTGTGCATTTGCAATTTGTATGCAATTTGTAATTTATATTAATTTTAGCGAAGACTTTTTCGGGCATCATTCACATTTGGAGGAACACCAAGGGATTGAAATACAGTTTAATTATTGTTATTCTAACCGTTACGTAAATTTTAAATGCATATTGAAAAAATGGGCACTGGTAGTGTAAAACAGCTGTTTTATTTCCTCTTAAGTACAAATGATAAGAATATAATGAATAAGGAAATAAGTGAAAAAAGAGATAAATAATGGGCTGAATAAGAGAAAGATGATAGAGTTTAATTCCTTTAGATAGATGATTTCATGTTCTTTCATATCTGCAGAAAATTATTTAAATGTGTGCATTGTTGCAAGAAAGAAACCTCACAAATGTCTTACTGAACAGTTAGCTGACAATTTATTTTAATTGTGTGATATGAAAGGTGGACTATTTAGTTTAACAAAGTTCGGTTGCCGCAAAATTTTAACAGCACTGCAGTACAGCTGATATCTTGAAGGACTGTAATATATTCCGAAATCATAAGATTATATGAATGAAAAATTTATCCTGTACGTCAGATTGAGAGTACATTAAAAAGATAAATTGCCATCATGTCGCTAAACTATAAACCCATTTATCTAACAAATATTTGCTCAATGGCTTTTATTCTGGATTATCTGAGCTACAAAACATTAATTTATAGTGTTGTGATAAATAGCAATACGGGGGAAATTCCTTAATATATTTTAATGTTTCCATCAGTAGCTGAATTTTAATTTTTTAAAGCATTAGTAAATATATATATAGGAACAAAAAGTTGATGTGAATGACAATTGCCATTTGTGAAAGTAATTACGTGATAAAAATCTTCAATTTTGAATTAGAGGGTATTTGAATTAGATGATATTAACAAATATTTCTTCTTGTAAACACATGCAATTTGTTTGAGAGATTTAAAAAAATCTTTGTTGTCTGATACTTAATTATTTATATAGCAAAACATTATTAGTTACAAAAATTGGTTATGTTTCGATTTTACAAAATTGCGATGAATAGATAAATAGACACGAATAACAGGAATTTCGCAGTCATGAGAATAATTTCCTTAAATATGTTTATAACCTAGACAAAGAATTTAAAATAATGATGAGTTGAAATATGTGGGTGGATTTCTAACAATGCAGACTGAAAAGTAGTTTTCTTGTTAAAATTAAATAAAAATAAATTATGTATGATTTTCAGATAATTAGAACTGCTATATTCAATTCAGTGTTATAATAAATAAAATGCTAATAAGTGTAAATGGCAGTAAAATTGAATTAGGTTTGGATAGAGGTACAAATTAAATATTTTTGGTACAAATTTAAATCTGAAATCAATACGGTGAAAACAGCATAAATGGTATAGAAGCACAAATCGCGAAATTATATAGTTCTCTCTTTTAACTGTGAACAAATCCAACGACGATAGTTTATTGTTAGATTTTAGCTGCAATATAATATTGTCAAATCTTAAATTTAAATCCTTCAAATGTTAAGGAAATTTCAATTATTTATACCTGCGTATTTACAGCGTAATTCCACAACAGCTATTGTTGTTTTTTTCGTAACTAAGGAAACATAAAAATGACGCAGATATTTTGTGCTATAGGCTGATCAGAGAATAAGATTACTAATTTTCTTACATATAAAAATGTGTTTTCTTTTTAAAAAGATCCAACCATGTTACACCTTTTCGAAGATTCCGAGGTATGTTTTCAGAGCTGAAACTTACTGGCCTCCATGAAGTTTTTTAATGTTAAAAGTAAATTAATTAAATCTCTAACCCAGATAAGCAGAAAGCAAAGATTTTTCAGAAACATTGCAATACTTTGTCAGATTTAACTATTTGTTTTTAATTAATAGTTGATTTTAAGTTGAAAAAAACATTTCCAGTGATTCTCTATTCACCCACACCTTTCATGCCAGAATGTAAATGAGATAGGGAGAGTTTATTTAGATTAAGGTAGAATGAAGTGCTATTTAAGCAAATGTTTCTAAAGTTAGTTTTCAGAGCATGTCTACTTATTCTAGGCCACGTTGTGCTGTGATTGTATTCTTGCCTTTGGGCTTGTCTGCTTGGTTACTCCAGACCAGAGTTCTTCTTGCGAGTTAAAGTACTCTGTGAGCCTATACACCTATACACCTTGAATAACCTTGGCTAACCTATACACCTTATATTTTTGCTAAGGCAGAGAAGTGTCCGCTTCTTGTACCCCAAGCTGTATCATTTGTTAATTTTGTGATTGAATAAAGAACCTTATACACCCTTCTTATGATCTCTGGTTAGTTTCACAAGGTTAGAGACTAATTCTTCAAACAAACTTTTAAACGTCTATGTTCCCAAAACACCATACAGTTTGCAACTCGTTTTGAAATAAAAATTGAATATAAGGTACGCACTGCTGTTTTGGTAATGTTAAATTCCACTGTTTCACATGCTGCTAACATCGACATTTACCCACCTGTATTTCACAAAATGGTTAATAAAAATAAATGCAAAACTAATAATACATAATAAATTTTGAAAGCGAACTTTAGTTATTGAATTTACCGTGTTAAAAATTATTAAGGCTTATTCTTGGATGATTGTGCTAATTGGGAATTCAATCTGATAATTGCTTTGCTTAAACGTAAGAAAATTTGTATATATAATAAAACCAATTGTAAAACTGATCACAAGTACAAGAGTTACAACAAGATAGTTAAAATTAACAGAAACAAGATAAAAAATCTTTTACACACAGTTTTACTTTTTTAATGGCAAGGTAAAGTACAAAAAGTTTCAAAGATACAACATAACAAAAATAACCGAAAGTCATTGCATAAGGCAGTTTTTGGCACGCCAATATCGGCTGGTTTCGGAGTCCTAACCAAGAAGTACCTTACAGCGACGAAAGTGGCTCTGGTTATGAGTTCCATAAGATCCCACAGTGGGCAAAATGGTTGAACATATACGCAAATTGCATAAAGATGTTCCCAGGTAATTATAGCCTGTAAATAGCTGAAAAAGGGTCCAGCATTACGTCATGGATATTTTCGCAGGCAAATGAGATCTTCAGATTTCCATTGTTTCGTCTTAATGCTATCCAACAATTTCAACTGAGATTTTTGTTTCACTGACTGCTTTATGTTAGGTTTACGAGTAATATGGTATATTTGAATTTCTTGATTGTAATAGTGATGCACCTTTTCGTGCAAGAAAATATGCCTGTTTTTACAGAATATAATTGGCAGAAGACTCGATAGGACCGGGAAGAGCAAATTATATTGTTCTTCTTCCGTAAAAAAAACTGCGAGTATTTATTTAAAGAAACCATGTCTTGTGAGAGCAAATGAAGTAACGCAGTTGAGAATAAAGAGAAACAAATAAAAATATAAAGTAAAAATATTCTTACTGAAAACATATATATTATCAATCAAAAATTACTACGGAACTTGAATGATCCTAACACCTCCCATGCATCTGGAATAACTGAAATATGAGAATCTATCCTATGTAGCAATCCCAAATTATAAAAAGTCTCACTTATGAGAGAGAAAGAAAGCGAAGAAAATGAAGTTATATTTTATTTGATAAGATTTGATTACTTTTGAAGTTCAGAAACTAATGATTTTAAGGAATGTGTGTATACAGTTACGTACTCGAATTTTTAGGACTTAAGCATGTTCATTCACACTAAACACGTTTGAGTAAGAGAGAAGTTTACTATTTTAGCCAAATTAAAGGTAAACATGATATTCTTATAAAAGTACCATTCGTTGAAAAATGCAATCACTTTTTTTCCCTAGCGATTATAGGGTAGTCTAAAAATGATGCTTTACGGAAAATTTTAACAAGTTGTAGGTTGCACAATAAATATAAAATGAGAATAGGAGTAAAAAATTTTAAATCTTTAAATAGGATAATGACTGAACGAGTTATCAAAAGGAATTTGGTAAAACCAAATATGAAAATCAAAAGTCCTACAACTTCCCAGTTAACTCATCGAAAAAAAATATTCTAACTCCAAGAAACAAAACAATACTCTTTTAACCCCAATACTCAGTGTTTAATGATTTATTGAATTCAGGAACCCTTTTTAAAATAGATTTGGTTAAATATCGCACATGAGCTACTAAATCGTTAAATGGTTTCAAAGTTCGATGTTGAAAAATGTTTAATGTCAAGCATGGTCCACTTATCGAGAAAGTGATTCTCCACAACACACTTCTATTTATTTAATGAAAAAAAATGCAGAATATTTAAGACTAATAAATTGATTTAAAACGTCTTTAAGAAATTGTAGTACTAATATTAAAAAAAATAGAATGATAAAAGTTTCCTCAGATTTAAAACTCACCAGGTGTATCCAAGCATACTTACAGGTCCAGGTCTAAAACACACCAGTTATAGCCAATAATTTTACTATCGAATTTAATTAACGTTCTATGATATTTATGGAAAGATTCGAAGCTACATAAACTGAAATAACACTTTCGAACTGCATGCAAATCCTGGAATTTATTGGAAATTTCATATCTAGCTATAACCCTCTTAAAAATAGTCAAAGCTTTTGAAGAGAATTCAGCAGCTACAGAGATTGCTTGAGAAATTGTACAAATAAAATAATATAGAGAGTATTTGACGCTTGAAACGTGTTTAGAATAATAGGATAATTAAACGCAGATTTTTAGCACTTAAAAATTATTCTGACTCATACTTCTTCGTATGTTAACAATCCTTACGTGTATTTCTACTTAAATATCTTACAACATTGCTTTAAAAAGCATCAGAATCCTATTGTCCAACCTTACATAAAGCATGACACATAGCACAATCCTTTTGACACGAAAAATTTATTTCATCAGAATATTCTGAGATTTGCAAAATTGAAGTCGTTATGTTTAACCGCATTACATGAAATTTCATGCTCAAAGTTGCTTTAATTGCGATAGAATAATATTCCTAATACACGTTTTAAAACTAGAATAACCTTCTTCGTATGTTAACAATCCTTACGTGTATTTCTACATAAATATCTTACAACATTGCTTTAAAAAGCATCAGAATCCTATTGTTCAAACTTACATAAAGCAGCCTGAGTAGTCAACAAGCAACGCATTATTAATAGCCCCTGCATTAAGACAATCGTAGTGTAAACTCAGACGCCGCCGACCATCGCCATAACCAGCTTTCACCTAACAGTATTCCAAGCAACCCTCAACTCATTGTCGAATTAGATCACATTATTAAAACATGGATGGAAACTACAACCGCTAGAAACTTCATTAAACTCGCAACTCTCGGAGAAATCACAGAAAATGTGAAGAACGTAATCCCAGTAAAGTCCCCGACCCCCAATAAAGTTACTAATGCAATGACTCGACATATCCTGCGTAATCTCCTCACCAAATTCACTGGCATTATCAGCACCTGATTCTTCTGCTCACACTTTCTTAGTAAAAATAGCGGTGATTACCTACCTATTTTATGTTTGCAAATTTTCAAACCTGTAAGGTTTCCAGCTCCTTTTTGGCATGTTATGCGGATGACACCACAGTAGGAATAAAATCTGCAAATCCAAAGCATGCATTTGCCAAGCTGCAAACAAAAATGCCCGATGTTAAATTCTGGTCTCAACGATGACGTATTAACATCAATGCATCCCTTGCGCCAAGAAACGTCTAGTACCTTCAGTTTCTCGAAATTGCTGAGAAGATACAGTTGCATGTAGTGCCGGATACAGTTAGAGTTACAAATAGAGATTAGACCATTCAGTTATACAGCGATTGGACCAAAATGTCGTCAAGTTTGGCGACTTTGGGTGATTTCTCCTTGAACTTGATTGCAAAAATTAATTGCCAGTACCATGTCCTGCTTAGCGCTATCTTGCCATTTTTTCCAATTCTTAATGTACTTGCCCCTATAACATTATTTTTCCGGTCAAGCTTAACTTCCCTAAAGCATTTTATGTTGCATTTATAAATAAAGGAGATACCAAAATTTATATACAATTTCACCAAAAATATTTACATATATTCGAAATTCGTAACACTATACTAGGAGAAAAAATATACCAAAAAATCAAATCAACAAAATTGGGAAATAAATTTAAAATGAAAAGAAATGTGATAATACAAAAGCTCTGTTTAACCAAGCAACCAATTTTCTAAATTCCAGTTATTCTTTTATTAAAAACTGGTAATGTTTACTGTACAATTCGCAATACGTAGATAGTCTTTTTACTAAACATTCGGTTATATATATTCGGTTTTATAAATTACTAAACATTCGGTTTTATATATTCGGTTTTACATATGGTATTCGTTCAAATAATGCTATGATTTACAAATTTTTCGTTTCAAATCTTCTTTTATTTCAATTGCAGGAAGCTCTTCTTCAAACACGTAACAATGTCTTTATGACATACTCATTAAACGTGCTTATTATACATAACTCCCGTAGTTGTAATATGTGAAGATTAATTCCTGTAATCAGGAGAACAAGACATTGGAGAATTAGAAGTAATATTTCGATTAAATAATTATCTTCATCGTTTTCGTAAACATTCAAAGTAAGGCTCAATTTCGAGTTCCATACCCCAATTATTTTACTTTATAAAAGTACAATTTATAAATGAAAAGCGTTAACGTAATGGACTTTATGATGAACGCCAAATAGTGTTTCTTACATATTAAAACCTTTGCAAAAAAGAACTGCTGCAAAATATCTTTAAGATGTCTTTGCTAGAAATACTTTCTGACTGCATCCGGTTTCATCGAAATTTATCTTTTAATTTGCACCTGATTGTAATAAAATTATTCGAAACTAATATTAACATGAATGTTTAAGTTAAATTACAGTACTCGAAGAAATTATGCTTTATAAATTCTAAACATTTTCAGATGAAGAGAAACACAAATAAAATGTTATCAATGTACAAATTTTGAAGCAGATTAAATTTTTCTCTCCAGAATCTTGTTTCATATATTTAAGAAACTTTTCATTGGGAACATTTACAATTTCACTTTCAATACTTCACTAAAAATTAATTTCAAATAACTTACTACAATTATTTTCGATACGAAATGCAATAGAATATTAATATATATAAAGAGCATTTTAAATAAAAGATTTTCTTCTTTGAAAATTATTGGGTGTCAGAAACTAACATTCATAAACACCAGATAAATTTTCAGATGCTTAATTTCAATTTCTAAAATATTACTGAAGCGAAAAAATTCTCGTTCAGCGTATAACGGAGAAGGGGAAAGTCCTTTATCTTGTCCTGAAATACACTGGTGTGCAAAACGTAAGCAACAGCAGGGTTTTTTGCCATAACTCCACGTGAAATCAACTGAGAGACATGAAATGCAGAAATGAAGGACCGTATTATGTACGTAAAGGATGATGAAAGCATCGGAGCTGAAAAAGGAATATAATGCATAGGGTATGCAACCAAACAAAAAACAAGCTTTATTGAACGCATAGTATCGTGACTAATGATTGTCTATCCAAGAGGAAGAACAACAAGCAGATGTTCCTTAATATGGATATGCCCTCCCCTCACTGCAATGGTTGCTTCGCACCGTCTCCGCATACTCAGAACCAGCTGGTGCAACATTTCTTTCGGCAGGAGGGCCCATTCCACAATCAGCATCTGTTTGAGTTGTTGGGTGTTCTCCGGAGGACGTAAGCGTGCTGCAGTGCGTTTCCCGGAAGCATCCCACACATGTTCGATGGGATTTCAGTCTGGGGAGTACGCTGGCCAATCCATTAGAGTGATATCTACACTTTCCAGTAGCTCCTCAACAGCAAGAGTCCGATGTGGCCGTGCATTGTCATCCATAAAAATTAAGTCTGGGCCAATGGCACCTCGAAACAGACGCACATGGGGAAGGAGTACCTCCTCACAATAGCGATCCCCGGTTACAGACCCTCTGTCGAAAACGTGGAGCTCAGTTCACCCGTTCAGCATAATGCCTCCCCAAGCAAGAACTCCGGAACCACCGTTGCGGTGTCTTTCCTTGATGTACTGGGATAAAACCGGGTCCCGACCTCTTTCCAAATCAAAATGTGTTGAGAATCGCTTCTGATACTGAAGCGACTCTCATCGGTAAGAAGGGCACGGCTCCATTGATCAGTTGTCCAGTTTTTGTGCTCTCTGAACCACTGTAAACGGTGGCCAACTTTCAACCGGAGGCAGCATTCAGGACGGCGGGCGAATATCCCCCCTTTGTGAAGGCGTCTGGCCATAGTAAACCGCGACACTTGTCGCCCCGTTGCTGTAAGGAGTTGCTGTGTAATGGCGCTTGCTGACTGCTGTCGGCCTCTTTTCGCCTGCAGGACGATATATCGGTCATCCCCTGCAGATGTCGTCCTCGGGCAGCCACCACCAACTTTTCTAAGAGCTGTACCTGTGGTTTGGAACGCTTTCCCAGCGCGCGAAATGACCCTTTTTTGATTCCGAACTCTGCAGCTACAGTGGTGACAGTACGCCCCTCATCCAGCTTTCCGATCATTCTTCAACGTGTGAAGTCGTCCAGGCAATTTCTCTTAGCCATATTTTACGAAATGACTCACTGGCACTTGCAGCGAATATGTTGAATTGCGTCTCCGTCCTTCCTTTTATTGTACTGTTGAGCTGCGCGCGCCGACATCGCGCGCTTTGTGTAAGCTCACGTCGCCTCTGACGTTTCGTTCCTGATATTTGCATACGCATGACTTTTCTACTGACTTACGTGTTCATTATACTGATCTCCACACCTCCTCTTCTGCAATTTCATGGCTACCTGCTAAATTTTTACACTGTTGCTTAAGTTTTGCACACCAGTGTATAATAGCTAAACCTGTAGAGACATTAGTTTTTTCTCTTTTTTTAGAAAGAGGAAACGGGAAAAAGGGGCTCAAATACCCGCTGAGCGTGCTGACCTCTACAATACAAAGGTACTTCAAGAAGCCGGAAGAGATACCTTATAAACGTGCTGAGAAAGGTGGTCGTCTAGATTGGCTAGACATGTAAGGCGAGCTGAAGATGACTTCCAGTTCACCTCCAGACTACATTCAAAGAGCAGGGCTTCGAGCAATGTAGAATTAAGGACAATTTTGGCGATAATAATTTTTCTTTCTGATTTCTCACAATGTTTGGATCTGTGTTTGGTACTTTTAGCAAAAACATGGAGAATGTTAATTTGGTTCTCAGTTACAGTAACATTTCTTGTACAATTACAAAGACATTTCGATACTTATGTATTAACACAACCATCTTCACGCAATTCTGCGAATTCTTTGTAGTTGAAAAGGTAAAAGTTACTAAACCAGTCCAAGTTGATGGTTTTCGAGCCTATTTTTTAGAAAGATTCTCAAACTATCGATACTTACAGTAGGTTGGTAAGCATTACCAATATATGAAAATAAAACATACTTTAGCAATTTAAAGTACAAATTTTATTATTAAAGAAGGATTATGTGTATATTAAAATTACATTAAAATATCGTAACTATATGCTGGTTCAAATCTTTTAGTTCGTTTCAATCGTTATTGTTCTTCTCATGTTCACAGCGATCTTCACTTAAATAAACGTTAGAGAATTGTCGAAGCTACAAACTCGGTAACAAGAACGGTGGCAGTCTAGGAAAAACATTTCCTCATTGCTTCGTTTAGCAAATTTACAGCAAAATTCTGTTCTTCTGCAGGAATTTTACAAGCCTCTGGAAGTTTCCACAAACTCATATTCCAAAGTTAAGGCAAAAATATCAAGATTTATTTATAAAAGCAGCTGGAACCTGCTTTTAGGCTTTCTTGCATTCTCTTTTGTTGGACGTTTTTAAAGCAGCTGGAACCTGCTTTAAAAATGTCCAACAAAAAAGAACGCATATGAAAATGGCAGCGTTGCATGACTGAAAGATTTTTATAGCATGATTACCGGAAGAATAGTTTTGCGCATGGTAGCCAGAGTTTGACACATTCTGAAAATTTAGCGACTTTTACTGAGGTCGTTGGTTAATACTTAAGTACTGTCTTTTCCTCTTCAGTTACGCTCTCGCTTTTACGAGTGAAGTGCAAAACATCTTTCTGCAAACCCATTACGCAATGAAAAATGTTCTGCAATGAAAATGTCTGAATTTTTCTGCATTTAAACTCAAAGTTATCACGTTAACTACGAAACTCTGCAGACTGAATTTAAAAGCACATTATCTACGATTTTAGGGATAATGGTGGGATGTCGAAAACAAAATTCACCTAAGTAAGAGGCAAATCTAGGTGAACGTTCGTTTTCAGCGCATGAAACGTTTTCGGTGATGAATCATTTATTAGATTTATACATATTTCAGAGTTACTAGAAATATGCGAGTGTGATATCGATATTAAGAATATGATTACTGTTTAGCAGCATAAAAATAAGTAAGTAACTAAAAATAATATATTTTCCCTCATTCACGTAATATCGTTAATGTGATTGAAAAATTGGTAAATAATTAGAAAGTCGTGCATAAGCCGACAGCCAAACTTCAACGATTTTCAAAACGTATCGTATCCGAAATGTGCGGATATCTATAGACGGTTCTAATAAAAAATACGAATCTAATAAATGATTCACGCAGCGAAAAATGATACTATCTAAAGTTGACCATTAATGATATAACGTCAACTTTTTGAATGAAACAGAACATCTATGAACGAGAGCAAATTTTGTGAATCTCAAATTCGGCAGTTGTATGTATTCAAAGCGTCAAATGAAATATGCGTCGTCTGCTCAGAAAATACTCTTGAATTTATTTTACCATAAACCAGAAATTGTACCTGGAATCTCTCATCAAAGTCACGTGAAAAAAACAGATGCACAAGAGAAAATTTGGCGAATAATGTCGGAGGATATTCTGCGAGATCTACACATAACTGACCTTGGCTATCAAACGTCTGTGTTACAGAGTAAGCACTAGTAACTTTAGTTTAAAGCTCTTTGATCAGGCAAACTCCGTTTGAATCTGGAAGTAAGCGATTTCATTTATTCAAAACCACTTGAAACTTCGAAATATCAGTTGGTGTGGAATCTCAGGTTTTCATAAAAGAATATAATAAAGCACGATTCTGCAAACGCAAAATACATTTAGTAGTTATTCCACTGAAAACAAGTTCTGTGAGAATGCTCAAGGCTTTGAAAGACCTTTTGCATAACGTTAAAAACATGGAATGTTTACAACGAAAGTTTCACATTAATGCGCCACCTGGATGCAAGGTTTGCATAATCTAGTTTTACGCTAATTATCTTTACCATCCCTGTTTTATGGCATGTAAAAAGTTATTCACTTCTTACATGCCATAAAATTAATTACGGCTATAGGCAGTTCTCATTAGATTAATTTAATAATGGACATCCTTTATTTTCCGGTTACGCTTTTTACCTCCTTGCACGAAGTAAAGGAAGTATTGTAATCACGAAAAATTCCAGGTTCCATATTTCAACAAAAATATCCATTTTGACCACTACCGAATGCAATTGAACGATGGTTTCGCGAGACATTTGTACGTAAAGGTACAATAAAGGACTCTTTCTCTCCAAGCAAATTGAAAAACTGATTTAAAATTGATTTAGAAGAGATTTTTTCGTGGCATCTGTACGTACGTACCTGTGTATCTCGTATAACTCAAAAACGGGTAGCCTCAGAACGTTGAAATTTTCATATAGGACTGTCATAGCATATAGGTGTGCACTTCCCTTTTTGGTGGCAATCGGTTGCAGCAAAAGTGTATATATATATATATACACAGTCCAGTCACATTAATGTGACCACCACGTACTTTCCATGTCAGAGTTAAATAACCAATCACAGAAGGCAGGTGGCAGCACAGTGCAGTTGAGTGTATATAAAGGGTGTGTGAGGGCTTCGGAAAACATTTCAATCGTTGGCGTAATGCAAAAACGAAGCGATTTATCCGACTTCCAAAAGGGCATGATCATTGGCTTTCGGGCCAAGGGTGGAAGCATTTCCGAAACGGCTGAGTTTGTGAACTGTTCGCGTGCCGCCGTGGTAAAAGTGTACCGTGCATGGCAAAATGGGACTGTCCAAAATCAGCGACGTGGCAAATGTGGTGCACCACGGGCCATAGATGACAGAGGCGAACGACGGTTGCGGAGATGCGTTCGGGCAGATAGACGGGCTACCGTTGAGCAACTGACCACCAAAATGAACCAAGGGGCTACCAAAAGTGTCTCCCAAAGTACTATTCAGCGAACATTGCTGCGTCTGGGCCTCCGAAGCAGACGCCTGGTTCGTGCACCTATGCTGACTGCTGTTCATCGACGGCGAAGGCTAGAATTTGCACGCCAGTACAGCAGCTGGACGTCCACTGAGTGGCGACAGGTTGCGTTTTCGGATGAATCGCGTTTTATGCTCCATCGGACAGATGGACGTTGGCGTATAAGGCGTGAAACCTCTGAAAGGAACCACCCTGCAACCATTGCCGGAACGGTCCAAGCTGGAGGCGGGAGCATTATGGTCTGGGGAATGTTTTCCTGGCATTCTCTAGGTTCACTGATCATTGTGGAAGGCACAATGGATCAATACAAGTACGCATCTGTCCTTGCGGACCATGTTCACCCCTACATGCGCATTGTTTTTCCTCAGGATGATGGCATCTTCCAGCAGGACAATGCGAGGTGCCATACAGCTGCCAGTGTACGTGCGTGGTTCGAAGAGCACCAGGATGAGTTTACCGTCCTCCCCTGGCCAGCAAACTCACCTGACTTAAACCCAATCGAGCATCTGTGGGACCATCTCGATCGAGTTGTTCGCGCCATGGATCCTCAACCGCGTAATCTAGCGCAGCTGGCCACGGCATTAGAGTCGGCATGGCTCAACATCCCAGAGAACACCTTCAGGGACCCATGTGACTCTCTTCCTACACGTCTCGCAGCAGTCCGCTCTGCGAAAGGTGGTTATTCTGGCTTTTGATAGATGGTCACATTAATGTGACTGGACTGTGTATATATATATATATGTTATATATGTCCACTCTGTATCTCGGGTTCGTGAGCTCAGTCTTTTTTAATCTTATATATTGTAAATTGTGCATTTCTTGCTTTAAACATGATTATGTTAGAATTATTGACAATTTAAAAGTTGTTTATGTACCTCTAAGCCTAGTTTTTTAACCAGAGCAGCCCCATTTGTGTACATTTGAAACTTAGCAGAATAGTGGATTTGTGGCCAATCTAGAGAAATTAAGCTTCACAACAACAAAGTAACAGCTTCTTTTATTATTGCGAACTAAATTATGATTAATCCATTCTGGAATTATGATTTAAGTTGTAAGATCTCCGTGGCCCAATTTGTCAGAAACTGGGGTAGTGATTGCGGCTATGTGTAAAATTACGCAGAAACGTAAAAAGCGGTTAGAACCCTTTTTATTTTTATCTTTAAAATGACAAATACGTCTACTTGACGTTCACAAACTGTGCCAACCCGGCGGTTAACGGAAACAAAACGTAAAACTGAAAGTAATGACTAGATGAACAAATATCAAAACACTACCGACGAGGCTCTGAGATCCTAAACTAACCGCGTTTTTAATTACGGCTGAGATTTAGCAAGATTTCTAACTAAACAGTTGAAAGTTAGCACTCCTGTGTGCAAAGCTAGGCACACAGGATGACACGCGCTAATCTAAATTCTACAGAGGAATCTCACTAGCGTAACTCTCAAACTCTGGTTTCGTCTACTATTTAATTCAACTAGCTTCCTGTAAACTTGAATAAACTGCGTGGGCTACTACAATTTACATACTCTGGCACAGGCATTTCCATTCGAAAATGAAGGCTAAATAGGGAAGGTAATTTAACTTAAAATAAATGTTAGTTAAATAAAAATAAACCCTACAAAATTATTAAATTCACCCATACATTGAGTCAGTTTAGCGTCCACAACAAATTGATTCAGTTTCTACGCCTTCAGTGTCTTTTTGTTGCGTGAGACCAAAAGCAAACTTTCAGTTTTGTGCACCGAAAAACCTGCCCTCTTGCCCGCTGGCCGAATGGCTTGTTTTTGCGTAGAAATTGTAATTTTAATTGTAGAATTTTTTTAATTGTATGTAGTGTTTAATGCTTTCTTATATATTTCAATTTTTAATATAGATATTTTGAGTTGTATGTATTTTTCCTTGTCGCTAAGTGAGGAATGAATTAATTTAATGAGAAATATATCTCTAACGATATTCGAGGAAATAAGTTTAAATGAAAGGCAGGAAAAATGTGTGTAGTTTAATATTCCGTACAAGGAAGTCATGTAGTGCACACATGCGATTTTTTTCTTTTTAAGTTTGTGCTTGTGTGCAAAAAATTAACATTTTCATTAAATTTAATATTTTAGAAGTTAAGTAATTTTTCTTTAACAACTTCTGTGGCGTGAAAAAAAGGAGATTCTATTTCCAGAAAAATTAAACAACCGTTAAAGTAAGTTACTTAAAACAGCACTAACACATAGCCACTCAAGCAAAACTTATAGAAGTTTTGTTGCAATGAAGTTAAGATTAATTACAAAAATAGTATATTTTAAAATGTTAAATTTAATGTCTGAAAAAGAAAACGTTTAATTGGAACTAGAAAAAAGTTCAATTTATAAAAACTTAAAATATGAGGGAAATTAAATGAAAAAAAGAATAAAAATTAGAGCAATGTAGATATTTAAATTAACTTTATTTAACTTAATTTAACTTTTTACACAATTTTTCTCTACAATCTTTTTTCTTTTCTTAGTATTTAATTTTTTAATTAATTTTTTTGTTTCTTAATTCTTAACAATATCTCTTCTATACAGTCCTGAAAATTTCTTTTGTTCCATTTGCTTTGTTGCCGACAAAGCACGTTTTAGTTTCTAATGCTGACCGTAACTACAGAAAATGAGTTCTCTGGAAAATGAGCTTAATGTTGTCCTAAAAACATTTCGAAATAAAAGACGTATTTCTGTTACTATTTAGAATATTCTTCCTTTGGAAACGTTTCCCGTCATTTCCCTAATTCATAATTCCAGCTTTTTAATTTATTAAAAGACCCTGTTAATGTTGCTGTCTACTATGAATTCGAAATTTACTTATCCAAGCTCTTGAATCCTTTTCAAGGTTGTATTGACGATCTACTGACAATTTAGATACAAGCCATACAATCCAGTAAATCTTGAATTAAATAAGTTAAATAATGGAGCATATATATTACTTGTTTTCATTAGATAGCACGAAATATTTCTGAGATAACCTGTAATAAAAGTCCTTTGTATTTCAAACATTCTGCGCGGGGGGGAGGAGTTGATGATTACTAGTAAAGAAAGCAATAATGAAATTATAGATAGGAAATTGAAATATAAACTAAATAAAATAAAAAATTAATAAACTGCAATATAAATTATTTCCGGTCAAATTAGTTTCCTTTTTTGAAACCAATAATCCTGAAGTGCTTGCGAATATTTATACTCAAAGCTACAAAAGTTCTAGTGTCCTCTCTTCCGCGCTTTTTTATATTTTTGGATTCATTACGCCATCAGTGAGCCATTTTAATTAAAAACAAAAGAAAAAAAACAGAAATGTAATTAAGTTTGCTACGATTCTAGACTTCACCGTAATACATAGTAAAATCAACAGCACAGAAAATGGCAGACAGGACATTTAACCTTCTGATAAAGTAAATTGTAAATTATTCTTGCAGGTGTTCTTGGTTATTTTATAAAATGTAAAATAATATGTATACAAAGCACTATAAAATCAGGATGATAAGTACTATAAAATGAGTATCCTATATATAAAATAAATACAAAACGCTGATATAAAATAATATTTTATGAGACCTGAGGTTATAAGGTTTCTCCTTCAATCTCTTGACTTTCTTCGTGAGCATAAGCTGGGAAACCCTATGTGGAGGACAGTGAGCAAATCTAGGCTATGTCCTTTAGTGTTGAAGAACTACAAAGTGAGAAGGAGGGTTTAAAAGTGACCCTTTAATTCAAATAATTACAACTCTTCAAATTGAGAGTAAGCCACTACTTGGGCTGAACTAAAATAATATGAAAATAAAGTGTGTTAACAAATTCAATTCCCTAACTTAGCTTAAGTAGGACGGCGAGGGAAGCTTAACTCTTAGTGAAATGCAATAATGCGAATTTCACTAGCAAACACTGGTAATTGCAAATGCCTATGAAGGCGAACTTTCAGTAGACAGAGGAAATCTTTGCGCGCACAGCCTTACGGCGATAAATCCAAGGCTCTGTCTTTCCCCTCGTTAACTCCTGCCTTTTAACTGCTAACAGATATATGCGATTTGCATAAATATCTCGCTCGCGCTAAATTCGGGCAGCAACTGAAACTTTGAGATATCGATAGGAAAGTTCAAACTAAAAATAATTTGGTTAATTAAAATAATGAATGCTACAAAGTTGCTCCCAGAATTTAGTAGTCTGAAACTAAGTAGCCTAAAATCGGCTTTTAGTGAAGATGCTAAATTCTAAATCTAAATTTTCCTTCCTATTCGCCATCCTTTACAATTGTAAGTTTTAAATTTAGTTTAAATCTCTGTTTGTGTCTTAGATATTTTAACATAGAATATCTTTTTCCTTCTTCACATCAAAAAGATCCATCAGGAATTTGGCTTGATTGTATCTGGTTCCTTCCAATCTGGAAGGAAATAAATTTTAATTTCATGTTATAAGTACATTTCACCTGAAAAGTACAACATTCCCTTCCTCTGATGCTTTCCGTAATGACTTTTATTCGCGCTTTAGGTATTCGCGTTTTTTAATTTCTATTAGCGCTTTTCGCCAAACGCATTCATTTTACACTCATTCATTTTTAAAACTTCCCCCTTGTTCTCTGGCCAAATGTGGTGTTTGTGAAAAACACGCAGTTTTACTTTGTCAAGTGTTCACAACTACCACCTGACTTCAATTCTATTGGGGTTAATTCTTCGACTTTCAAGACCTCAGACCTCCCCTAAAACAAATCTGAAATGCCCTGAGGTTCTAACATGAAATGAACTTTAAACTTTTGTGTGAAACCAGAGAACACTACGTACAACATTCAAACATTTCAATTGCATTTCATACATATAATTCATTCTTTCAATCTTCAATTCAAATTTTCTTTAAATGCTCATTGCGTTAAATAACACTTATATATTCACTTTCTAATTTAGCGCGCTTTACGCTTTTACATTACATTTTAATTTTAACTTGCGTATCCTTTACGCTTTTCCAAAATATTCGATATAAACAAAACCAGTGCTTAAGGCTTACAACAAATCATGCATTACATAGAAAACAGTTTTACATTAAATGCATTCATTATTTATACATAGAAAAATATAATACAACAGTTTTGCTATACAACTTACGTACTAGTTGCTTTTAATTAACACAATTCAATTTCCTATTTACAGAGAGTCTTTTGACTAAAATCGATGAATCCCATGTTCTGGATTACAAAGAACATTTCACGAAGTCTCACAGTTTTTCAACTGAACTCTCGAATTTCTTCCGCTGCATAATTAAGTTGTTCCTTCAAGCGTGTCCTTTACGCTTTCGGCAACCGGCTTTTGACTCGGGTAACTTCCCTTTTAAATCTGCAACTTGCACTTAAATCAGAAACATAACTGTGTGAATTTTAAAAGAAAATAAAGAATCTACTTATCTTTCTGCCAGTCTTTTAGGCGTTTTTTTGTCCATTCCTGAAAGGTTGGATATACTGTGGCTTGGGCTATTCTTTGCTTGTTACTCCTAGATTGAAACTCTGGGGCTGCCTTTCGTTTGGTCGATCTTCTTTCCTCCAGAAACACCTTGTTGGGACGAATGGTGGGTGGCGCTTTCCGTTTGTGCTGAAGTCTTTGCTCCCTCTCCAGACTGGCTCGTTCCTTCTCCTGCACTCGTAGGCTCCTTCGTTGTGGGTTGGCACCTTCGGCGGCTCGCTTCTCGCCGTTCTGTTCCCTCCGTAGTGGTGGAGCTTTCATAGTGTTTTCATTTGGACGTTCCTTCCTTAGACGCTTTGGTTGCTGAGACTGTTGCTTAGCGTTTGTCCTTTTTTCTTTTTGGGGTGGTCTTTTCTTTGGCTGCGGCTTCCTCTCTTCTGGTAACCTCCTTTTCAAACTGGGTTCTCTTGTTTTTGAGGGACCTGGTTGGGGCTCTTGAATCTTAGAAAAATTCTGTGAGGCTGGACCCTGCAACATGTCTTTCAAAATATTATTATTAGCTCTTCGATAATAATGTTTAATTTGATCGAAATTTGCCACAGTCTCTTCGCCCTTCTCATTCTTTAAATATGCACGGCATTCAACTATTCTTGTAATTTCAAAAGGACCATGCCATCTTGGGCAAAATTTTGCGACCTTATCTTTTGCTGCGCATGAAAGTGCGTGGGCTTGTTTCAACACCTCCTCCCCCACTTTATATTCTACGGTTCTTCTTTTTGAATCGTAGTAAATCTTTTGTTTCTTTTGCGCTTCCCGGGAGCACTTTTCTGCCTCCTTCAACATTTTTTCTATTTCACCCATTTGAAATTCCGGCGCTCTATCTTTCACATAAAATAATTTATCTAAGGGGGTCATTATCTTCCTGCCCAAAAACAATTCGGCGGGGGATTTCTTCGTTGTCTCGTGCTTAGCCGTTCTGAGGGCGAATGCAAATTCTTCGACGCAGTCATCCCAGTTAGAATGGTGCTTTTGCACATAATTTCTAATCAATTTTACAATATTCTTATTTACCCGTTCCGCTATATTTGATTGTGGGCGGTAGGGTACCATTTTCATATGCTTAATGCCCAACTTGTCACACATCATTTTAAATGTACTGCTTACAAACTGGGGACCATTATCGCTAATCACCCTCGCTGGACATCCATATCTTAAAATATATTTGTTCAAAAACGAATCTGCAACGACTTTTGCTGAAGCCCGCTTAAGTGGTATCAACTCAACCCATTTACTGAAATGATCCACAATGACTAATAAAAATCGTGCCTTATTTACATGACTCCTGGGGTAGGGGCCTAAGAGGTCAATACCAATTATTTCATTGGGGAACCTAGACTCAATACTAGTTAATAACCCGGCCGGGCGGAAATTTACGTCATTATTTATCTGACACGTGTGACAAGTCTGGCAGTAATTTTTAACTATCTTTTGTAATTGCGGAAAATATACCGCCTCGCGTACGCGTTGTATTGTTTTTCTAATTCCAAAATGGCCCGAGACAGGCGAATCGTGGAGCTCTTGCAAGATACTTAAAATTAATTTGGCCGGGATGACTGGTCTGTATTCACTATTTTGATTCGTAACTTTAGTATAAAATAAGAGACCATCAATGATTTCATAGTTCTGTGCTCTGCTTCGTATTGCATTAATGTCTATATGCTGGAAGTTATCTGGGTCTTTTAAATAATTATAAATATTTCCGAATTCGGGATCCCTAGCAATTTCTTCTATTACAGTCTCTCGAGAGTCAATGACCTTTGCCTGAAGCATCGCTATTTTT
Source organism: Stegodyphus mimosarum (assembly GCA_000611955.2). Taxonomy (NCBI): domain Eukaryota; kingdom Metazoa; phylum Arthropoda; class Arachnida; order Araneae; family Eresidae; genus Stegodyphus; species Stegodyphus mimosarum. Next base: position 675,675 of record KK113778.1, read on the forward strand.
ACTTTCTCGCCGTTCTCGTCTAACTTTATTCTAGATAATGCGTCGGCCACTACATTGTCTTTTCCCGGTGTGTGTTTGATAATGAGATTAAATTCTTGCAACTTTAGGGTCCACCGAATTAAGCGTGGCGAAAGATTCTTTCCTGAAAATAATCTGGTAACTGCCGCATGATCTGAATATACTGTTACGGGAGAACTCCCAAAATATACACAAAATTTTTGAACAGCTGCGAGCACTGCTAAAGTTTCACGCTCCGTTGCCGAATAATTTCTTTGCGTATCATTCAATGTACGACTAAAAAAGGCAATCGCTTTTCTATTTTGTGTTAACACGGCTCCGATTGCGTAATCTGATGCGTCTGCATAAATTTCTAGACCCTTGTCTTTCTCTGGGAACTTTAGAACCGGTGCATTAATTAAAGATTCTTTTAACTTCTCAAACGCGGCGTTTGCTTCTGAAGACCACGCAAAACGAACTCTTTTCCTTCTCAACTTTAACAATGGTTCAGCAATTTCTGCGAAATTTTTAATAAAAATTCTATAATATGAGCACATACCCAAGAAAGTCGCTAACTTTTTGGCTGTATTCGGAATTGGGTAATTTTTCACTGCTATAACTTTAGATTTATCTGTTTCGATCCCCCTTTGAGAAATTTTGTACCCTAAATATTTGAGTTCTTTTGCCGCGAATTTACATTTCTTAATGTTCACTTTAAGTCCTGCATCTTTCAAAAGAGTAAAGACTTCTCGAAGGTCTTTAATATGTTCTTCCAGCGACTCTGAAGTAACAATTATATCGTCAAGATAAATAAATGTACTTTTTCCTATTACCGGCCTTAAAATTTTGTCCATGCACCTCTGAAACGTGGCCGGGGCTCCCGACAATCCAAAAGGCATACGCAAAAAGCCATATGTACCGTATTTTGTTATGAATGCTGTTTTGTGAACATCTTCCGGCTTTATGCTTATCTGAAAATATCCGGATGTCAAATCTAGCGTGGTTATGTATTTTGTTGATTTAATACTTCTTAGAATTTCATCAATTACCGGAAGTGGGTAAGTTGGAAATTTTGTTATACTATTAAGCTTTCTGTAGTCAATAGCGAACCTGTACCTTAATGGATCAGTTAACGGCAAATCATTATTTTTCTTACATAAAACCACCGGACTCGCATATGCACTAGAAATAGGAGTTATTATTTTGTTTCTTAACATTTCATCAATATGGTATTTTATTATTTCCTCCTTAACTTTGTCGTACTTGTAAGGACGCTGACGTATAGGTTCATCCGTAGTTAATTTAATTTCGTGTGCTACGATCTGGGTGAATCCTGGAATATCATCAAATAAATCAGCGAAATTACTTACCAATTCCCGAAACTTGTCCTGTTCTTCGGGCGTTAGATGGCTTAAATCCACTTCAGGGGGAGGTGTTGATTTCTTTTTAACTGGGTCCATGGTTACTTGCAGGGTGGAGTTTTCAAAATCGATTTTCGCATCCACAGCTGCAAAGAAATCTGTTCCTAAAATAACCGATGCTTGGAGGTTCTTCACTACAAGAAACATAATTTTTTTTTGTTCTTCGCCGATTTTGATGTACAGCTCGATTTTTCCCATGCATTGACACGTTTTTCCTTGGGCTGCTACCACCTTCATTCCTTCCACGCTATGCAGGCGATATCTACGAAAGTGCTTCTTAAAAAATTCTTCTGCCAAACAGCTTCCTTGAGCGCCGGTATCCAACAGAGCTGTAGCGGGTACGTTGTTAATTAGTAACTGCAGTCTCGGTAATTCAATGTTTCTCACCATGACCGTATTTAGCTGTACTTCAGAGGGATTTTTCTTCTCCTCGGAACATTGCACCCCCTTCCCCGCAATATTCCTTAGTAGTTTAAATGCTTTGCGGGTGTTTTCTTCTGTTGCTGGCTTCTGCCTGGGGAGAATGATTTTCTTCCGTAGTTGGAATTATTTTGTTGGCGCTGTACTTGGCGCGGTTGACCGCTCGCATTTTGACTGGTACCAGTAGTTCTCGGCCATCGTCTGTTTCTTCCTTCGGCATTCTGGTTCCCCTGCAGCCGCTGTTCATACGATTGTCTCCGTTGATTTTCGGCCGCTCGCCGGCTCTCGAATTGTACGGCGAGTTCAAACAGCTTGTCCAGCGTCACGGGATTTCTTAGCTCCATGAAATCTTGTATAGATGGTAACAATCTGGGCAGGATTATCTGGATAATCTCCGGGTCCGGCCTCGTGCCATACAATAATTTAAAGACTTGTATTTTTCTCAAAATAAATTCCGATAGTTCGTCCACCCGCTGTTGATACTTGCTAAACAACTCAGCTTCGAGTTTCGCACGGTCTTTAACCACAGGAAACGCTCTCAAAATTGCTAGTTTAAAATTCTCGTACGTGTAAGTCGGCGTTCCTGGTTCTCCCAGCAGACATTTTCCGATGCACTTATACCAGGTCGCTGCTTGGCCCCTCAATGCTCCTGTCGCTAATATGACCTTCTGATGTTCCGGAACTGGATACAGCAAAAAATGCGCTTCTAACTTTTCCAGGAATGTGTTCACAGGTCCTCTGGCATCAAAAACTACTGCCGGCTTCATGGCTGCTCTGATGGTTTCCACTATGAATCCAAATCCATCAGGCATTGCAGCTGTATTCTGGGATGTAGTAGGCATATTCCAACTTCCTTCCATCCTTTTAGTTGTTCGGGCGCCAGTGTAAGGTTTCTCCTTCAATCTCTTGACTCTTTTCGTGAGCATAAACTGTGAAACCTTATGTGGAGGACAGTGAGCAGATCTAGGCTATGTCCTTTAGTGTTGAAGAACTACAAAGTCAGAAGGAGGGTTTAAAAGTGACCCTTTAATTCAAATATTTACAACTCTTCAAATTGAGAGTAAGCCACTACTTGGGCTGAACTAAAATAATATGAAAATAAAGTGTGTTAACAAATTCAATTCCCTAACTTAATTCTAAGTAGGACGGCGAGGGAAGCTTACTCTTAGTGAAATGCAACAATGCGAATTTCACTAGCAAACACTGGTAATTGCAAATGCCTATGAAGGCGAACTTTCAGTAGACAGAGGAAATCTTTGCGCGCACAGCCTTACGGCGATAAATCCAAGGCTCTGTCTTTCCCTTCGTTAACTCCTGCCTTTTAACTGCTAACAGATATATGCGATTTGCATAAATATCTCGCTCGCGCTAAATTCGGGCAGCAACTGAAACTTTGAGATATCGATAGGAAAGTTCAAACTAAAAATAATTTGGTTAATTAAAATAATGAATGCTACAAGGTTTCTAAGCGAATTTTGTTTGGATAATGCTGGTAAAATCAGAAAGTTAAACGACAGAGTCAGACGTGATAAGTTGAACAACTCTTTGTTCTTGGAAAAATATCCTTAAAATCAGTATAAACAAACAGCCCCAAGTATTAGATTTCTATTATCTTACTTTTTGCATAATTACAGGCCCGAAGTTTTTTGGTAGGAAAGAGGTAGTAGTCATCATGTTAGCATAATAAAGAAACAATAGGAGAGTTTAAACAAATTACGATAATATTAAAGAATAGCAAAATTGCAGCTCCAATTTATTTCTAATGATGGGTTAAAATTTTGGTTACAAATCCTCCTTATTAAATAAAAATTTCCATTCAACGGATATTTAAATGACTGACTTAAGAAGTTAATCTTATATTTAAATTGTTCAGAATATTTAATTTTCTTGAAATACTAAATATCGTTTCACAAGTATTCAACATTTTGAAAACAAATTTTAATACTAATATTCCAGGCTCAGAAATAAATGCAAATTCATCACTAGGACGATACAGGACGATTTGAGTAATGTACAATTTTGAGAGCAAGTTTTTTTCCCTTCTCTGCGCGTTTCTCTGTAGAACCAAATGAATAAAATTCAAGTTGTATGTAAGAAAAAATAGCATGTGTTCCAAATATTTTTGCAATGATATATCTCTCCGCGTAAAATCTGAGTTTTCAACTGCGTAACTGCTTCAAGAGTGTGATGTGGGTGCTTTGATATCGTAACAAAAGTTTCTAAGTCCTTGAAATCCGTGTCATCCGATTCGAATGTATTTTCATTCAGCGGCATATGGTGCCTTTTGAAAATCCTTTTTGATTTAATGCAACTCATGATTCAAGATGTTAAGATGTCTGGCTTAAAGCCAGGGCTTACAATCCAATGAAACTGAAAATGTATACTGAAGATCTAATATATTATTATCTTTTCTTTTCAAATCTAATAACAAAATGTCTGACAAAACCATTCAAAACTAGAAAGAATTTGCTGCCATACGTAGACAATTCCAACACTAAATAATTTGATTATTCATGATGCTGTATGTCTAAATTTATGTTCTTTCACTTTAAAGCTGT
>KK113778.1:680123-704774 GCA_000611955.2 Stegodyphus mimosarum
AAAGGGGATCTGAAAGATTTCAGATTTTAACGGATTCACAAAAGGGTTCGAATCAAAAATTCGCTAAAGCTACAAAATATGAAATGTATAATAAAGTAAATACAAAATTCAAATATCGGGCTTCACGTAGTCTATGCTCGGGTGGGGGTTACGTTATTCAAAATACGACGTCTTAGATACCGTAGTTCTTTCACAATGGGAGAAACTTTCATACATTCCTGCAGATGCTTCATTGTTTAATTTCTTTAAATATAGTATAGGGAGATAATATTTGGTGGCAGCAATTTGAAAACCGATTCCCTGTTTAGAGTAATTCAAAGCAAAATGCAGATTCGAGAGTAAAATTCCATTTGGGACAAGCATCTCTTTGGGTTGAAAATGCAGCAACTTTTTCTCAAGATTTTACTTTATATATATATGAATATTTATATTTATATTCACATAATTGGATATACTTATAACTATTGAATATTGGGAAAAATACAACCTTAATTCGGCATCGATTTTCAACGAAATTGTGCCGATTTCGAGGTCGGTCAGACACAGTTCGCTTTTCCTTAGAAGCAAAGAAATTTTTACGAGAAAGGTTTTTACCTCCCTTTCATTCACCTTGACCTTCTTTCTTTTACCTTTTACCTCTCTCTCCCTTTCTTCATGTATCTATATACGCGAGTTCAAATATATACAGGTGTCTTGCTATTTGTGGTGATTACGAAATGCTGATTATTGTAAAATATCATCGTAAACATGTAAATAATTGCCCGCATGAGGATATTTTGAAGGTAATGAAAAAGGAATTTAATTTTCCTAATAAGAAAGCAGACATAAAGAATTAAGTATATGTTTAATTTAACAATTTCAATAATTTTTGGAACAGCTCATTATTTACAGGGTTAAACTTTCAAAAGAAGGTTCCACATGAGGATACTTCCGCACGAAGAGAAGGGAGACTAAAATGTTCTAATAAAAAAGGCTTAAAAATTTTAAAAAAATAATTGTTGCATTCTTAATGGACTATAAACTAAGGATTAATTTGACGCCGCAATGATTTAAAAATGATGATCAGAAATTATATAAAATTCAATTGCTTAAAGTAATAAAAAAGGTAGATTTTTGAACAACTAAGTGGAAAAATTATAAAAAAAATAAATAATGATGAACGTAAATTATTCATAAATTCCCTAATAAAAATGACATAAATTGAAAGACTTCAAATAATAAACACAATTTTTTTAACTACTTCAAAATATATAACTAACTGCACGAAAGGAAAATGAATGAATGATATAAAAGTACAAGTGTGAGTATATTTTGCAAGCGAAACTTTTTTTTTGCGTGAAAAATGAAGAAAAATTATTATTAACGTTACGATTTACTGTTAATTTAATGCTGTTGTTTAATGTCCTTGCGAATGTTCCTTATTGTTCGAGAATGGAACAGGCTAGTATCAGTTCGGACACTGCAGTTCGTAAACAGCAACCCTCACCCGTATCAGTCGTAACATCAGTCAGAGCCAGACGCCGATCTTCTAAGGCAGGAACCAACGCTCAGGTAAATCAAATCATTCGTCGGAGCTAGAAGCAGATATTTTTAGTCTCTAAATCAGAGGTCTGAATGATGCCGCACTATCCTACTTTGCTCAAAGCATAGCATTCTTGAATAGAGTTTTGGTTCATTATCATCTCTGTTTGGTTGATAATTTTGCTATATTTTTGCGTTACACAGGCCGCGACAAGCATACCGAACAGAAAGTCGGACTTCCCTATTAGGGGTTTATACGTTCATATATCTTTTTTTTATTGTGCTCTATGTCATGCAGTTTAGATGATCATCTTGCACGCGACAGATACATCTTCCATTATTTTTTTTCCTCGAAATCACTTGAGAATCTCTACATCGTTACGCTAATGTCTGTGGCCTTCCAGTGAGCTCGAGCAAGAAATCCTGCGGCAAGGCAAGTTGGCACCTGTTCCTTGCTGCCTTTTCTTTTTCTTGAAATTTCAAGCAGATATGAATTCTACTCTCTCACAAGTTCGAATGAAATCTCGGATCTATGCCATTAAAAATGTCACAGGCTGAAAGCAAGCATAAATTTAAATTGTGACCAATGTAGTATGAATGTACCCCATTTCCTTTTATTTTCATTGTGCTCCGCCTGCCCTCCCCCGAAAAAAAAAGAATTCGAAAGACACCTGCCAACATCAGCCTGACGTCTAAACTCTCATTTATCCTACGCTTGAGAATAACATTCGACACCTATTATCTTCCAAAAACATGTAAGTCTTAACACGAAGAGAGAAAATTAAACCCTACCAGTTGCAGTTCACGAAGACTCGTCGTTTTGACATCCAGTAACTAACTAAACATTAATTGAAATTTTTTTGTCTGTGAAAAGCCGAGTGAGAAGACAACGTTTCACATTGTAGCTCCTATTAACAGCAGGCGATGGAAATCTGTTTGGGGAATACTAACCAAAGAATTTAATCCCCTCTTCCATCGAGATGTTCAGAAAATCCATTTTGCCCATTGTCAGAAAACCAAAAATAAGAAATAAATAAAAAGAAAGCTTTTAAATACCAAAAATAAATTTCGATTACACTATTCAGCAAAAAATTTCGATTAATTAAAAACTTTAACAACAGTAGTAACGAGTAGGTCGGTAACTAAATGCAACTTGTGCCAATCCTTAAATAGAAGTATAAACGATTTATCCTTGCTAAGATGAAAGAGAGCATAAGAAGGGTGTAAAAGACCTTTCATTTAAAACTGAGTAAGCTGAACAGAAGGAATACCTGGTGCTTACAAATTAGGCAGCATTTATGGGGTGAAAAAAATAGTAGAACTTTAAATTGAAACTGAACCTAAGTAGCACTTACCCAAGGCATACTTGGAGAAATTTAACGCGGAAGTTGGCTCTCAAGCTTTCACCGGGGTGACAGCACTATCGGCAAGAATAAACCAAAGACAGAAACGCTTACCTTAGAATAACAACTAGAAATGTGGCGTCAGCAAGCAGAACAAGATCTCATAAAACAATCTCAAATCCTGACTTAAATGTACGTGACCTAATTTGCATTCTGAAAGAAAAACGGAAAAAGAGAAGTGACAGTACAGACTCGGAACGCAAAGTAACTGTTTCATTAGCATAAATAAATCTTGCACATTTAATTATAATGCATCAGACCAATAAAATTTGCGACACAGTAAAAGCCCATTCCAGTAAAATAAAGGAAAATTCAATGAAAGCTACAGAAATTATTGAAATATTTCTGGCTTTTGATTTGAATAAAGCTTTATGTAATTGTTTTTAGAAGAAAATAATTTAGATCTGCGATTAAAATTATTTAGTATTCTTAATGACGAAAAAGTTTCCAAGTGGTTAAAAACCAAGCGATTTAAAAAGGAGATTAGGTAAAGAAAGAGGCCAATTGGACAGCGAAATTTCCTCAGGCAAATCGTTTGACTGAAACAGAAATTCAAGGAAAGAGATCGACTACGGAGCATGATGATAATGAAGAAAATGTGTTGGAGATATATTTGGAGGGACGTAATAAGTGATTCATTAAAATTACTGACCGGTGAGGGCTTAAAAAATAAAGCAGATTACATAAAAAATCTAATTAAAAAAATTTACAACGGTTCTGAATCCGAAGAAAAGATCAGATAATGATGTTGCTTGACAACTTGCTAAGAAATGAGAAAGTGGACGTAGATTTTGTAAAAGAATATTATAATAAATTATTTATTATCTTTCTATATAAATGAAACATTATTTTTAAATAAGCGTTTATCTTTCTTTGTTGTCAAAAAGATCACATGAGAAAGCGCATGGTGAATAAAACACACATAAACTACTCGGACTTCGAAGAAATAGAAGAAATAAAAATGGTGAAAATTACCTCGCAGGCTACTGAGACTTCAAATAGTGTAGAATAAATCTTCTTAAGCCCGATTTAGCATCTAGACCAAATCAGTCATTAAAACAATAAATTCACTCCGATTTAGTCATTAAGACTCAGTAAGGAAGCATAACTCAGCACACGCACTTTAAGAGCAATTTGCAAACACTAGTGGCAAAACCGAAACAACTGTGCACACGTTATTTCAACTGCATTAGGATGGGTACTTAAGCAAAAACAGCTTATTTGGAAATTTATGTACTCGAAGTCAAATACAACTTAGGAGCCTTAACACGTTTCACAATGGTTACACAGTGTAATCCATAAAAGATTCGGGCACAGAGTATAACCGTCAAAACAATACATCACAGTGTAATCACAAAGTATCACAATATAATCAACAAAATACTCGGCAGAAGCCCTTTCAAATTCACATCAGGTAAAAAATTGTATACCTGCTTTATTTCATAAATATAGCAGCGGCAAGCGCAACACTGACACGGATTTGTACTAGAAATAGGCGAGTCGAAGACATTCTACAGTTCTTCTCCGGGAAAAACCTGCATTTGAGCATGCCTACGATGTTAAAAAGTCGCAGCTTTTCAAACCTCATTGTCTATTATTCAAGTTTAAACAAGGGTAACGCCATCAAATTTCTACTGGAAAGATATACAGTGATACATGTATTAGATTCCAAGTACTTAGATAAGTATCAATCCAGTTCAAAGAGCGGACTTTCTTGAAAACAATCTTTCAGCACAGAATGGAAGTTTCAAGAAAAGTTAAAGCGAAAATTACACTACAAAAATAGTTTCTATATCGGAATTTTTTAATGTTATAAATCTCTTATCCAAGGCAGCATGGAGCACACAGTTCACATTCGAAAATAAATTAGAATTAGATTTTGGAAAGCAAAGATTAATCGAGGAATTGTAGTTCTCCCGTAAACATGCAAATACCTTTCAGCGACTCATAAATAAAATGCAGAGGGCTCATTTAGAGAACTTGCCTTTTTGTTTTGCCATCTACAAATACATACTTCATCCCTTTTCTGAAAATATTTATTAGAATAAAAATAAAACTAAGGTCCTACATAGTAAAACTGCTCTAATTGAACAATTAAATTTAACTGCCCAAAAGGAATTTCTCCGAGCCATGTTGTTGCACGAAGCAAATAATTCCGTTACTTTCAACATAAAAATAGAGAATTTTTCCGCAAACTTGTTTCACGTAACTAAAGGAACTAAGTTCGTTATGGCTGTGCTTTTAAAAGTGCAAAAGCTATAAGTCGTTCTTTTTAACGTGACTTCGCTGGCGGCAGGATATGATTTTAAAAGCTGTGTCGGTAATCTTAACCTTTCACATTTATCCACAGTCCAGAAGAAGAAGGTGCGGGGACCACTGAATCAACACAGATATATTTTTACCTGTATTGCAATTTTCAGGATACCAAACTAATCTTCATAACATTAACTTAAGTAACAGCGTTTTCCTGTGTCAAAGATCTTACAGAGTACCTTATATCTTGAGAGATGACTTAATTTGACAAATCTCTGAACTGGTAGACGCAGACATCCATTGGGGAAAGCGATTCCGCTTAAAGTGATCTTATGTTGTTTGTTCCTAAACTAATAGCTAAACTCCAATAGCTAAAGATTAGTCACAAATTTCAGGAAGTTAAATGAAAAGATTGTTGAGGATAGTTTTTCCCTCACGGATATGGTGCAGATTGGAGACTTGAGGTGTGTGATTTAATTTGGATATAAAATCTCTACTTAGGTTTTCTTTGATGCTACACCCAGTGGAGGTCTTCAAATGTGTCTTTTTGATCCTCACAGGGCATTATGAATGGTCTCGTGTGCATTTCGATCTTAAAAATTCATTCCGTTCATTAGAAAGGTTAATGTGTATTGTACTAACCGGCTTGTTCCAATTTACAAATAGGAATTTAAATTGACGATATTGTAATTGGCTCATTTATGGATTATTTAAAGAAGCTAAAAATTGTCTGTGACAGATTAAATATACACAGTCTCAAACTTAAACTATTAAAATGCAAAATCTTCGGGAAAAATTTTACTTAAGCCGCTGACGCAATGTTTTGATGAAAAATGCAAAGAATTATGAAATAGTTTATTTAAATGCTGACGTAAAGATATATTACCAATGGGATCTTTAACTGAAACGGGAGGTGTTTCAAAACGGAAAGCGCCCTAAGAAAAGCAAATTCGCAAATGCAAGATGTTTTTTGAATAATTTTGGCTTCAGAAAAACGGAAAACAGAATTTTCTGACTAATGGTATTGCGTAACAGAGGATTTATATGTTTCGGTTTTCCTAATATATCCATCATATTTCCTAGCGGGAAATTTTAAGTCTTTCTTAGTTTAACCAATGTAAATTAAATCACACTGGCACGGATTCTCGTATATATCTTAGTTGTTCAAGCCCTGTGTTGAATCTTTAAGTGTGGAACTTCGAATGTTATTCATGGAAGAAAAAACTACTCAAAAATATAATTTTTTGAAAATACGTGAAAGTTTGTAGCTAATCATTAGGAAGAAAGATACGAAAACAGAATTTTCATAAAATCCTAAAACAAGGCAGTTTTTTTTGATATTTTGAGAAGAGAATTTTTTTCGGAAAACGAAGGAATAAAGCTAACAGAAGCTAACTTCTGTTTAGTTAAATGATATGATTTGAAGTGTAGTGAAAGGCAAACAGGTGAAGGGTTATGGTATAGAGTAGTACTGAATTTGAATTTGTTGTGAGGGACCAAGATGTCAAGGAAGGGAAAGGACCTGGCTGTCCTAATTTCGAAAGTAAATTGAATAGCAAGAAAAAAGGAATTTATTATTAAAAGAACTTATTTAAATCATCTTTATTAAAGTCAAATAGAATAAAAGTATCGCCAACATTGTGGGACCATAGAAAAAATTGTAAAATTTCAAATAATTTGGATTCGTAACAATGCATATATAGATATCAGCAAGGATAGGACTAAGAGTGCTTCCCAAGCCTAATCTCTCAGTCTGTTGGCAATAGTTATTTTGAAAAATAAAATATACTTGTTTCAGAAAAAGATTGAGTAAGGAAAAATAACTTGTTAATTTCTATAGATGAGAAATGAGATTCACAATATGCGGTTTTTACATATTTAAGCGCACTTCCGCTGGAGGGTTGGTGAATAATGATTTTACATTAAAAGAAACCATGGTGACATTCCTAAAAAACTGCTTTATAATTTATTTATAACTCTGGTCAATTTTTTAATTCAATAAATTTTCCAATATTCAACAGTTTTACTCTGAGTATGCGAACAACTTTTCTAGAGATATTAACTGCTATTGTAACAGCTTTAAAATTTTAATAGCAAGTTCTCCTACTAATCATATCATCATCTTCAACAATATGAAAAACAATTACTGGTTCTGCGAACAGCTAATCTACTCCGTACTCAAACAATTTGCTCACTGCGTTGTCCCAACATCTTTTGAGTGCGTTTGTCTATGCGCTACATTTCCGATACAAATTATCTAATAATAACTATTTTTCCTGTTTAACAGAATTGTTCAAACAATCGAACTCTGTTTGGGTCAAATGTACAATTCTTTATCAAACGTAATTTTGTAATTAGATTTCTACGAGAATATTCCGCGTCCAGTATATCAACTCTATAGGTCTTACAACGAAGCTTTTATTTATTAATTTATTGACATAAGGAGGTATAAGTCCCCAGCTGACATACTTTTCTTTATTCGTTTTGCCCTTTTATTTTAAATTCCTTCTTTTCTTTATAAGGAACTTTCAGAATAACTGAGAATACATTTTGGAAATTAAATTTGCCAACTATTTTGCCTTAATACAAAAATTATATTCAGAGATATAAAAATAAAACGTCTTAGAATAATTTGGAGTCTCTTAGAAATATTCATTTTATAAATTGAAAAGTTGGGAATTTTTCAGGGAACTTTAAATAGGTAAATATTAATTTCGTCTTGAATCGCAAAAGAAGTGAAAAATAACTTAGAAAGTTCTTCCTTTGATAATCATCTTATCTGTTCAAATGCGAGATCTGAAACGCATTACTTTCCATTATGTTCCTTTTGGAAATAATGAAGATTTAAACAAAAAAGTATTTTAATATTTTACTGATAACGAAAATATTCATCCATTAGGTATCATTAATGCGCTTAAAATATTATAAGAAAGCCAAGAATGTCTTGGCCTGATAAGAAATATAAAAAAGAGAACAGTTTTTAAGAGCTTGTGACATTTAATGACCTAAGAGTAAAAAAAAATCGGGTTCGTAATATATAAGCTCAGAATTTAGGAAAAAATATAATAACACACCTGAAACCAGGGAAAAAAAGACTTCTTGTTGCAAAGACTATATTTTAAAAGCATAATATTACATGTTTCGAATGATATCCAAAAGCTATCCTTCATATTTCTACTGCGAAGAAAATTAGTGCATTTTTCGGAAATAACATAATTACTTCATTTCCGTGGTTTTTACATGCCATCTAGAAACAATTTTACTTGCAAACATACGAATCTCAAACATTAAAGTGATGCATCCTTTTCCCTCTTGACTTCAAAAGACTTTAAAGTCACCAGAGGAATCTAATGACAATAGCCATATTATAAGTTATTTTCTTCCTTCTTTTCGCATGCCTTCGTGGCGTAACGGTAGCACAGAAGGCGCTTATTTGAGAGTTTCAGGTTCGAGTCCAGGTGAGGGCATTACACGCTTTTTATGTCGCATGCTTCCAATAACCTTAACACTCTATAGTGGCGCCCGAACTAAAAGGTGGTGAACGATCATTCTTCACCCCAAGAATTAGGCGATTGGGTCCTCTAATCCCCAGTCACCAGTTAAAAGGGAGAGTACATGAGGTATTTTTTATCCTTTCTTCATGTCTTCGTGGCGTAATGGTAGCACACTCGACACATATCCGAGAGGTCCAAGTTCGAGTTCCGACGAGGGCATTGTTCATTTTTCACTTCTCCAACATAAAAAAACTCTAATGTCTCTGCAATATAACCTATGTAATTTCGTTTTACATAATGTTTTCGATACTTAAATAGTAAGTAATAACTTCATTGTATATTTGCTACATCCGATTAAGGTTACTAGATGCACCGTGACACTACAATGATGGAGGTTTTAAGAGAAATACTTTCGAGAAGGATTTTCTAAAGAAAGCATTATATATTGATATTAAATGTGAACAAAATTACGAAACACTCTTGAGCTCCTACTGCTTAGGCGCTAGGGACTAAAATACTTGAAAACTTTAAATGTGTAACGGATTTTCACTCAGCCGCAGTGAGCGTAGTTTCGTATCGAGTATCATAATACGTATGGATTGGATATTCTAGTCAATTAACTATGGTTTCGCTTTCCATAAATCGTGCACTTTTGAGAAAAAAATATGCTTACGTAGTAAAAAGTAATAAATAAAACATGAATGAATAGTTAATCTATGTTTTTGTAAAATAACGATCTACTGCAATAAGCTATTTTGTTTCATTCAGAAAACAGTGTTGTTTCTAAATGCCTTATAAATTTTGAGCGTAGAAAATTCTGAGGAAAAGCATGGCCTCAAAAATTGTCAGAATTCTAAATTTCTAATGCTAAACTCTCGAATCTTTCATTTTTCAATTATTGATGCTTAGTTTTATTTAAAATTTATGTCCGTATGCAATCCTTTATTTTTAGTCACGTTTTATAAATAGAAAAATGTGTATAGAAAATATGAAGTTTAATATCCATGCTTGGGTTAAAGAAAAATATAATCAAATGATTAACTATAAATAAAAATTAGTAAAATAGGGATGTCCTTATAAAGCCTCCAATCACAATCAAACTATGCTGTTGAATTTCTACAGCTTTCACACGTAAAAAACTTTGATTTTTGATAAGTGTCTAGATATAATTTGACAATTAATAAGTCATTTCTTTAATAAATAAAGTATTTTCAATATATGGGGGGATTCAAAATACGCTGGGGGTCATCCAGAATGTAATATCAGAAAACACGAGCGATATCAAAGCTAACTTTGCTAGACAAATAAGGTAATTAGCAAAAATTATAACCACGTTCTATTGCGAAACGCGAAAAATGCACTCTGTGTTCAGAGAAAAGGCTTTGAAAGTTTGTTACCATTCCGCGATATTGTCATTGTCAAAGTTCATCTGCTGTAGATGGGTGGGAGGAGGTATTTAATGGGCCACTCATGTTCCATTAAATACCAAGCAAGACGCAATGCTAAGCAATAATAAGCAAGACGTGTTTGATGGGCGACATATCGCTCAGAGCTGTCAGGCCAAGGGAGCCTATTAAGCAATGAATATCTATTAAATTTGCATAGAGTGTTCGGCCATATATTGTCCTATTAGAATCGGAAAGCAGGCAAGAATTGAAACTAAAGACAACTAGCTCTAAGATATCAGTGACGGAATTGTTACTGTTGAAGATGGCACCAATGGAAGCTGATGCAAGAGTAAAATTCGATGGAACCTCAAATTACAATTCTATGGACTGTAAGGCTAAATTCATTACGTCAAGATACCGCAAGTTTCGGATAAGATTACCGTGGCTTTGAACAGAGAATTAGAAATCATCTAAAGAGGTAACGTCTTGGGATTATTTCCAGTGGCAACAACTTTTGCTTTTATGCGCAGCATATTATACTACACCTACAGCTGCTGCGACAGTTGTCTGCTTTTCAGTTCATAGCTAAATACCCTTCGATTAATAGCAGAGTGGGAGACTATAGTCGGAAGAATAACTAGACTTCATTTCCTCGGACGTCCGTTTGCACGCACATATTAACGCTTTGATTTCGAGAAGCATAACTCTTCGATTCTCTGCCAATATATCCAACTGAGCTTGGAGAAAAATATATAATGTTTAACCAAGATCATAACAATAAGTTATATCTCTGTATACAGAAGTTAAAAATTAATTTAACTTTTTAAACCTCTGCATTTGCTTTGCCGCACTTTTGATCGAGGCTGTCACCTTGGTACTTTTGCGGTTAAAACCCTACTGCAAGTGAGCTTTCGAGTAAAGTAACCCCTAGCAAGAAATATACACAAGGAGCTCAGTTAGACAAAATAGTCTGGGAAGCAAAAATAAATAACACTCTATGTTGTTATGAAATTTGAACGAAGTGATGCACTCTTTCAAGTCAAAATAGTATTTCGAAAATATTAAAGAATAAACATTGATGAAATACAAAACATTTGCATTGCCTTTCAAGATATTCAGAGCATGTATTTGCAGAATATCCTTCTTTATACATGAATTGGAAAGGATAAGTGGAAAGAATACGTAATTCATTTTGGATACCCCCATGCTTTACTTTTATGACCGTCTTGAGATGTTTACAAAGAGTCTAATGCCACAGGCTGCCTCATTTGATTATGCAACAAAAGCACTTTGCACAGTTTATTGATTTTAAAATGCAGATTTGATCTGAATATTAATTAAATCATTTTTAATCCTTTCTAAATAGAGCCAATACATTCTGTAGCAAAAACGTTCTATGCACTGCGAAAATGCGACGAAATCCAAACACAGCACCACCACTTTATACATTTCGCGTGTGCACAGTGTATTAAAATAGATCAGGAAAATTTTCAGTTTTCTCCCTGTCGTGCGAATCTGGAGAGGTTTCTACGGTGGTGTCGTTCACCTTATCAAAAGAAAATAGTTTCGATGTGGAACCGATGATCACACGCAATTGAGTCAGTTGCAACGAGAATGAGTCAAACTCTTCTGGTAAGCACTGTTGTTACATCTCCGAATCGCTATAGATGTGGACAGAAATGATGAAATATTCATAAAATATTATCAGCAATGGCTTCAAGTGGGAGATCATCAACAGGTGAAGTGGCAGGTCGCGAAAGGCAAGACAACTCAGGCAGCGAGTTACCGTAGGCCTTGCCACTAATAGCTGTGGAAGGACAGCATCTTGTGTTCTCATTAGAACGAATGCTACTAACTCAGCTTATTGCCAACAACTGTCAATATAAAGTCAATATAAAGCCTGTGCAAGTTGGAATATCATGAAGTACAGTCTTATCGAATTCAGCAATAAATCAAGTTTTTCATGGACTAGACTACCCTCGCATATTAATTAGTGGAGAAGACAGATCAACCTTTCTCACCCAATGACATTGCAAGTTCTATCCCGTTTAGAGTCACCTAGATCAGAGCTATTGCGTATTACAACCGGACACCTTTGATTATCCTTCGCCTCTGCCAAACCAGCTAACCGGTCTCCCAGGTCTCGACCAGACCAGCCAGTCTTCGACTTCCAGCAACCTTTTGTGGAACTTGGCTTTATTTTAACATGAGAATATCTTTCTACATGCACTACTCTTCGCTACGCCTTTCTAGGCAATATGAGAAGCATTTTGATAGTCGTCTAGACGTCCCAACGTCTGTCTCGTTGAACACGTTCGAGACATGATCGGTCACTGGCTCTAAGCATCGCAAATCATGTCGGATCTGACTAAGCAAATACATCAAATCTAGTGGATCATCCTGTAACACAAGGTTAGATGCTTATATTAGTCAATACGAGACTGAATTTCTGCATACATAGCGTATAACACTTCATACTTTTTACTGTCCAGTTCTCAGCAAATTATTTCTCTTTAGTTATCCTCTTATCTCATTTATTTCTTGCTTTGTTATACCTGTAGAAAGACAATGGTAATCGGTTTACAGACGAATATGATTTTTTTTTAAATTGATATTCCGAATTCATAGGATTTGGAAACAGAATTTTCAGAACAATTTGTATTGATCGTATGCTAGTTACAACAGCTGGTTTCATTCAGTAAAAAAATTCGAGTTGTAACTCACTTAAAATACAATTCCGAACTTTCAGCTAGCATTTCTTGAAAGGCACTGTCAGCATCGCATGATGAGATATGTATAATACTTTTAATTAGCTTATTCTGCTTGTAAAGCAGGCAGATGTTTTCTCGATTATTTCGTATTGCGCAGACCTGAAATCGCTTACTTTTAGGTTTCATCTAAGCTACTAGATAAACAGCGCTTGAAAATTTCAGAAGCAGCTGCATGCTGGTTGGGGCAGCTGATATCGCAGTTTCATTCAGAATAAAAATTCGAGTTGGAACACATTTACTGTAACTGTAAGTTGATATGCTTCTTGTAATAAAAATGATTGGCTATCACAGCCCGTAATACTTACTGATCAACAATATGACGTATATTTGAGACATTAGTGATGGCAATAAGCATTGGTAAGCAACTCAGCAACTTATGTCTCTTCGTTCATTCAATCGAATGTAGATTGATCGTATTTTTAATTCTCATACAGTTCCTAAAGGAAGTAGCCGAGGGAAATCATTATAAATCATTTTGTGTTTCTCTGTACCTCTCCGAGTGTGGCACCGAAGAGTATCAGGGTTTCTCGAAAGTCATCTATACATACACTGCGTGATCAAGGATACTCGGACCCTTGTGGAATACAATTATGATGCGTTTACATCCCTGCGCGTTACGACCTCTAGTGAATGGAAATAGATATAGTCTTCACTGATATGTGCTATCAGTCGCAAAACTCTTCAGCTGTATCTGGCTAATGAACAAATTATTCCGAGTTGAGCATTAGCAGAAAAGTGTTCTTGGTATTTAATAATTCGCACAAGATCGGTAATGCATTGTGATATAAAGGAATGCGATATCAGATCCTAAAACGTTTATGTAGGAATCACACAAGACTTCTCCGTAAATGTACTGTTAAATGCATTATATTTGTTAAGATTTTTTTAATTTCAATAATTTTAATTATTGTTGGGACAGCGACGGTAATCAATTGAATTAAAAACATTACGCACATGTAATTCAAAAGAAAAAAATCTTCATTTCTCTTTAAGTTTTTACGTATATATATATACATATATAATATCTCAACACCTGATAGATAACAAATAGCTTAGCTATTTGTCATTAGATCATAATTAAACGCGTTTATATACACACGTAATTTGGAAACCGAGGATTATTTATAAACATGGATAAAATAAGATTTGCATAAACAGATATATATTATAAATGTCTATGCATTGTGTATTTTACAGGTGTATATGGAAGAAGCCCAAGGAGATACTGGTAAAACCATAACGAAAAGGCAAAAATACCATAATCCACTACCTTCTCGCGGAGCTCCAATGGTCCTTAGATAATATAGCTGTTCTTTTACAGTTACTGGTAGCCAACTCCGATCAAGATCCTGTATGTGCCTAAATGGAGAGAACGGTTTATCTCCGAGATTCGGACGAAAACCCATGAAGTACCACCGTTAACCATCTACAATGTATTTTAATCTATAAGGCGTTAGGTTGAAACGTCGCTAATAATCACCAGATTTAAGCACTAATTCCTCATTAAGGATAAGGATAAAGAACGGGGGGACGTGGGCGCTATGCCTCTACCATACGGTTAATTAGTATACTACAACGTTCAACCATAAATTTAAATATGTGAGTACATAATTGAAAATGAATGATTAATTACACACAGTTGCAGTATACCTTGACAATAAAAATTGTTGCATTTGTGCAAATAACAGGTTACGACACATTTAACATAATACAATGTAATTAAGAAGTGATATGCATTATTGCATAAGACTTCTAACAAGTGATATATAATTAAACTTAATACACGGTACAAAATGGCGAATTTAACAAAGCAGTGATTCGAAGGCTACATTTACGCTCTTTGCGAAGAGAAATATGCATACTCCGTTATCCAAAAAGGATGTGAGAGTCATGGTTTTGTGATATCTAAAGCGTCGATAGGTAATATCATCAACAAGAAAGGAAACAAATGTCAAATAGGAGCCTCAAGCGGGAAAAAAATTCCAAACAAGTATCCAAGGAAAAAACGGACATCTTCGAATATTGCAAAGGTACGCTGTTTAATGTTAAAAGAAAATCCCCCTAGTCAAAGGACAGTTGCAAAATCATAAAAATGCTCAGTGTCCACTGTAAACCAAAATATAAACGTTGATTTAAATCTTAAGAAAGCGAAAAAACGCAATGTGCGTCGTCTTCTTCCAAAGCACATCGCTCAACGCAGGACACGTTGCAGAATTCTATATGAAAATCACTTATCTAAAGAAAAATGGAAAACAATTGTCACAATAGATGAAGCATGGGTGTATTTAAATGATTGTAACAAAAAAAAGAGCCATTTATTATCATAAAAGGGGAGAAAAAAATGAAGTACATAGTTCAAAGAATCGAAAGAAAATTTTTCTAAGGGATTCATGATTGTTGCTGGTGTTTCTTATAATGGCATATTAAAAATAAAGAGAGTGAAAAAAATGTCAAGATTAACTCCAAATACTTTCAGGAACATATTTTATTGCCAATTTTTCTGAAGGAAATACTATCGCTTTACCCGCAGTGCCATCAATCTGTGAGACTCCATCAGGACAAAGCTAGCAGTCACACATCAAAATTCACTGTAAATTTCCTAAAAGAAATGGAACAAAAAACTGGTATCAAGGCCATACCCTTCACTGATATCCCTATTAAATCTGCAAATGTGTCACCTATGGATTTTTGTGCTTTCGGACTTATAAAAACTGCATTATCCAAACGTTGTCCCAAAACCCTAACAGGATTCTGGAAACCTGTTCGGGAGGAGTGGGATAGAATACCTCTTCTGATACTTCAAAAGGCATTATTATCCTGAAAATTGCGGTGTTAGTTCAGAATAAGGTTAAGTCAAATAGAACATTTAAAACACAAGAATTTTATGTAATTTAGTTTTGTGATTACAATATCCTTCGTCTAAAAAATGTGCGAGCAGCCTCTGTACATATGACATGATACAGTTTAGAAAATTAAATACACATTATAATCCATTAATTAATGAATAAATTTTGGATAGAAGTAATGCAAGGCAGTATACAAATACTATGGTGAATATAATTGCATATGTATTGATGATATTTTGTAACATAACATTTTAGACATCTGTATAATATACCTAATAAGTAATATTATTAAAAAAGATGTAGTAAGACTATATGATACAGTAAGTAAATACATGGATATACTATAGAATATTATAACAGATTGTGTATATTATGTAATGAAGTATAGTTGTGCAGAAGTCATATATGCCGATTCGTACGGAGCTTATATGCAGAATAAAGTTCTATGATGGTTGACATAAATCCAAGTTTAAAGACGAGAGCGTATCAATGATGCGCACTAATATGCAAATTAAGTGTCGTTGCTTTATCAAGAATTTGGAAAAGGCTTGCCGATTGGTGCTGGGAAAAGCAATGTGCTGTTCTGCTGTCAAAGGACAAGTTGCGACGTAATGACCCGGTGTACGGACCTCCCCGCAACTACATATGTCAGTGTTACTGTTGCCGTGTCTTGAATAATATTGGGGAAAAGGCTCATGTTCGGTAATGTAACGAACTAAAGATGGAGAAGAAATATTTAGTTCTGTGTTGAGGTACGAGAGATGGTAGTAGGTGCGTCTGATGGTCAGGCTATTGTCCTATTCGTTTTGCCATTGACTTAAGGCCTGGAGTAGTAATGTCTTCTTGAGATGTCATGTAGGCCACTATAAGTTTATTTGTACGTCAACACGTCCGGATGCTGCATCCTTAGCTAAGCGATCAGCAATAACGATTTCATTTCCTAGTAAACCAGCATGAGCTTTAACCCACTGTAGTTTGATTTGATGTGACAACTGCTCTCGTGGATCTCTTTGAATACTTTGTATTAGGGGTGAAAGATGTTCAGAATTACCTACAGCGTGTAGAGAGGATTGGCTATTTGTCTTAACAGTTGCTGCGGAAATGTGCTGGGTAATGAGATAACGAATTGCTTCAGAAATGACAACCACATTATGCCTGAAAAGCAGATTTCTTAACTGGTGTATAACCGTATTGCTTTGAAAAACGACATAAGCTGCGCCGGTGTTGCCATCTATTTTAGAGCCGTCACTGTAGATTTCAATCTCTGAATTAGAAGTGGCCGAGTCCGGTTGCATTTGAATTTGAATTGCAGTTCCTTGGAGTGATGGATGTAATGATTAATTGGACATTAGTTTCTCATAGGTTTCCGGCAGATAAATCTCATCGTGAAAAATTGTTGGCCGTTGCAGTTTGACTATTTGTCGAACTGCCTCTTCAACTCTGAGGTGGAGAGGCAGAAGTCGGGCTAGTACATTAAGAGTATCAGATGCTGTTGTACTATGCTGTGGTACTCTTGTGATGGTCAGAGCAAAAGGACGTTGGATAGAATTAAGATATTTTATTTTGCAAACCTACGTGGGATAAGCCCATACAGCAGCCGCATAAGTAACCATCTTTTATGCAACCGTTTAAAATAACACTTTCCAGATATGCGGTTTAGACCCCACCTATACCTTTGGAATTGCTTCATTTGCTTGGCGATTGTCAAAATCCTTATTTTGAGGTCAAGGACGTAGGGTATCCAGGTAATTTTCTCGTCATAAATTATACCTGGATATTTTGACTGTCGAACAATCTTCATGAGTTGATTATTTAATACTATTCTAGGTCTCCGTGCCAGTGATCCACCTTTCTTGGGTATTAGCAAAGCTTGAGATTTAGGTTCTAATATAGTTAACTTTAGTTTTGAACAGAGAAACGAGAATATTGCGCAGGCTTCGTTGCAGAGCTTTTGCAAGTCGTCGCGTGTTTTTCCCCTAACAAGCAGAGCAGCATCATCCGCATATGCAAATATTTCAGTATGTGCTGGACAATCTGCTGTTAATATACTGTTGAATGTTAAATTCCACAAATGCAGGCCATAACATGAGTCCTGTGGCCCTCCATTTGTTTGTTGTCGGTCTATGCTGCCATTTGTATATATCAAAATAAGTTTCCTGTCTTAAAGATAATGAATAAGAGTCTAATATAAATTTTGAGAACACTGTGCTGTTCTGAGAGCATGTTTTATAGCGGACCACCAGAAGTTGTCAAAGAAACTCTGAAGAATGCCATGTGATAGCCATTGGTTTTACTCTGGAATATTATATCCCGGATATCATATAAAGCGTAGAGGGTTAAAAAACCGCGTCTAAGACAAAATTGCCGTGGACTAAGGATGGAGTTTTCATGTAGGTGAAAACGTAAACGGTTCATTAAAAGCTTCTCAAAAATTTTGCCCATTGCTGAAAGTAAACAGATTGGGCGAAAGGAGCGAGGATTACTTCGGTCCCTATTCCTTTTCAGGATTACTTCGGTCCCTATTCCTTTCTACCTGTCCTGTTATAAATTCCGTGGGAAGGCGTCCGTGTGCAGAAGTTTGTTAAAGAGCTGAATAAAGAAAGATGGAGCTGGGCTTATAAATACTTTGTTAGTGCAATAATCAACATCAATCGGTCCAGGCGCTTTCCTTTTAGGTAAGTGTCGTAACACTAGCAGAAGTTCTTGTTTCGTGAAATCAGGATCCGGAGGAGCTTCAGACGTATTATTATTTTTCCGAATGAGGATGTGAGAAGCTGTATCTTTTTGTTGGTCATCGTGGCCAATGACAGCATCAAGAATTTGTTGAAATATGTCCTCAGTATAAGTAGTGTTTGACTGTAAGGAAGGTGTGACATAAAATCGAGCAGGGGTAAATAATTTTCCACTAGCTATTTTATGGCGTATACCATATATTTCTTTATTTTCTGTACAGAACGATTTCCAGGAATTGATTTTTGCTTCTAGGATCATATTTTTATATTTGGCTCCCTCCATCTGAAAACGCTGTAGAGTATCTGCTTGTAGATAAGTCTGTAAGGTTTTAGTTAAACTAACCAAGTTTTATTTTAATTTAAATCTGTCTATCTCCTCTCTGTTTCAACTTCCTGTCAGAAGAAGCGCGCGTTTTCAGCTTATGCTAATTTTGAAGTACAGCGAAGTACTATTTAAGCCAGAGGTAGAAACCTCTCAATGTGAGAGAGCTTTAGTCTCAGATCACGGCCACTCGGCTCAAAGTTCGTCTGACCAGCTAGCAGTTTAAATTTATAAGCCATAGTGCTTACTACGTGATTGCATTGTAAAACAATTTGAAGTGCGCTAGTATTAGTATATCTTGCTACGCACCCTTTTAGGTAGAGGCCAATCTCCGCGAATCGCTCTGTGAGCAAAGTTTGATTTAATTTCTACTTTAGGTTTAGCATTTAATTTACTTGATTGTTAAGTTCGACCCAAGTGCGGTCTTTTACTTTCTGTATCTCTCCCGAGTTGGGAAGTGTGTAATTAATAGTGATTTAATAAAAGAGGATTTCAAATCCCTTTACGTGCAGTTACTATACAGCCCAGCAGTACATCAGAACAAAGCTTACATTTCATCAGCTCACTGTTCCAGTTCAGGACCTGAGAAGAAACACCCTGGTAAATATTTCACAATGTTCTCCAAGAACACACACAGAATACTCAGTCCTGATAGTAGCGCCCGAACAGAAAGAAGAGGATGGCCTCAGCAACAAGAAGACGAACCTGAGATACCTGCTGGACCTGTCCAAAATCCTGAGATAGCACCTCCTGGCATAGAAGGATTCGGTTACATCGTACAAACCATGCGAGCAGTCATGAAGCCAGCGGCAAGTTTTGACGGCAAGACAGCCGTAATCAATTTCCTGGAAAAGCTAGACTCCCACTTCATGCTATATCCAGTCCACGAATTTCAGAAAGTCGCTCTTGCTACCAGCGCTTTGAAGGGCCAAGCGCTAAGTTGGTTCAAGTGCATCGGAAAGAATCTCTTGGGGGAACCAGGAAGCCCCACATACACGTATGAAAATTTCAAGAATTCCCTAGTGAAAGCATTTCCTGTGGTGCGAGATCGAGCCAGATTGGAAGCTGAACTGTTTAGCCGATACCAAGAAAGAATAGAAGATTTGTCTAATTTTATTTTGAGGAAAATTCAAGTTTTCAAGCTTTTGTATGGAAGTCGCCCGGATCCTGAAATTATTCAAGTTATACTTCCTAGGCTACTGCCCCAAGTTCAAGATTTCATCGAACTAAGAAATCCAACAACATTAGACAGATTATTTGAGCTCGCGGTACAATTTGAAAGCCGAAGAACAGCCGACAACGAACGACGACGCCAATTTGAGCGAAGAAGTCAGTGGAGTTCGCCAAGACCGCAGCAAAAGCAAAATCAAAGTTACGGGAATAAGGCGAAGCAATGGCCGAAGAAAGATGTGTCTCCTAAAGCGAGCGGCGAACGAAGGGAATTTAATAGAAGAACAAGCAAAGATTCCGAGGGCAACCAGAAGAAAAAGAATTTAAACTAAGAGGGATTTCTTCGAGGAAGGTGAAGAAGTCCGAAGCAGCGCAAAACCCTTCCAAAATCAATTTAAACACCGTGGTCGTTAAGAATTTGAGTTTGCCGAAGATTGAAGTTCTAATCAACAACATACCGGCGACAGCCCTCTTGGATACAGGAGCCCAAAGCAGCTTCGTATCGGAAAGATTCTTTAAGAAGCACTTTCGACGTTACAGAATTTTTAGTGCAAGAGACACGGATGTCATAGCGGCCCAAGGAGAAAAATGTAGCTGTTTAGGAAAAGTACCATTGTTCGTGCGTATCAACAACGAACAGGTAAGAATCCTGTTTTATATTGTGCGTAACCTGCAGACTTGTATTATTCTAGGTGTGGACTTTTTTAGTTTGGCAGAAGCAAAAATTGATTTCAAGGGGGGAGAACTAACATTAAATATGAAGCCAATTGAAGCGAAGAATGATAAGCCCCCGCAGCTGGACTTGGAACATTTACAAGCAGAGGAAAAAGAGAAAATCCAAGGTCTGGTAAGTCACTTTGCGAATTTATTTAGTGATGTACCAGGCTTTACGCAGGTGGTGAACCACGACATTGACACGGGGGACGCTCAGCCAGTTAGGCAAAAGCCATATAGATATGATAGGACAAAAGAGGAAATAATTGAACATCATATTAAAGAGATGTTAAAGAATAAAATCATCACGCCAATTTCTAGCAGTTATGCTAGCCCCGTTGTCCTGTGTAAGAAAAATAATGATTACCCGATTACGCACCCGAAGCGGTGGCGTTTTGCTATAGATTATCGCAAGTTAAATTCAGTTACAAAATATCCTGTATATCCGTTGCCGATAATTGAAGAAATTATTCGAAATATTTCGTCTACAAAATACATGACTACATTAGATCTCACGAGTGGCTATTTTCAGATTGGGGTAAAACCCGAGGACGTACACAAAACCGCGTTCATAACGAAATCTGGTACGTACGCATTTCTTAGAATGCCGTTCGGATTATCCGGCGCGCCGGCAACGTTCCAAAGATGTATGGACATCGTCTTAAGACCAGTCCTTGGTAAAAGCACTTTCATATATTTAGACGATATTATAATTACGAGTAGTACTCTAGAACAACACTTACAAGATTTAAGAAAAGTATTTTCATTGTTAAACGAAGCTGGTTTAAAGATAAATGCGTCTAAATGTAAATTTGCCGCAAAAGAGTTACGTTATTTAGGATTTAAAATTTCCCAAAAGGGAATCGAAACGGATCAGTCAAAAATAGTAGCCATTAGAAATTATCCTGTTCCTAAAACAGCGAAGAAATTATCGTCGTTTCTCGGGATGTGTTCATATTACCGGGCTTTCATTAAAGACTTTGCAAAAATAGCTGAGCCACTGCTAAAGTTGAAAAGAAAAAAAGCTAGGTTTTCGTGGTCAGCAGAAGCCAACTTGGCGTTTCAAAAATTGAAAGACGCATTGACTCAAGCTCCCGTCTTAAAATTTCCAGAAGGGGATAAGGGATTAGAGATTTCAGCGGACGCTTCAGATTTCGCGATTGGTGCAGTGCTTTCCCAAAATGGTCAGCCCGTGGCTTTTTTCAGCCGAACATTAAATGAAACCCAAAGAAACTATTCCGCAACAGAGAGAGAAACTCTCGCAGTGTTAGCATCAGTACAGAAATTTCGTGTGTTCTTTGGAAGTTCTCCAGTAACTGTATATACCGACCACGCGGCGGTCACTAGACTCTATTCTGGAAAAAATTTATCACCCAGATTAATAAGGTGGGCTCTCAAGTTACAGGAATATAACCTAATAATTAAACATACGCCGGGAAAAGAAAATGTTGTGGCAGATGCTTTAAGCAGAATTAATTTAGATGAAAATGGAAGTAAAATTAAGATAGCCATGCTAACATCCAAATATTAGATTCTCGTGAAACAGTAATAGCCGAACTCAAAAAAGATCCGGAGTTCAAAAATATATACAATTATTTGGCCGACCCTGAGAATTTCAATCATCCGGATATTGTGCCGATAAGAAATAGGGCAGAAAATTACGAATTAATTGACGGACTGTTATTCTATACGAAAGCTACTAATGAGAATCATGAATATAGACCGGTTATCCCAGCTAGCATGAGGTTGAATGTATTAGAAGAGTTGCATGATTGTGCCATTTCGGCTCATTTAGGTATAAGAAAAACTGTTCAGAGAGTTCGCGAGGCAGTTTTCTTTCCAGAACTGCAAAAGTTTACTAGGGCGTATGTCCAGTCGTGCCCAACATGTCAATTAAATAATTATGTTAATTTCCGCCCGGCCGGGTTCCTAAATAGTATTAAATCAGAATTCCCAAATCAAATAATAGGCATCGATTTACTTGGACCTTACCCTCGAAGTAAAGTTAATAAAAGCCGATATCTTTTAGTTATAGTGGATCATTTTAGCAAATGGTTAGAGTTAATTCCGTTAAAACGCGCGTCTGCAAAAATTGTAGTAGATTCAATTCTAAATAAGTATATTTTAAAATACGGGGCGCCCCTAAAAGTTATTTCAGACAATGGTCCTCAGTTTGTTAGTAAAATGTTTGAGGAAATGTGTGCAAAACTGGGCATACGTCATCTAAAGATGGTCCCGTATCGTCCGCAGTCAAACATAGCGGAACGGGTGAATAGAAATGTAGTGAAAATAATTCGTAGTTATGTGAAAAACTATCACTCTACCTGGGATAGCCATATAAATGAATTTGCATTTGCCCTTAGGACCGCCAAACACGACACTACACAAAAAACTCCCGCTGAACTGTTTCTGGGACGAAAAATTTTGACCCCCTTGGACAAGCTGTTCTTTGTCCAGGAAAGGGCAGAAGAATTTAAAATGAGTGATATACAAAAGTTGATACGGGAAGCGACGGGAAATATAGAAACGGCCCAGAGAAAACAAAAGTTATATTATGACCTAAAAAGAAGAGAAGTCAAGTACAATGTGGGAAATGAAGTGCTTAAAATTAAGCACAACTTGTCAAACGGCCCGGAAGAAAAGGTGGGGAAATTCTTTCCGCGTTTTGAAGGCCCGTTCATAATTGAAAAGATAACAGGGGCAGTGGTTATACTGAAAAGAAATGACGGGCAAAGAATCACGGCGAATGTGGATCAAATTAAGCTGTAATATAATAGAAATAAAATGCCAATATTTAAAGATTTGTTTCAGGATCCGAGGCAATCGACTAGCCAGGAAGATGTACTTCAGCAAAAACAGCAGGAACCAGCTACAACGGCATCGAAAAGGCAGAAAAAGAAAGCTTCCCCTCAACAAAGTAGAAATAGGAACCAAAAATGTGGATTCAAAAGAAAGTCTCACGATGCAGGTGACCAGATCTACGAACGATCCGACGAGCGTACCAAGAGAAGAAAGCAGAATGGGCAAGGAAAGCCCAATGTATCCAAAAAAACTGTGGAATCATCGGACAGGTGCCTGAGAAGCAAGAAACGTCGATTGCAGCCTGAGAATCAACGTCCCGAATACAGCAGGAACCAGGACAAGCAACGAACAAGGTCCCAGGAGACAAGGGCCCAGTCCACCAAACGTCCAGCGGAGGAACCTCCTCTACAAAGGAAATTTCCGAGGATACAACGACGGAATTTCAAAAGGAAAAGAGATGAGCAACCTCCCAAGGACCAAAAACAAAAATCCAGGAGACTGAACCAAGCTACAACTTACTCGACTTTCAAAGATTGGGCCAAGAAAAGGATGGAAGATCACAATAAGATAAGTAGAATTCCTTATTCAAAAGTTTAGTTAATTTTTGAGTGTACTGCAAGTTGCAGGGCCGATTTTACCTCAAGCGAGGTTGAATTTTACGCCAAGTGGGCGATAAGTTCTCATTTTGAAAGTAAAATATTTTTGTTTAAAAAAAATTTGTAATTCTTAAAGACTTAAAACTACTTTATGTTTGTAAATAGATTAATTTTGAAAAAACAATGAATTGCTGAAAAGAAATATGTTAACTAAATGATTTTGTATGACGCTTTGTCGAAAGACTTGTAAAATGTCTAGAATGAAAAATCGGGAAAATTGAAGAACACGATTTAGTCTGTGGACTATTAATTTAATGTAAAGTGATATTTCAAGAAAGTACCTTGAAAAAGGAATAGGAAGCACTTGCTGTAAGCTTAGAAATTTAACTTCTATTTGCATTTCAGGATTGCTATGAAATTGTTAATGTGTTATGAAATGTAACAAATAATATTATGCTAGCAATGCACGCTAAGTGCAATTTTAATGTGAATGTTGTGTGCAAACTGCGAATTTGTATGCATGAAAAGTTAAAGATTGAGTATGTTAGAATGCAAGTGTTAATTAGGCTCTCCACCAAATACACTTAAAGTGTTAGACATAAAGCTAGTGAGAACCTTAGGATTAGCTGGTTATAGGGC
>KK113778.1:707652-722400 GCA_000611955.2 Stegodyphus mimosarum
TTAGAACAGTTAAATTTCGACTATTTTAGAATTGCGAGTTTCAACATGGTCCGTTTGGACCAAAGTAGTTTAACTATCGCAATTCTGGCGGGAAGTATGTAAGGTTTTAGTTAAACTAACCAAGTTTTATTTTAATTTAAATCTGTCTATCTCCTCTCTGTTTCAACTTCCTATCAGAAGAAGCGCGCGTTTTCAGCTTACGTTAATTTTGAAGTACAGCGAAGTACTATTTAAGCCAGAGGTAGAAACCTGTCAATGTGAGAGAGCTTTAGTCTCAGATCACGGCCACTCGGCTCAAAGTTCGTCTGACCAGCTAGCAGTTTAAATTTATAAGCCATAGTGCTTACTACGTGATTGCATTGTAAAACAATTTGAAGTGCGCTAGTATTAGTATATCTTGCTACGCACCCTTTTAGGTAGAGGCCAATCTCCGCGAATCGCTCTGTGAGCAAAGTTTGATTTAATTTCTATTTTAGGTTTAGCATTTAATTTACTTGATTGTTAAGTTCGACCCAAGTGCGGTCTTTTACTTTCTGTATCTCTTCCGAGTTGGGAAGTGTGTAATTAATAGTGATTTAATAAAAGAGGATTTCAAATCCCTTTACGTGCAGTTACTATCCAGCCCAGCAGTACATCAGAACAAAGCTTACATTTCATCAGCTCACTGTTCCAGTTCAGGACCTGAGAAGAAACACCCTGGTAAATATTTTACAATGTTCTCCAAGAACACACACAGAATACTCAGTCCTGATAAGTCTTCTGTCGGTTTTTAGCTTTCGACGAAGGGCACGACATTTTCGCTGTTGTGCTCGAAGAGCGCCTGTCCACCAGTTAACGGCTTGTAGGCGTCTGGAACTTCGAACAGGTAAAGTGTCATTGCATGTTTGTTGTATGGATGTTTGTAATAATTCAGAAAAGATTTCCATTTCAAATTGAGTATTTGCCTGCAGGAGGTGATGTTCTAGATCTCTAAATTTGCTATGAATTTTTCTGATAAAGGAGTTTAATTTGCGACCTGGGAGGTTATAACTTCTTATTGTTGGAATGGAGGTAAATTTATCTATTGAGAAGGTAACATATTTGTGATCAGAACGACTGATAGAATCTCCAATTTGCCAGCCCTGTATTAAATTGACTGCCAAAGTCGTGGTAAGCGTTAAGTTCGGCCATCCATGAGCATATACTCGATCATAGGATGGTGGGCGTCTGTTGTATTTTGTAAGATAAGGTTATTACTGGAAATAAAAATCTTCCAGTGCACGTTCTCTGTTATCAGTTGTTCGATAGTCCGAAGCTGTATTATGTGAGTTGCAATCTCCAGCAAATAGCATATTAGGGATATGAAAATTACGGAAAATATCCTCCGTAGATGGAACATTACGGACTGGTCCTCTGTTAGAGAACAGTACTGGGAGGCTAGAACAGTTGAAAATGTTTGTATCACCAGAACAACCGCAACATTATCCCTTTCCTTGCAAATGATAGACAAACTCCAGTCCGTACTGCAGGAGATTAATATGGCGCGTGGAGGCTGAGCACTGTCAATTTTCTGGTATTCATTCCATTGTAATGGAAAGCTAGTGGCTTTGCCAGAGTAAGTATATGGCTCTTGCGCGAATATAATGTCAATGCTATTTTCTATCGCAAATAGTATTGCTTGTGTAGTTGCAGATTTTGCACGCTGCAAGTTTATTCTGAGGCATTTAATTGGTTAAGTTGAAGTTTTATAACATAAAGTAAGATGAGAAGAAGGTGCAAGCCCTGTAGTAATATTTTCTGAGGCTGAAGAGGGCTGAGAGTTGGGCATTAATGATCAGCGATGTTCCAGATGTTGCTGACTACTTGTTGGTAGAGAAGGCAGTATTGATGATAGGCCGGATAGATGAAGTTAAACTGGGTGCCATATCGATTGTTTGCATCATCGCAGTTGATACATTCTGGGTGGTCTGCTGTGCATTTTCGAGCTGAATGATTGCCGGGGCAGAAGGCACAGTGCTCTCCCTTGCTAATACAATCATCTTGAGTGCGGCCAAATTCTTTGCACATATAGCATCTCTTGAAGCCAAAAAATTCAGTGATGGTGTGAGGCTGCCAGCCTGTGAATATTCTACGGATGTTAATTGCGGCAGTGAAGCTTTGCGGCTCACAGTCCAGGATTCCCTTGACACGGTTTGGTCGTCCTTCTTTAAGTGTAAAGAGTATTTTAAATGTAGCTTCTAGAAGTCCAGGAGAGACACAAAATTCAGAGACAAGTTCTGGGCCAACTTTAGTTAGGATGTTATGGATGGCGCAGCGAGGTTTCCGTTTTTGTCTTCGTCTGAATTCGGCGTTGACATCAGCACGGGTGAGGCGTTCTTCCAGTTTTGCGATGTCATCAGAGGATCGACAAGAGACTTCAAAGCCGCCTTGAACAGTAGGTGTAATACATTCTGCTGAGACCGGAAGTTTTGCTATTGGAATTTTCTCGTGAAGCTCTTTTCTAAGTTCAGCTGAAGAATTAGTGATTCACAGAATTGTCTATGTAGCCTGTCTAAGTCTGTGTCAATTAGCAACCATCAAATTAAAAGCACATATGCTATTGAATTTACAAAGTGATACCAATAGATTTGTCTAAAGCAATACTACACTGTGTATTGACAATTTAAGCACAAAATTGCAATTACAATTGTTATAGGAACCAATTTGGAATTAGCAGATTATTTATTAGTACATTTATTTATTATTATTAGGTGTAACAGGAAAATAACAGTTAAGTTTAAAAGCACAGAAAAACTCCGCTAGGAGAGCTAGAGTTCGCATATACGTATAAGGATGTAGCAAGATAGTTTAAAAATTGACCAACCTTGTGGAAAATTAATGCAAATAAGACATAAAACTCCTAGCCACAAAGACAGACCTTGCGCAGCTGTACTGATATATCTAAGAAATGCTGTTAACAATTAAAAATGGCTAACTGTGAAAGAATTTAGACTGAAGTATTGAGACAAGAAATTTAAGTTATTAAAAGTGCCAATACCAAAATATTTAGGTTACAGCAATAAATGTCACACTGTTAGATAATATGCAAAAGGCCTACCTTGTACTTCTGAGGCTGGTCATTGTAATCCAAATAGAATCGGAGATATGAAATTTAGAATTTTTGATCGCAATTTCTGCTCTCGGGAACTTTCGTACAAACAGTTAGCACTAACACGGCGACCACGTGGCGATCGTCAGCACTCCTGTCGTTGAGAAATGGGCGAGGCGGTGGATAAGTTTGCCGTGCTTTTGCGAAGCTTCACGAAACAAAGAATTATGCACTTTTTCACTTATAACCTCCTACCCATTAGTCGCACAAACCACTAACACATATCAAATTGTTTGTGGACACTTTACACACACTTTAAAAATATCACTGCAGGCTACGGTAAATTTGCTAGAAAATTGGACTTTTCCGGAGCGCGACAAAAAGACGTCTTGGTGTATCAGTACAGCGGTGACAAACTTTCTAGTTCCTCATTAGCAGATAATTTTAGTAGTACAGCGTTCACTAAATTCATATCCCAAGGGCATATGTTTGAGGCAAGAGAAGTCTGTACCATCGAAAGATGAATAAGCGATCATAAAAGAAACCGTCGTTTCTTAAAAAAATGACAGGCTTTTTCAACATTTTTCAGCCATCTCACATCGGTCATTTCTCAACCATCAACCATCGGAAAAAACAGGTGTTATATATCGGTTCTTTCAAATCTGGAATATCATATCGTTTACGCCGTCCTCTCGTTTTCGTCCCTCTTTTCCTGTCTGCTCGCAGTTTTCTAAATTATTCGCAATTTTTTGTTATTTCCTCTTCCTCAATGCTCTGGAGTTCCGTGAGAGCATCTGCCTCCGGAACAATCTCCTTCGTTTCCTGATTTTTACTACCTTCGCTCTTTCCACAATATTTTCACTCTTTATCCCTTTACCTAATTAATAATTAAATATGATTGCAACCACACCTCATATAATCGTACACTGGTCGAAGAGCATGCCACAATACCCAAGATAATAAAACCAAAGGCGAATATTAAAATTATGCTTTCTTATCTTGTCCTTTCTTTACAATGAGAGAGAGAGGTTACCATATATTTTTATTCTATTCTCACCTAACAGGAAACCTAAGGGATTAGACTAACAACTAAAGCCAAGAAATTAGAATAATAGGTCCGTAGACAGTCTGTCTACATTTCATTTTACTATCAAGTCCAGAGGAAATTCTAGCAATGCATTTTGAAGTACTAAATAAATTAAAATACCTCTTTAAAACTTCTTCTTTTATCTCACCACCTGCGCTGAGTTATTTCTTGTATTATTGTTCTGATGCAATTTGTCGCGTCACCAAATGTTGTGGTACCAAATGTTAAATACTAACTGTTACAATAATTAGCCTACAATAATATCAAAAACCAAATTCTAATTGCGTTGTGTTTATCTTTCCTCAAAACTAACCCGAACAACCCCTAAGACCAAGCAGGAGTACTGGTGTTAAAAACATTCACACAAGTCATCATAAGAAAAACTCTGAATCAAATATATATATATATAACCAAGGATATTTATTGCAGCATTATAAGGAAGACACTCAATCTTTCAACTTAAATTTCTAGATCTATGGTGTGTTCAGGTGACAACTATTAAGAATAATGCATTTAGAATTATAATATATATATTGCTAATTTCAAATATGCACCGAGATGAATTAATCAAAAATTTACACCGTAAAAATTAATATTAAATTTTCATATGCAGTTATCAAACTCTGCTGGCCAGCATAAAAATACACAGGAATTTAATGAATCACCGAGCATGGTGTCTTTACCAATATTGATAGAGATTACTTAGTTCAAGAAATTTCTTAATTTACTCAGGTAAAAATTACATACATAAATTTAGCAAATCCCTTAGGCAGTTAGAAAATATTACATATTCAAGTAGACCCGTTGGAGAAAAATGATTACATTTATTCCTACATTCAATTACTCAATTAAAGGTAAAGTAGAATTTAAATTTTTAATCGTTCCTTAATTTGCAAAAGTTAAAGTTAATTCTCAACCAAAAATAGTAACAACTTAAAGTAAAAAGGTAAAATTTAGATAAGTTAACAAATTTAATATCCTGTCTTAATTCATTATATATAAATTTTAATTACATTCCAAGTTAAGGTTAAAAGTCCTAAATAGATTAATAGTGCAGCAGTTGCTTAAATACACAGCCTGGATTTAAGATCCAGCAGAAAAACCTTGACTAAAAGTTAAATAGAATTTAATTGGAAATTAAACACACATATAATTACTCCTTACATTAATAATTCATCACTGGAAAATTTACTTCAAATAATCAAATCTCTTAAAAAAAAATTTTAATTTACCATATTACTTAGGAAACATGTTCACGGAATTTAAGTCGCAAGCTGTACTAAATTTCAGGTGAAATTAACAATCAAAAGGTTGAACTCACTTGAAGGGAAGAATTGAAAATTTAATTAAGCATTAACTCATCTTATAGATTTTTTTTTCCGGATGTCCCATTCATAACAGGTGTTGAACAAGGCTCTGCCGACGACCAGTCCTTCGCAGATGTTGAACGAGGGAGTCCGGCGAGAAATCTGGACACTTGGATCAGACACTATGAAGATGGTAAAGTGCATTCGTGCAGCAAAACAAGAGCTCCTAAAGGTTCCTCCCTTTTCCGTCTATTCTCATCCAGGCGAGTTGATGGTAGTACTCGGATCTAAGTGACCGATCAGGCAGGATCCGGATAGCGGGATTCAAGTTGCATCCACTATGGTGTCAACGTATTAATTCGATGAGGAAAAAACAACATTCTCGACTCCAACACGGGGATGGTAAAGTGCGGAGGAGTAAACTTCAAGTGTTTTTTTAGATGTTCATCTTTATCTTATTTCCCATCTCCGGCTCTTCCAGAGGAAGAAAAAATAACGTGCTTCTACAGCTGCGAATCCAAGGCAAAAAGGGCTGAGCATGGCCTTGCATGACGATTTCAATCGTCCAGAATCCAGAATTTTCGAAAATCACCAAATTTGGTGAATTAGTATGCAAATCTCGCCAAACACAAAACAGTGCTGCGAAAACTTAGTTTTTCCTTCTTCACACCAAAAAAAATTCCACCCTCGCCACCCCCTTCGCCAACAAGGAGGGGTGAGGGAAAGAATGCGACAACCCTACCACGCCCCTACCACGCAACCGGACGCAGTACATGACCTTGACGAAAAAGTGCTCCAAAACGACGCTTATAGCAGAATAAATTTTTAGACACGAAATTCAACAATTTTAGCAATTAAATGGGCATAATTCTCCAACGGGGCGACGTACAGTCATGAAAGTAGGTTCATAAGAAGGGTAAATTTTTTCTCTTTAAGAGGTATAAATTTCAACCATGTGAATAAAAAGGAAGTATTTTTAAATTTCAAATATTACGCAGAAAGCAACCGATTTCCCATTGTCTCCTTTCCCGAAAGCTAATACTGTCGAACGCGTAACGTAAGAATGAGAACTCTGTTTAACTCGCATAAGAATAATTGATTCAATAACATAAGCAATACAATTCGTGAAGAAAAATTTAGAATAAGCATAAATTAATGTATATAATTTACTCACTCAATAATTAATTAACAAATAACTGCAATTAACTACACTTTAATCCATAATTCTAAACTAACCAAAAATCACTACATAACATCCCTCCCCCAACCGGGAAAAAAATTTTTTTGCGAGCCAAAAATTTTTAATAAAGGAGACAAGGGCAAAGGGTTTACAAACGAGTTATATATTACAAGAATACCAGAATGTCAGTGAATCCCAATTGTCAATAGTAGACGAGAAAAAAAAACACCCCTAACAGCGTTCAATATGCCTGAGCCTCAGGAGGTCAACTGACAATCGTCAAAGAACCAAAATTGAAAAGCGTTGACAAACAGCCATGACACACCAAAAAAAAATAAAGTGTAATATGTAATAATGTTAGATAACATCCCCCACAAACAAATGCTACAATAAAAGTATACAATGCAAATAAGAGTACATATAAAATACAATAAACACCTAAACGTTATATACTGGTGCAAGGTGTCGAATACAAAAGCACGAGCTATACAGGTGCTCCACACACAAAAACAATTTTTTTTCAATGCAAGTAAAAACAATCCTAAAACTAAAACACTATAAGTTGTATACCATTGCATACAAGCCCTGAGTCTCCATTTGCTAAAGAGACAAAACACTGAACCAATTCCAAGTTCACAACCACCGCTTTCCCCAAAACGAAATACGAGAAAGGTGGAATAAAACAAGACCGCAACTATACAGCGCCGAAGTAACTCACAGAATCCCAGTCAAAACATAATTGGTAGTGCTGCAATCAAAAAAAATAAATGGAAGAACTAACGAGGAGTGTTGAGAAAAAACAATCTTGTCAAAATTAACCGAAAGAATCCCAAGCGCTTAAGAACTGGGAAAAGACAAAAACAAACAAATTTAGATTTTAAATGAAGTGAGCTAACGGGGCCAGCCCTGATAACCCAAAAAAAAACGAGCTAAAGAGACAAGATTGTTGATTACCAAGACCACAAGATAATACTTCACATGCTCAGACATGTAAACAAAATTTCTCTAAGCAACACACGACCAAGGATACTAAGAGTGAAACTAAGAGAACCCTCAAACGTGTGCATACCACTGTACAAAGAAAACCAATTAAAGAAATCGAAAAAAAATTATATATTTCTTCCAAGAGCAAAAGAAAAAAATTCTAGATACTTCAAATGTACTCAAAACTCATAAATAACCCATTTACAGAAAAAAAATCTAAACAAATTGTCACAGGAATACGTCAAGAATGAACCGAAGCAAGTTAAAGAACACATATAGAAAATCTCAAAATAACAAGAGTGTTCAAAAAATTACCCACGAAAAAAAATTTAGTCAGTATGAAACAAAAATCGCAAAAGAGCTGTTTAGGGAATGTGCACTGCTTTGAGAAAATGCAGTCTTGAGCAACATCTATACAAAAACGCCCAAAGCAAAAATGAAACATACAAAACCCAATTTAGAAAACGAGACAGCAGTCTGTTCAGAAACAAAAGTGCATGCACTGCAATTGTGAGATGCAGTCTTTAGCATAAACACAAATAAATACCAAAGAGACTACCAAAAACCTGCAAGGAATAAACGTGAAAATCTCAAACAAGGAGGAAGTGTTTTAAAACTCAAATCCCAAAATAAACTCAAATCCCAAAATAAACTCGAACTCAAATCCCAAAACTCCACAAATCTGTACACTAAGCTCCAAGGAAAAATCCACACCGAAACCTGGCAGTGTCTCTACCCACGCTTACAAGCAACAAGTCTTGTGAGTACAAAACGCTGGCAATAACTGAAAATGCATAATATATACCAAAATAAAAATTCAAAATACCAAATTCACAAAACTGCTCCAGCAACCTGAAGTCTGCTCCAGCAACCTGAAGTCTCCCATATAAGTATTCATTCTCAATTCACACCAACGATCTTATTCAGCACAAAACTCAAATACGAATTAGAATTAACCTTAAATCTGCAAAAAATTCAATCAAGAACTAAAATCCAGTAACAAATGCTAGAAAAGTAATGAAAATCAAATTCCCTAATCAGATAACAATTAAGTTCATGGTTCAAAACCCAGTTAAACTATTCACTGAATAATTTTCACACCAGAATAGCACATAAACAACTTGAACGCCTGTACAAAAATTGCAGAAGAGTAATTATCCTCATTTCCTAAATTACACCACAACAAATTCTACCTTGTCACCAAAATTCTCCAAAATTCTCATAAATTCGCAATTCCAAATACTTGTAAAATCCCAAACTTCTACTGTTTACACTTTTCTCAGACAAAAATAACTCTTCACAAAATAGGCAGAAATTCAGTTACTCATAAAAACAAGACAGAAACTTCACTCCAGCTGAAAACTAACTTCCCCCCCCCAAAAAAAAACAATGAATCTCTAAGCTAACTATCACTGTTCCCGCGCAACTTTACAAATCTAACCAAAACTAAGTTTAAGATACTAACAATTCAGTTTTTTTTTTTAAAACAAAATCAAAACCCAAATTTTTAACTCATCTTCAAAGGCACAAATTACATAAATCTATAACCATACTTCAAGCAATTAAAAAAAAACACTATTTCTTAATCACATAAATACTGCTCTAACATTAAGTCAATTCATTAAAATTAGAAATTTCCAAAACATCAACCTCCTGAATCTCAGCCATAACTAAGGCCCTTCTAGCAGCACGAGTAGCTTTAGTAGATTTAGGCATGATAATTCCTAGCAGTACAACCACAAATAAATCAATAAGCAAGAGGAAGCTAAACGGTCTGGTATACTACTGACAACTGGAAGTCTAAGACAATCCCCACAAAACTAAGTGGCATAAGGTAACAATTGGGTAGAAATTCACTATTCCTGTATATGAGCACACAATGTAAACAATTATCATAAAAATTAAAACAGCATGTGTGTAAAAATCTAATCCACAGTGAATAATGTCACATACAACAGTTCAAAATCTTCACTTAAAATCTAACTGCGTGTTAGTGTTTGTGTTGTTTTCACTTTAGAGTCCAAAGATCATGTGTGAAAAGTACAATTTGTTATGCACCCTATACTGAATCAATGCACAAGATAAATTCACTGATAAAATAAGCACAAGATCAATGCATAGACCTGTTACTGAAACTCACAAAGCGGGGGTTAAAGTATCAAGACTAAACATAGATAGATGAAATCAAAGTAAATATCTTAAACACAAGTACTCCGACCAGGCCTGAGCTCGAAATTTAACGGCACCAGATGTTCTGATGCAATTTGTCGCGTCACCAAATGTTGTGGTACCAAATGTTAAATACTAACTGTTACAATAATTAGCCTACAATAATATCAAAAACCAAATTCTAATTGCGTTGTGTTTATCTTTCCTCAAAACTAACCCGAACAACCCCTAAGACCAAGCAGGAGTACTGGTGTTAAAAACATTCACACAAGTCATCATAAGAAAAACTCTGAATCAATTATATATATATAACCAAGGATATTTATTGCAGCATTATAAGGAAGACACTCAATCTTTCAACTTAAATTTCTAGATCTATGGTGTGTTCAGGTGACAACTATTTAAAATAATGCATTTAAAATTATAATATATATTGCTATTTTCAAATATGCACCGAGATGAATTAATCAAAAATTTACACCGTAAAAATTAATATTAAATTTTCATATGCAGTTATCAAACTCTGCTGGCCAGCATAAAAATACACAGGAATTTAATGAATCACCGAGCATGGTGTCTTTACCAATATTGATAGAGATTACTTAGTTCAAGAAATTTCTTAATTTACTCAGGTAAAAATTACATACATAAATTTAGCAAATCCCTTAGGCAGTTAGAAAAATATTACATACTCATGTAGACCCGTTGGAGAAAAATGATTACATTTAACCCTACATTCAATTACTCAATTAAAGGTAAAGTAGAATTTAAATTTTTAATCGTTCCTTAATTTGCAAAAGTTAAAGTTAATTCTCAACCAAAAATAGTAACAACTTAAAGTAAAAAGGTAAAATTTAGATAAGTTAACAAATTTAATATCCTGTCTTAATTCATTATATATAAATTTTAATTACATTCCAAGTTAAAGTTAAAAGTCCTAAATAGATTAATAGTGCAGCAGTTGCTTAAATACACAGCCTGGATTTAAGATCCAGCAGAAAAACCTTGACTAAAAGTTAAATAGAATTTAATTGGAAATTAAATACACATATAATTACTCCTTACATTAATAATTCATCACTGGAAAATTTACTTCAAATAATCAAATCTCTTAAAAAAAATTTTAAATTACCATATTACTTAGGAAACATGTTCACGGAATTTAAGTCGCAAGCTGTACTAAATTTCAGGTGAAATTAACAATCAAAAGGTTGAACTCACTTGAAGGGAAGAATTGAAAATTTAATTAAGCATTAACTCATCTTATAGATTTTTTTTTCCGGATGTCCCATTCATAACAGGTGTTGAACAAGGCTCTGCCGAAGACCAGTCCTTCGCAGATGTTGAACGAGGGAGTCCGGCGAGAAATCTGGACACTTGGATCAGACACTATGAAGATGGTAAAGTGCATTCGTGCAGCAAAACAAGAGCTCCTAAGGGTTCCTCCCTTTTCCGTCTATTCTCATTCATGCGAGTTGATGGTAGTACTCGAGTTGATGGTAGTAATTCGATGAGGAAAAAAACAACATTCTCGACTCCAACACGGGGATGGTAAAGTGCGGAGGAGTAAACTTCAAGTGATTTTTTTTTTTTTTAGATGTTCATCTTTATCTTATTTCCCATCTCCGGCTCTTCCAGAGGAAGAAAAAAATAACGTGCTTCTAACGCTGCGAATCCAAGGCAAAAAGGGCTGAGCATGGCCTTGCATGACGATTTCAATCGTCCAGGCTCCAGAATTTTCGAAAATCACCAAATTTGGTGAATTAGTATGCAAATCTCGCCAAACACAAAACAGTGCTGCGAAAACTTAGTTTTTCCTTCTTCACACCAAAAAAAGTTCCACCCTCGCCACCCCCTTCGCCAACAAGGAGGGGTGAGGGAAAGAATGCGACAAACCTATCACGCCCCTACCACGCAACCGGACGCAGTACATGACCTTGACGAGAAAGTGCTCAAAACGACGCTTATAGCAGAATAAATTTCTAGACACGAAATTCAACAATTTTAGCAATTAAATGGGCATAATTCTCCAACGGGGCAACGTACAGTCATGAAAGTAGGTTCATAAGAAGGGTAAATTTTTTCTCTTTAAGAGGTATAAATTTCATCCATGTGAATAAAAAGGAAGTATTTTTAAATTTCAAATATTACGCAGAAAGCAACCGATTTCCCATTGTCTCCTTTCCCGAAAGCTAATACTGTCGAACGCGTAACGTAAGAATGAGAACTCTGTTTAACTCGCATAAGAATAATTGATTCAATAACATAAGCAATACAATTCGTGAAGAAAAATTTAGAATAAGCATAAATTAATGTATATAATTTACTCACTCAATAATTAATTAAATAACTGCAATTAACTACACATTAATCCATAATTCTAAACTAACCAAAAATCACTACACAACATTATTCTGATTCTCTAATTTTGGTCCTATAGCTATTCGAAAATTATGCAGAAGAAAATATTTCCTTTCGAAACAATGTTCTTTATTTTGCACCGAATTCCTGCGGGTTCTGTAGCTGTTTCCGTTTTAAATTGACAGGAATTATTGTGCTTTTCACTGCAAGAAACTAAAATGGAAAAAGGAAATCGTTTCAACATCATCTACTTTCCACCGTCGTCTACAAAGCTGTTCATTATCGTAAACAATTTACTCGCCTTATAAAGATATCGAAACCAAATTGTTAGTGTAAGCTGACATAAAGGTATCGAAACAAAATAGTGTAATTTGACATATCCCAGACACAGAATTTAGTTGTTGCAAATGACATATGAACATTAATTTAAGCAAATCTGAGCAACTAAACATAAGAAGAAATGCGAGTTTCCTGATTACCAATCATCAAATACATTACAGTTCCCATAGTGAACACTACAGACTGAAGTTCCCATAGTGAACAACACTCACAAACTTAGTGAACAATGCAGACTGGTATTTCCCATAGTGAACTATGTTCACTGTTATCACAATATTTTGCGCCTTGAAAGATCTCAGCACATCTCAAATGTCAACCGGAAAGCGTTTGGTATTGTGATAAGGATAATCCCTCTTATAACAAAATATTCAAACTTCGATCTGAAAATTAAATGATTAGTTTACGCAGGAAATATCAAAGCCCTGTATAACAGTTGTAGCTTCTAAAATAGACATCAACAAATGTATCAATGAGTAATTATACAAATGACAATTATTCATAATTATAAATGATGTATATTCTTTCATCTGTAATTCTCTGCTCCATCAGGACTCAAAACAGCCTAATGTGAGAATTTTTAATAAAGCTGTCATTTTCGACATTGCAAAATACTCACAATTTTCTATTATGAGCTGCTCAAAGAGGACTATAATAATAAGCTATTTGCAGCACACTTAAATAAAATCCTGATTTTCCATATTAGCATTTAGAATTCCTATTTGGTGTAAAAGATCTGAAAAACCTCAGTACTATACAAATAAATGAAGAACTAGTAATGTGGATAGCACACGACCAAATCGAAGCCCCAAATCAAGCAGCATTTGTTGAGTTTGCTTGCGACTGTGAACCGTCTTTATTTACTTAAACATTCCTTTTCCGTTTGAGTTTTTTTAAATATCATTTTTGGTCTCTCGTGTGACAAATCTTCCAGTCTCTCCGATTAGCTAACAAAGTTCATCCGGTCACATTACTATAAAAAACCAATTAACTCTCCCTTTCTTCCTCTATCCGCGTGTTGTTTCCTAGTAATAGAGATTACATATTTAGATTTATTTGTACAATGGACCCCTGAGGCATGACTTCAAGTGAGCAATTTTCCTGGGATATTCGAGGCTATAGAACTCAGTCTTTTCGTTTTTATAAATTCTGGAGTAAATTAAGTTTCGCAAGGTTGACGGAAGGATAATAAATTTACTTCACTGAATCAGTGTAATTTCACACCCCTAATTTGCAAGAAAATATAAAATATCGTAGAAACTGCAAGAAAGATCTTAAACTTTTTAGTCGATTTTCCTGATTTGCATATCAAGTATAGGATTTTTTTTTAAATTTTTTGAAGTCATAACAAGTATTCATCATTCTACCAAAAACTGTTCATTTCGCAGGCTGCAAATCGTTTGAATTGATGTAAGACGTTTAGTATTGCTTAATATTATTGTTAGGAAAAATTCTTTTTAAAGTATTCGTCTTCCAAAAGGCACAAAATTTACCAATAATGTGAATAAAATAAGCAGTATTTACTCATTATACCGAAACATAATGTAGATGCGTAAATTAAGGGACATTCCTTAAGTAACTTGAATGCATTCGTTTAAATCGAGTTTAAACTCTAAAATATTGTTAAGATGAAAATCTTTGAAATGCGGATTTCTTTATTCTTCATTAAATGCTCAAATAGTAATGTATACCAATATCTATAAGACACAGTCTTCCTTTTAAAAATTTAAATGAAAATAAATGTTCCGACATCTCAGATCTGCAAATGATAAAAACAAATGGTGCATCACCAAAATTTTGCATGATGTTTTACTTAAGATGGGCTTTTTCGTAGATACGTTTCCATAATATTAGATCGAAAGAAAGTTTTTTAAATGTTGAACTAAGATAAATATTGCAACCTTTTATTCTTTAAATTCTTTTGTTTGCGCAAGAAAATGATTTCAAAATATTAGATCTAGAGTCAAAGTATTTTATTTTATGTACATACGAAATTATTTTTTTTAAATTAAATAACTTGTAGATAATAATGGGATTACGTATAAAAGATATTTGAATATTATTTTCGCAAGAAGATACATTCTTTTGTTATTACTTCCTTCAATCTGCACACATTAAATTACATGTTATTTGTCTAGACAATAAGTAAACTTTGCAGTAAGTAGTCATGGAAAAACCATAAAAATGCAGAATTTTGGATCAGCTATGCTTTCTAGGCAAATTTTTATTAACACATGAAACATTATTAATAGAAAGG
>KK113778.1:722682-749079 GCA_000611955.2 Stegodyphus mimosarum
CATTTGAATCATCACGTCAAGATTACTGCAGTTTATTTTTATCTATAATACTTTATATTTATATAATATCTTCAGTGGCATTTAGGTCTGCCTCTTGTAATTAATTTCAAATAAAAGGAGGTTTTCAGTAGCTTAAAAAATGTTAGTTACAGTAAGAACTTTAAAAGAGAGTCTTTTGTTCTCCACAGTTTTAGTATTGAAACAACTTATCAAGTTTTGGGATATAGGTTCCTATAAAATCGGTAGTCATTGCGAATGGTACGTCTGCAACCATCAGCTTTTAAGAATCATTAATGTAAGAATAAATATATGCAGTGAATTGAATGTAAAAGTTTTGCGATATCTTCATTTTGAGTTTCATCGAAGAAAGACGTATTTTGAATTATAAACTAATGTCGAA
Organism: Stegodyphus mimosarum; assembly: GCA_000611955.2. Lineage (NCBI taxonomy): Eukaryota > Metazoa > Arthropoda > Arachnida > Araneae > Eresidae > Stegodyphus > Stegodyphus mimosarum. The sequence continues at coordinate 723,083 of KK113778.1, forward strand.
ATAAGTTCAAGTAAATCTATGACTTGTGAGCAGTGTTAGAATGTGAAAAATATATCACAGATTATCTGTTCCTTATCTCCAGCCTTATTTGGAAATGCGCGAAACCTTTTTATCTGAATTCAAGGTCAGTACTTGAAGCTGGGAATTCCGTGGAGTAATTCTGAGAATAGTAAAGCGTCGGGTTACGTCACACGTTCGCGCTTTCTTGCGTCCCTCAGACTTATCCTCATTCTCTTAGTCAGCATGACACGGCATCTAAGTTATGGTAAAGAAATGGAAAGGCTCAGAAATATGTTAGAAACCATTTCAACAGATGATGAATCATTCAGCGAAGAAGATGTAAAATAAACAGATGAAGAATGCAATTGCAATCATAATTCATCGACAGACAGTGATATGAATACTGAATAAGATAGGGAACTAGAAAATGACTTAAATGGTGATAATTATGTTAGTAAAAATGGTCTGATGTGGAAGAAAAACAATTTGGAAAAGAATTTTAGGACTAGTTCTAAAAACGTTATCATCAGATATCTAGAAATCCAGGTTATTCAAATGATGTATCAACACTGTTGTATTTCTGGCCTCTGCTCATCCAGAAAAACATAATAGAGATGATAGTATCAAGTATTGGAATTTCACAATAGTTCTAATCGCAAAAACGTCAAGTGTGTTCTATAGATTAGCATACATCTATTTACTGAAGCACAATACTGAACATTTTAATATCTTCGGTACTGAATAGAAGTTTCACTACTCTACTGAAATTTTGTAATATATTCTGTATTTGATAATATATTCTTATTGCTGTACTTATATATTTTCCATCCCAATTCATAAATCCTTGCAGTGGGAATACATTATACAGAGACAAACTATATGGATTATACTATTATTATTATTATTATTGAAGTCTCGCAGCATTCCTTATAATTCAAAAAATAAGATAGCTTTTCAACATCAACAAATTTTATTTTCAATAAAATCCACTAATTCGATTGATGCTTAAAAATTACAGTTTGTTGCTTTAGGAAATTATTCTGAAAATGGTCACTTACATTCGATTTTAGGCAATACACAGTAATTATTTACGTGTAACAAACCGATTATTATTTACGTGTTTCGTTCTAAGACACTACACGGAAGTCAGGTTGCCTTCTCGGAGGACATTTTAAGGGAAACTGGCTCGTATTAAAACGTCATACATGAGGAAAACACGAAAACGCCCATGCAGCCAGCCCGTTTGCAGGATTCGAACCTCAGGTCGAACTACCAGTGTTCAGGGATTTTACCGCTGGTGGACAATGCTTCATACTGAGGCTATTTAAATACTTTTAAATTTTCGTGAAAGTTCCATTAAGGTTCACTTGAACACTCTGGGGAAATGCTCAAAAAGAAGTTATGCTATATTTACACAATTTTAAATGGTGTAATGTACAGTACATTCTTGTAACGATAGCGCTCAATACATTGCGTTTTCTGATAGAAAGCATGTGTTGCCTAAAATCGAATGTAAGTGACTAGTTTCAGAATAACTGTCTAAAACAATTAACTGTAATTTTTAAGCAACAGTTGAATTAGTGGATTTCATTGAAAATAAAATGTGTTGATATTGAAAAGCTATCTTATTTTTTGAATTATAATGAATGCTGCGAGACTTCAGCAGGCCTATTAGCTGTAATAAAATTCAGGATATGTTAATTAAAAAAAAGCAGAAAAGGAAAGCGGAAAAAAAATTCTAGAGAGGATTCCTTTTGAATACATTTTGAATTCATTTTTAATTTTTTACAGAGATATTTTGTTGAAAAAAGAGAAAGGATTGCCATGGTGAAACATTGGAAACGTGTAGACAAAATGTTAATACCATAAGGGTTAAAACACGGAGGACAAAGTTAAATACTAGAACATACATACATGTAGTGTTTTCCATATTAGCTATATCAGTATTAATATAAGTCAGGAAAATTACTTAAAATAGACATACTTAAAAAATTAATGAAAACAAATTGCAGTCTGTAAAAGAAAGAAACCTAAAGTACAAAATGTGCAGAATACAAAAATGTTAACTTCGATTTAAGGGTTTCAAAAAAGGAACTAAGAATTTTCGTTACTAACTTCAAATTTAAACCTCCTCAACTATTGTTAAACTGTGCTTTTTCCCAAGCGAAATTCTGTCGTCGACAAAATGTCTTATGCATATAAATGTTATTTTACAGCCTGCTTTATCCTACCCAATAAATTTAGAAAACAATATTTAAGCATACGCAATTGCTTCAGTCATATCAAATCGAAGAGAGTAGCTTTAAAAAGATAACGGAATTTTTGAACTAGGTTTTGGTTCATGGTCCGAAAGTTATTTTGGCAATACTTTTGCGTCGGCATGAGGATATACCTGTCAACTTTTATAACTCCGAATCAGAGAATCGCCATTGTCCAATAGATAATAAAGAGCGAGAATGGCGGTGTATGCAATCTTTTTCCACTTTCTAAGAATGTGCAGCTCATAGGGGGATTCTGCAAAAGTTTCATTCCAACTTTATTGCTCTTTGCAGAAAATGTTTTCGGAATGCAAATCATCATTTATTAAAAAAAAAATTCTAAAGAATTATGGGTAAATTTAGAATGAGAATAATACGAGAAAGAAATCGGAATCGCTTCTCTAGTAATTATTGTCCTCCTCGAAAATTCGGTTACATATCGCCTTTTAAAGAAAATGACAGATGAAATGTGTTTTAGATACAGAATATCGAAATTCTCAATAGTAATTCAATATTTTGTATTTTAAAATGTTAATTTAATTTGAATTTCAACCAAATATTGAAAACAAAAATCTCCGTAAGAAGATTAGCTGGAAAAAAATATCCATACTAACGGAAAAACTATGAATTCTTATTCTCATTCTTTTACAGTGATATTCCAAGTTATCAGAAGATCATATCACTGTTGGATGTAAAAATTACTTATTTCAAACATTTTGTGTATTTATGAATGTAACTAACTGTATTTTAACAACTGCACACTGGAAATTAAGATACAATAACAGGCAGAACATATAGAGTCAAACAACAATTGACAAGAGTCAAACAGAATCAATTGACAGTGCTCAACCTCCACGCGCCATATTAATCTCCTGCATTAAGTCAAATAACAAAAACCAGTGTTATATTTTCAAATTTTCACAGGACTAGTTTCGATGGTTTTACAGAACAATCATCCTCAGCTACAAAAGCGCAAATGAACGAGATAAGATATAATGATTAGATAAGATAAGATAAGAAAGCCTGGACAGAAGGCAAGCTACTGGCGCCAACTGTTGATGAAACCAGAAGTAAAACATAATTTCGTTAAAGGTTGAAGGCAAAGATGGATAGGAATTAGGATCGCAAACTAGAACAGAAAGATTTTTTTGAATGTGAAATGCCTCTAGAAAATCCAGTTCACCAATGGAAGACGTTTTTTGAATAATTTTGGCAGCAGAAAAATTGAAAGTATGATTTTCGGACCAACAATATTGGGTAACAGATGACTTCTATGTTTCTTTTTTCTAACATTTGCCTCATGTTCCTTAACGCGAAATTTCAAGGCTCCCTTAGTTTGGCCAATGTAATTTAAACTACACCGGCAAGGAATCCTGTAAATACTCCAGGAATTCATATCCGGAATGGGGTCCTTGAGTGCAGAACTCGGAATTTTATTGATGGGAGAATAAACGACCCGAAAGTTAAATTTCTGTAAAATACGTGCAACGTTTGATGGAAAGAAGGGAATGACAACAGAATTTTTATAATCTTCTAAAACAAGAGTCTGCCTTTTGGTGAGGTGAGATGAGAATTTTCTAACTGCTTGTTTAATAATGTTGGGTGAAAAGTCCCTGTCAATAGCTATTGCTTTTAAATAATTTAGTTCTTCATCAAGGGATAGTTTGGAGGAGCAAAATTGAAGAGCACGGAAAACATAGTAATAAATAGAAGCTAACTTTTTCTTAGTCGGGTGAAATGACTTGAAGTGTGGTGGAAGGCAAACCGATGCAGGTTTATGGTAAACCGTAGTGCTGCAGTTGGAGGTGTTACGGGTGACCAGGATGTCGAGAAGCGGAAGAGAATTGCAAGTCTCAAGTTCAAAAGTGAATTAAAAAGCAGGATCAATGGAATTCATTTTTGAAATAACTTTATTTAAATCATCGTTATTACCTTCAAACAGGGTAAAAGTATCGTCTACGTAGCGGAACCATACCGGGAAGTTTAAAGCTTCAAACAATTTTGATGCATAATAATGCATGTAGATATTAGTCTGGAAGGGACTGAGGAGGCTTTCCATGGCTAATCCCTCAGTTTGCTTGTGATATTTATTTTGGAAAAGAAAATGCGTTTGTTTCAAACACAGTTTAGTGAGAGAAATTAGCTCCTCAATTTCGATGTATGAGAAATGAAATTCGCGAAGTCTGGTTTCTAGGTATCTTAATGCACCCTCCACTAGAACATTGCTGAATAATGATTTTACAGCAAAAGAAACCATGCGTAAATTTCTAGGAGAAATGTTTTTAACCTTTTTTTACAAACTCTATATTGAATTTTTTATGGTGTAAATATTATTGGCTAATAGAGTTAAAAATCTAGAAACTAAATTTCGATGAAGTTCGATGTAAGTTTGCATTCGTTGCATGATATTTTGGGGTTTCTTAGGTTGAAAATATAAACCAGTTTTCCTGAAAATGTCATCTACAAAGGTATCCCTTTCCTCAGGGAGGTAGCCAATGTATGCTTGTATTTGTTTTTAGTATACTTTAGTAAAATGAAGATAAAGAAAATGCTTCAAAAGTATCTTCATATTTTCGTAAACTGATGAACAGTGTGAAAATATAATATTAAATCTCAGTTTGTTACGGAAGAAATTTTAATGCTGCATTGTGTGTAAATCTTTCTTCAGACATTTCGCAAATTAATCTGCATCCATCCACATCATTGAGAAGCAGGATCTACGCTAGGCATTTTGTTTCCCAGTGCAACCTCTGTGGGTTCTTAAATCTCCTGACAGATGTTCCACAAATTAAAAAAAAATACCATCCTGAAATTTTCTTGGTCTGTGCTTCTCTAGTGTTCTAAAAATTTTGCCGTCCAATAAACTTTTGTTTCCAAACACTTACTGTAAATTCTTAAATTTCGCCATCCCTAAATGGCCTAATCCTCAGGCCTGTTCTTCAATAGAATATGGCACAGAAAAATACAAATTTTAATAGCAAGATTCCTATTTTTCATCAAATAAATTCGTCAATTAGAAGAACTATGGGAGCATTAAAACATATATATAATAATTATGCAAATTATACAGAAGCAACGTTTTTTTCTCTCCTGAAGAAATACCTGTATCTGATTGCCTCCAGAATTCATGAATTTTTATTGAAAATCTACCTAAAAACGGTTTGTCTTTGGCCTAATATTAAATTTTACATTCATGTGCTTCTCTTTCTATTTGATGTTTCGCAAGATTTATTCAAAAGATATTGTTCTTATTTTTTATTATAAAACAAATAGTATAAATGGAAATCTTCAGGTTGCTTTTATTTACTTAAATTATAACATTTGATAATATGAATTTAGATATCTAAATAATTTGAGTGTAAAAACCCTCAAAAATGTGAAACACCAATTTGAAGGCTTTTGTTTTGTTTTGGTTTATTTGATTATTCCTAAGCACGCAAGCGCTTGTCCGCCTAAAGGGAGGACTTTCTAAGGGAAACTTGCTGGCATCTATGTTAGGCAAACGGAAAATAACGAAAATTCCACTTTGAAACGTAAAAGAATGTAATATTAATATTCTAAATCTATATTTTATTCTTTTTTAATATTTTACATCTATATTCCTTTTAATATTCTGTATCTATATTTTATTCTAAATTTTCCTTACTCTGAGATGTATCTGTGATATTCTTGTCTGTATGTAGATATCATTTTTAACAAGGTTGTCTCATAAGATTATGACTGAAATTTCTTTCAAAATATTGCCTATTGCATTACTTCTGCCAACCAATAAATGGAATAAAGGTTAAATTCCCTTTTATAAATATGAAACTAGAAATATGAAATAGATTTTTAGTAAAATGAATCAATCACAAACAATCTGCCGAAATGACCAACACTAAGTACGTATTCATTATTTTAATGATGTATTAATTATCACGTACATGCAACTTTCAATTTGGTATTTAAAACTAGGAATTTGGCATTTAAATCTTCTTACTAATTTTAACTTAACGTTAAACCTTAATAGTTTGAATCAAAAGCGGATAATTATTTAAATTAGACCATTTCACTAGTTCCTAAGATTTTATGACTGCGATATGCATATCTATGAAATCAAATTGAAACTTTTTTTAGTATTCCTTTTAAGATATTTGCACTGCACTAATATTCATTTTTAAGAATTTTTATTGAGCATTTTCAACAAATTAACATTCTATAAACGTATGTTAATGTATGCAAACGCAATAAAAATCGAAATTTTTATTTAATAAGCAATTAAAATCAGAAATATGCACAAAACTAGTAGGAAGTCAATAGGAACCTCCCTTATCTGTTTTTGGATTACCACAAAAAAAAAAAAAAATCTTTTTCTTCTGATCAAAGCATGCGGGCAAAACTTGCGGTTCCTTCCTTGGTAAGGCAAGGTTGTCTTCCTGTTAGCATGGTTGTTAAAAACGTTCCTGTTTCCGCGAAATCATCAATCTTCTCAATCCCTTCTCAAAGGGATAGCATAGTGGAGGGAACGAGTGGGCCTTGGCCTTACCCGAAATGTAGGAAAGCAAAAAATTTTTAGATTTGTAAAAAGAATTTTTAAAATAAATAATCAAAAAATATTTAGGATCTTTCCATGAATGAAGCTAATAGTGTACTTAAAACGGGAGAGAGATGTTCAAACTCTGCGATGATTTTGAAAATGGCCTAAAAAAATCGTTTCCTAAAGTAAAAATAATATGCTTCCGCAATTCTGCATAAACGTGAATTATAATGAAATCTTTCAGAATAAATATTTGTTCTAAAACGATGTTCTTCCTTTGGTCTTAATCGTGCCTTTGCAGTTTTTAATTCTTTCATTTACGCAAATCCTATAAACAACATTTTCCTTATTTTTATTCTGAATTGGATGCTGATAACATTTGTAAAAGACTAAAGGTTTTTTTTTTCTTTTTAGTTTCAATAATATCTAAAACACCCCTATTGATTAACATACAATGTAAAAATAACAGCTAATATTGCAACGTAATTACAAATAGAATGAAACTAAAAATTTCGAGAGAAGTCTGATGAAGACTAACTTATTCACGAAGAAACTGCCTAGCTCTTCTTAATGACTCATCGTGACATCCCTTAAAAAGCTGTGGTAGGGGGACTTCACTCTTCGATTTCGCGGGAACAGGAAGAATTTTGAAAAACGTGGAAAGAGGAATTGCGGAAACAGAAATAATTCAAGGCAAGTCCCCATCTGTTTATGACCTTTAAGCAGTAATAAATGCACAAAAATGCTTTAACAATAGAAGACCATCAGTTAAGTGAAACGACTTGTTGATCGTCCTTCAAGGAAGGGGGAGGAAATCTTACAATGGGACGTTTGAGACCGATTTTAGTTAGATCTAAGCGAAACCATTTTGCAAACATGGTTCATTATTACTGCAGTTTTCTTAATGTAAATAGAATCGAAGCGGGCCGTTCAGTGGGTTAACGTACGAATATTTCCATTGATTCTATTCAGGAATGGTTTGTACTTAAGCGCAATGCAAAAAATGAATGAATGCGAAATCAAAACACTTTTAGGAATTTTGTACATATGTAGTATTCATAGATCCTCTCACGTTAGTGTAAAGGATCTGAAAGCAACAGATGGACCTAGAACGGTTATGTTCTATAATATAGCGTAATGTAGACAATTACTTTTCCTGCTAGATGCCTTTGGTTTGATGATATCCGAGATCATCGGAGTATAAAAAGTGTGAATAAACTGGCTCCCATAAGACAGGTTTTTGTTTTTTAAAAAATTCGTCGAGAACTATTAAAAAAACCCTACACCGTAGGCTGAATATGTAAAACTGATGAAAACTTAGAACCATTTAGAGGACGATAAGCATTTCGGGTAATATTTGCGTAAAAACTCTACCCAATATATCATAAAAATATTTGTCTTGTTTGATTCCAGAATAATTTATATATATGAAAATGGAAATATTTGCCGACCAACAGCCAAAGGAATACTTTCAGATTGATAACAAAGCAAGCCCTGTTGTAAAGATTTTGATGGAACCATTATACAGTTCTAGACGGAATTTGACTGTAGATAATTGGTATATGGGATTTCAGCTGTCAGGACTTACTTAGGAGGAAGAAAACTGTAGTCGAAACTGTGAGGAAAAGTAAGACAGAAATTTCACCGGATTTTCTGATGAAACAACGAGAAAAATATTATTCAATTTTTGGTTCCCAGAAAGAAACAACGATTTTTTGTTAGGCACCAAGGATAAACAGAAGTGTTGTTCTATTGTCAGCTATGAACAAGATAATAAAATTGAGGAATCCACTGGAATACTGGAAAAGCCGGAGATTATTTCTTTTTATAATCTAACCAAAAAGCAGTAGATGTTGCCGATGAAATGGCAGCAGCATATTCTACCGCAAGAATATCGAAACGGTGACCTATGATTTTTTTTCTCGATTTTATATGTTGCAGTAATTAATGCACGACTGATGCAATTTCTGTAAAACAAACACCAACTAAATTTATAAGTAGGTGTTCTTTTCCCAAATTATTAGGACTGAAGTTAGTGGAAAATTACACAAGTCGGTAGAAAATAAAGCTTCCTTTGAAACTAAAATAAAAATTAATTTCAGAAGATCGTAATATGGAACCACCATTTAAAAAGATGAAAAACATTTACAAAGGATACGCTGATTGGTCTAAACACTAGGACAGAAAAGCACGATTTCTGTGCGAGAAATGTAATATAAATATTTTATGGAGCATATGAGCAACATTTTGCCAGAGATGTGCAAAATAATTGATAAGTATCTCATTTATTAAGTTCTTTAAAATATCCAAGTCCATTGCTTCTTATCCTAATCAACCTTTATACTGATGTTTACATAATTAATATAATTTAAAATGTGTTAATTGCTTGCCAGTATGACATCGCAGCGCGCCTTCTCATTTTCGTAATTTTGTCGCCAGTATTCATGGGATAAAAAAGAAATTTTTATGCATAAAATTATTTTTAGTCATGGAATGTTTAAGAGCGTTTAATAAACTTAAGTTCTTATCCTTTTTCCTGTTCTCAATTTTTTTAGGATTCTCTGAATCATTTGGGAGTTTTTAAAGCATATACTTCCACTTCATTTCTCTAAAGTCAAGCATAAACCCACGCATATTGTATTCATTTCTTAGCACTTCTAAACTCTTCTTCTTATTGATCTTGACTGAAAAGAATGTCATTCAGTTTCGGACACTTTTACGGGAGTTCGTTCTGCATCCTTGCACTATCGCATCTGAAGAGAAGCTTGAAAACCTTTAAGGAATTCTGTCACCAGAGGAGAATTGAAATGTGATTTATATCTTGCAGAGTCTTATTTCAAGTCGGTAAAAGATTTGATTTATTATAACAATCCAGGGGTATACGTAAAGCGTATAATGCTATGTAATGTATGTATCAAGTGTGAATACAAAATCAGGTCAGTCTTCAGCTTTAAATCATGCAAGCTGAGTCCGCGAAGATTGATCTCTCCTTTTTTGGGGACCTAGATTTCGAAGATACAGCGTGAATTATTCTGGTATATCTTAAGATAAATTTCAACTTTGGCACATGTTAAGTTTACATTTTGCATACTGTAAGCATACAGCGTTTATGTCTAAATATAGTGTTAGTGATAGATGTGAATAGATAAAATCAATTACTAAATCTAAATGTTTTTGAGACATTAGAAAATGCATTTTTCAGTTCATATCCAAGAGAAAGCAATATGGCTGCTGATGAAAAATCTATATCTTGAAAATAAATTTTTGGTTAAAATATTTAGTTTTGATTTCTATATTACAGCTTTTTTTTTTCGCGATGCATTGTACATTCTTCATACGCGTACATTGTACATTTGCAGAAAGCATTATTTATTACAGTATAGTTTTTTCTCAACCTTTTGTTGTATTTCCTTCGTGGAACAAATTTGTGTGCTTAATTTAACAGAATGCTGGTTTCTAGTTTAATTTTTATTTTTCAGCCTCGATCATACCATTAACCATTCAATATATTATAACAGTGATTCTAAAAACGAACTTCGTTCCTTATTTACTTCTTTACATTAAAAGCTATTTTCTCCGTCCTTCCAGGATGCCTTCATGGTGTGGTGTAACGGTAGCACACTCGGCGCGCATTCTAGAAGTCGAAGTTCGAGCCCAGGCAAGCAGTTACTGTTTTAGCAGCTGCATTGCTCATTATTCACGTTTCCTGCTTCAGAAAAAACCTAATGTCCCTACTACATTTATTTTCTGAAATAATTATATTTATATACATTTAATCATTGCGGTTATCCCAATAAAATCCTTACCATGCACCTGTGGTTAAATAAGGTCCATTCACTTTATTTTCAATTCTGTTTTCCTTATCGAAATTTATTTATTTTCAATTATCCATAAATTTGGTCATTTCATCTGCTATGGTCTCGATAAATTAAATAAAGGGATTTTTTGATTTGTAAATTCGTAAAAGTGTTACTGCAGGTTTCGTCGACGCTCGCATCATATCTACGATGAACACAAGACCTTCCTTGGAAGTACCTCCTGCCGGTGGAATCTCCGTGCGATCTTGGAGTGCAGAGGTGCATACAAAATATTGCCTTGTCTTGCGACATGACTCGTACATTTGTTCAGGCGCCACTATAGAGCTCGGTTGGCTTTGGACACATAACTAGTGACAAACGCTTATCAGATGTCAAGAGCATTATGGATGTGTCTGAGGTAACTATAGAGATTTGAAAAGGATGTATCAACTATAGAGATTTGATAACTATAGAGGTAAATATAGAGATATGAAACTATAGAGATTTGATGTTAGATAGTAGATTTTGAGGAGTTTAGGATTTAGAGATTTGATTTTAGATAGAGATAGAGATTTTGAGGTAACTATAGAGATTTGAAAAGGATGTATTATTAAAACAGAAGCTAAAACATTAAGTGCACGTCTTATTAACATTATTAAGATATAAATGCATGTTATGTGATAACAAAATGAACCACCACTTGTGGCTATGTATCGGCGTTCATTGTAAATGTCGGCAGCAAATAACGCAAAGCCGAATAATTACAAATTTATCAGAGATGACAGAACCAAAGTAAAGTTGCCTTGAGAGGTTGAAACATGCTCTGTTTTACAATAAAAAAATCTCAGCTTAAATATTTTAAATATTAGCTAACTGATTTGCATGCTATTGTGGAAACGAAAAGGGAAACTTGTAGTAAAGACTGAAATTATGAATAACTGAATTCTTCGAATAACAACCTCATAAGCTGATAAGATATCACTTATAAGAGTGCAATACTTTCAAGAGTAGATACAATCAGTCTTATTTTAATGTAGTGAATTCACTTGCAGCTTAGCTATTTTAAACATGCATTGTTGTCCGATGCATTTTTTCCGCGATTCCTGAAATTCTTAGAAATTAATTTCATCTTTGTTTTTCTCTTCTGACAGTTTGAACGTAATTATTTTAACTGATCATTTATTAATCTGAATACCGAGGGAAAGAACTACACATTCGTTACAGCAGATGTAAACTTGCATCTTATTTTTGCAATTACCAATCTTAATTAGTTATTATCATTTACAATATTCTTACAGTTATCAAATTATTTAATAGTAACTCATTATGTAGTATATTTTTGTCTTATAAGACTGATACTAAGAAAACAAAATATCTAATTTGTGCATCCAAATTTCAGGATTTTATATAGCTTTCAGAAATGGCTAAAATATTTAAAGAAAACATAAAAGAAAATTCTTTTAATTATTCAACAAGAAAATTCTCGACTGAATTCGTAGCAAATAGAGCTTAAATCTTATAAAAACGGAAGAGCTACAAGTTCTTTTACTTAAGAAAAATCAGGCAAATTATTTAAAAATAACCATTTATCATGACACTTACAATTAAAAAGGCACATAAGTATACTACGAAGAAAGTTATAGAGAAGGGAACGCAAACAATACAGTTATATAATTCATCGCATTTATATATAGATGAGTGCTCGCCGAACTTGGAAATCTTCCAGTTTAATTCCATTCGGAGTAGAAAATTATTCTGTCATTACTGGTGTTAATAAAATTCTTATATTGTCATAAAAAGAAGTCTCATTTTAGATTTTACATGAATGGTTCTAAATGTCAATGACATTTCCCTGAAAGAGATGTTGAAGTTCTAATTACATTTATTTTCCGTAAATTCTTCACGTTAAGTGTCTAAGCTTCTATTAATTAATTTAAAAGTTTATATCAAAATATTTGTATCTCGAATAAAATCTTTTGATTTGAGCTGGCAGGTTAAATAAGAGGAAACGTACAAGAAAATAATTTGGTTGTTTCGCTAATTTTTCCGGTTTAAGGGAATAAATTTAGAGGGCAAAATGCAGATTATTCGGTACATTTTAAAATCTAGAAAATGCGTTTCTCGTTTCGTAAAACTAACTTTATAATAATTTCTTCTTAATCCAGTTTTCTTTTGCCAAGGGGGAATTATTGTTTGAGAAGTAGCAAATAATTTTGAACGCTTTGCTGGGGCTGACTTATCATACCAAAGACGAATTTTAATTCCACTCCCTAAAGTAATTTTTCCTTTTATCGCGAGAAACCAACTGTATTCAATTATGCTCTTGCACAAAATGGCGTCGCCGCGACCGAATATCTTTTATTCAAAGAAAGACGAGATTGAATGACGTCATTTATTTTAACTCGGTCATGTGACTTCCTTTTTAAGGTCGTGAAGGCGGAAAATATGCGTGACAGAATGGCAGGAAATTTCTAACTTAAACTTGATTATCCCAACTGTCAACACTGAGACATGAGCCCCGACTAACTTTGTTTGAATATTTCAGAATCTTTAATTGGAAGAATTAGGAATTACTTTATTCTGTCAACCTACTGAGCCGCACGCAAACTGCAAAAAAAATTCCAATATAAGATGAAATATATATTTTTTAATCAATTGAACAAAAATTTAAAATGTCAAGTTGCTTGAACTATTTTCTCAGGAAGTACCGAAACTGAAAGATTAATTGAATTTTTCGAAGCTCTCTTGTTATTTTTAAAAATTTACCTAGGAAATATAAAAAGATGAAAAAGGATATAGATTTAGAAGTTAAACAAGAAAAGTATTGATTTCCCGTGCAGAAATATTATTCATTCATATGCGAAAAAAATTCATCTCTAGAATTAAAAAAAAGGTATCAGATTTTATATTTTTCTTTTGTATTTCCAGCCCGAATTATCAGTTGGAAGAAATATTCATGTCATATTAAAGAAGCAAATTTATTCTGACAAGAAAACGTTTACTTTCAGTCCATTATATCTGATTGCAAGATAAGTAAACAACGCTATATTTTATTTATTTGACACTTATTTATTAAATAACTAACTATTTTAATTTTTTAATGTAATTTCACGGGTACAGCTAGTAATTTATAATGATACAGATGAAGCGTTTCATTCCAGTTAAATTGTTTAGTTTGTTAATTAGTAAGCCGTAGATTCAATTTTAAAGAAAAATTAAATATCTCATAATTTGTCGAATGGCAACCCATTGACGTCTGGAAGACAAAATACTTTATTTCGAACAGTGGCAAATTATTTCTTTAAAAGCCTGAGTTTCTTGATTAAATCTGAAACATTAATACATTGCTCTTTCCCCAAATGCCATATATTATTTTTCAATTGCTGAGTTTGTTAAATAACATCTAGTGAAGTTCTCGCAAATTATGAACTAAACAAAAAATGAACTTGAATTTGACCATTCGGGCTTTAAAATGAGTTTCTTCTGGCAGAGAACTCTTGCTTGTTCAAAATTTTATGACTTAAGATTGCGCCGTTTTTCCACATTGAAAGAAGCAAACATATATAGATGTTTGACAGAGATTTAATAATATTGTTGAGTGCGTACGGGTTCGTAATGGATTGAACGCACCAGTCATTAAAAAGTTAACAAAATTTATTTTTTTTCACAAGAAATAAAACAAAACACTTAAATATTTCCTCAGCGATATTCGTACAACATCACAATATCTCAAACAATAAACAGAATTCACTTCAAAACAGATAAAGTTAATCCAATCTCACAGCGAATTCGCTACAAACAATCACAGCATTAAGTAAACAAACAGCAGTTCGCTTTAAACAGCTACAATTAAGACTGAGATGAGGCGTTTAAACTCGGCTTTTATAAGCTTTTTACTTATTTACTTGAACAGTCTCGATTTTCTTAATTTTTCTGGACGGCAACAGTAATTACGAGATATTTATTTATTAAATATTAAATGCATGCGCTCTTGTATTTTTACTTTTCCGAGGTAGCTAAATCGTCTGCGTTGCGCGGGAAAATAAAGCAATTTTCATTACAATTCTAAATAAGTAACAAAATAAATACGAAATCCGCAACAGTAGAAAAAAAATCATGAATAATGTTTAATAACATAATTTTTATGCTTTAAAGATTGTTCTGTAGCAAGTTGGCTGTAATTTATAGAATTATAAGAGAACTTAAAATACTATTTAATTATAAAGCATTTCTTCTTCGCAAATATATATACACTTAATATTTCAAATTTACTGGACTTTTTACTTTACTTAATATTTTAAATTTATCGGACATTAATTGCGTTACATGAGGTATAAATTTAGTGTATTTCAAATCGCACAGAAGAAACATATGAATAATATCTTTACTCTAGGACATTCACTGAAAGTACATAATGCCAATACTGTACTAATCGAATGTAAAATAAAACCATATTTTTATTTCTTCATATAACAAATACGTAGTACATTAATTTGATTTCATTGGTTCTTTGTAAAAATATCGCATATGTTGTAATTTTAGCCAGTTTATATTAAAAACATGGTATCTGTGTTTGACATTAGAATTTAAATAAATCAATTTTGTTATTATTATTTACAAGTTAATGCAATTCCCGATACATCAAATATTTTTTTTCGTGAAAAGTAACAATAATTTTTGAAAAGCAGATATTTTTCAAAAAAAATTAAAATTCGTATTTACTTTCTTAATACCATTTTATTGAAACTTCTTACTTTTTATTCGGAGAGGAACAACAATGTTAAGTGACAATTTTCCGGATCTTGCAAAAGTTAACCTAAAAATTTAAATCTTTCTTTTCTAAGGCCTCTCTGGTAAACCAAACTCCGGTATAAAACATTACATATTAGTTAAGTTAAGGTGAAATCCTTTCAGCAGAACAGAAGTACAGATAAAAAGTATGGTAATATACGTAGATAAAAAGACCCTTAACATGTAAAATTTTGTTGCTTCAGTGATGATGAGATCTATGTCATTTCAAAGTATAATTTACAGAGAGATTAGGTTATTTGGAAGCAGGAGATGGGAAAAATGAGCAATGCCCTCGCCGGTACTCGAACCACGGACCTTTGGAATACGCACCGAGCGTACTGACCACTACAACACGAAAGCATGCTAAGAAGGAGGGAGAAATACCTTATAAATTTAGAACATTCTCGGCAGCAAAATTATTCCGTATCCTAAATATACCAGAAATAGTTCAGAGGTAATACGATAGAGCATTTATTATTAATATTAAATTTCATAAAAATAAAACGGAACAATTGAAAGATTAGTAATCAAAAGCTAACAGTATTTAGATGGATGGCAACTGCATACTGCAGAACGGAATGATGTATATGTCGTATAACCTCGTTGAATGGCTTGGAATCACTCTTCAATTTTATACACTTTCAAACGCTATAGGGCAAGATAGATGCTTTCAAGGCCCTAATAGTTAAGTGCATTTTGAGAAAGGTTGATTTCAATTTGAATTTACGAAGGAATTAGTTTCGTCGCACTGAACGCGAATTGGCAGCAATACGAAAGAAATAAGTTACACTAAAATAAAAAAAAGAAAGCTTTCAGATTTTATACTGCTCCCAAAGGGGAGATTTTTTAACGTTTTGTGTGTTACCGTTCTTTATTAAATTTTATGTTATTCGCACTTAAACCATAAAATTCAGTTCAACAGCAATATCCCAAAATGTATCAGAAACTTATTTTTAGAATTTCCGATACATAATCTCTCGCACCGGTGATTAATTTGTTTTTCGAACAGTGTTGCCCTTGTTGGTTTTGGAATCGTCGAGTTTCTTAATCAAAAACTCATAAATGCTTTACAAAATATGAAATCGACAATAAAACAAATTCCAAATTTGGACTTCCAGATCCCCAATTCGGGTAAAGATGTACATTATTTAAAACTGGTTGTCTGTAGGTACCGTTGTTTAACCCAATGCGAGAAACATACATGCATTTATGCAGATTCTTCATTATTTAATTTCCTTAAATATTACACAGATCTCTAATATTTACTGGCAAGAATTTGAAAAGTGAACCAACGCAAAGTGCCAAAACGAAATTAATAGCCCTTCTGGGTTAAAAGTAAAATAAAAATATTCATAGAAAAATCGTTTACCTGTCTTTCTCTGCATTGTAAAACTACCAATCTAGAGCATGAGAAGGAAAATTCGTCTTGTTGTCTGATACTTTAAGGAATGATAATGAAGACCAGTAAGATACCTAACCACAGAATTTGAAAATGCATCTATATTCAAGATGGAGACAAGCCTCAACTAAAATATACGAAGCCGAAACTGAAACAAGGTTAACCAGTTATTAAAACACGAGAATGCTTCAAATATAAAATATCTCCAAATAAGTAATAAAGAAGCGGAAATTACCCACTTAATGATTAGTGCTTGCAATGTAGATAAAATGTCTGAAGCAGAGTTTCCAGATACCCTTCATGGAGTGATGGAAATCCTAAAAACAGAAACTGGCGAATATCTTATTGATTATCAATGTAATAGTTAACCCGGATCTATAAGTTCTCTTCTTTAATGCTATCGCTTTTGATAATGGAGATAGGTGTTTAGCATAAAGCCTATAAACAAGGACAATGAATTGTTCATCATGACTTTGTGGAAGCATCTTTTAAGCATGGAAACAAACAAGCATGGAACAAAACAGCATTTTTTAAGCGTGGAACAAAACAGATGATTCTGCAGCGTTCCATTTACGTATGTGTGAATATGTTATATATGATCGTTTTGAGTAAGAGACTGGATCAATTAAGGAATCGCAGGGTAGTTACAGATAATAGCCGTTAACCGATGAGATAGTTATCTGGGTCCTAATTAATTGAAGAGACATCGATGAGTATATTCACACACATACTCACAAAAAAGAAGGAAAAAAAAGGGAGAGAAAGAACTTTGGCGAACAGAATATGTTAGTTTTCAGGTGAACCTTCTTGCGGTCCACATTATTCTTGGGCGCGCGATGCGCCCTGCAATTTTTGTATATAGTAAATTACATCTTAAAAACTAACAAAGCGTAAGGTTACGAAGCGCGTTTGCTAGCAGCAGGTAAACCGGGGGAAAAGGAATGCGCAGTTAGTTATCGTGGTAATAATAATAATAATAATAATAGTAATAAAACATTTAATCTGATTTGCTGAGAATTTATCGAACTGCAGGCATGATTGTAAAAATGGATTAACATTGAAATATATACTTTAGAAAAAAGTTATTACAATTTTTAAAATAGAGATGTAAAGTACCCAAATTAGAAAGTGGAATCTAGGGGTATTGCTAATTTATAGTATAATTTATAGTTATATACTTCTTGTCTCACATATATAAAAACAACTTTAGTATAAAATTAAATTGTAATTATATAAATATTGACCGTAATTTCGCCTTTACTCTAAATAACAGTTTTGTAAAATTATATGATTATTTGAAAATAAATACATCGCATTTAAATTTATTTCATGCTAAATATGAAAATATAGTGTATATGATGAGGAATTTAAGTCAAGTGATATATTTGTGCGTGTTCTTTTACATGCATTATATGTATATGTAAATTAATGGAGCAAATGTGTAAAACATTAAAGTAGCCCTTTTCATAAAAACATTTCTAATGATATTAATTGTTAGATTTAGTAAAAGTTAAATTTGGGTTATAATTATAGGTTTATCTTGAATGTACGTTCTTGGATTAAGGCATATTACTTACTATATTTTTCTAGTTATAAATTTTTTTTGTTTAATTTTGTTTATCTGAATTTGGATTGTCATTTTCTTATGAAGTTCCATTTGTAATTTTATGGTTATCATATATACAGAATTTTCCTGAATCTATTTTTGAAGAAAACTATTTTGTGTTCAGTATAAGCTAAAATGAATTTGAAGGGATATGTCAAAAACCGATATACAGATTATATCTATGATGACTATATGTTTTCATTCTAATATAATTTTTTAGATATCTAAATAACAAGGATTTACATTTTATTTGATTTTTATCTCAGCTTTAAAAAGTGCTAAATATATGTAATGCATCTTGCATTTATAAACAGCATATCTGGGTATTTAAGATTGATATGCTTTCATTTTCTTTTCCGCTTGTAGTGTGCTTAATTTCCACTTTTGGTGTAGCAAGTTACTTCAACTTATGATAACACAATAGTATGCACAGAGCCGGATTAAGACTTAAAGGCTTTAAGCAGTTTATCATTTTGCTGCGCTAGCAAGCATTTGCGCCAGTTTTTTTTAATCGTTGTGTCATAGTTTAATGATTTAAATATACAGTTTTTAATGTTTACAATATTGTGGTAAACATGAATGATTACACAATGTATTTCTATCAACTATTTAAACTTGTCATCAGCAAAGGTTTCGAAAGTCCAGCAATTTTTCATTTCAGATTCGCTTATTCAAATACTTTACCGTTTATAAACATCTTTACCGTATATTTTGAATTTTACACATTATTTAAACACAGCTTGATTTGTAACAACTTTTGGGAGAAATATATAGTTCCCTAAGAATGTCTTACTGAGAAAAAAAAATTCTGAATCATTACTTTTAAGTTTATAAAAGGATTCAGCTCTACTTTATTATTGAAATATCGCTGTATTTAGAACTTAGTCAAAGTAAAAATAATCAAATCCTTAAAAAGCGTTATTTGTATGAAACCATTTCTGTTCCAACGCTGTA
Source organism: Stegodyphus mimosarum (assembly GCA_000611955.2). Classification (NCBI taxonomy): domain Eukaryota; kingdom Metazoa; phylum Arthropoda; class Arachnida; order Araneae; family Eresidae; genus Stegodyphus; species Stegodyphus mimosarum. The sequence goes on from KK113778.1 coordinate 742,404, forward strand.
TGATTTAATTTCTGACATAATTTAATATGACATAGTAATGTTGCCCTCAAGAACATACGGAATTAGCAGCGCAAAATCTGAAACGTACATTTAGGAAAAGATTGTACAGTATAATATTACAGAATAAAAGAACATTAAAAATATTCTGCACCTCGAAAGAAACTTCAGTTTTCAAATTGCATTTAACGCATAAATTACATTAACGTGTAGATATAAATATTTACTTATTTTCTTCCGACAAAGTGATTACTCTAAATTCTACGTGGAAAAATGTTTATTTTTAATGAGAAAGATGTGTACATATTGCTTTAAAATTGTTTATATAATTAATGTCAATATATCAGTAAATATTTCCCAAAACCGCAAAGAACCGTTATTGCATACACTGTGGTTTTTACTACACTCAGATAAGATAAAAAAAAAGAGTTGAAAGACGTATCAACTGGTATATGTTGTTTCTAAATATTATTATTTGGATATATTTCATAATTTTAAAATCCTATATAAATGAGAAATTAAAATATTCTAAAAAGATTTAGTTCTTGGTAATTCCAGTATAACTGCATGTAACGGAAACAATCAATTTAATAAATCCATTACAAATCTCTGTGGTAAAATAGAGTTATGTATCTATTATAGAGGACAAATGTCAAGGTGGACTCAGCTGTACATTATGGCTATTGCACAACAGCATTCTAGCAAACGAAGCTCAGTATTGTCGTGTTACGTCAACGCAAATTTCATCTTTGTTCCAATTCTTTAAAATCATAACACAGAGACAATCTTAGAGACTTCGTTTCGTCTCAAAGTTCAAAACAACTTTTGCGTCGTTTATGTCACCGCCGCAGGGATGGTCTGAAGGGTATCATTCGGGAATCATTTGAACAATATAAATGTCTCAATCTCCAACGCAAATCAAAATGCTCTTAAGTTGTAAGTGTATTAGAATTAATAAGAACTTCGTAAAAATCTGGCAGTGTAACCGCTGAAGTAAATAATGGCATCAAGTTATATTGCGTTGAAATAAACTCATGTAGATGCATAAAAGAATTGAGTATATTAAATAAAATGCATTTAATCGTAAGTTTCTGAGAATTTAGCTCTTGCATTTCCTGGAAAGTAAATACGTTTTATGGAAACAAACACATGCTAGGCGATGAGAGAAAGGAAGGTCATTTATGTTTACAATAACGCAAAGCTGAAACATTTATGACGAAAACCTCTGTCTTATTCAATTTAAGAGACCACTGTTTATTTTAAATACATGAAAATTGGACGATCTTTCTTGATGCAAAAGACTAATTAGCATGAACTGTGAAAAGCGCAAAATGGCGTGATGAAAGACTTTTAAGACATCCGCAGTCATGGAGGTAATTAATTACTTCAACCAAATGCATTCCCCGTAGAAAATGTCTTGAAACTTTAAATTTGTTTAGCAATTGCCTAAGAACCATTGTAATATGCCGGCCTTTATGACGCAACCCCCTGAAATATTATAAGTGGATTTCACTGCTAGACTTCTACGATAAATAAAACTGTAGACTCTGCTGTTCAGTACTTTGAGGTATAAAATTAGATAATAAAATATTTAGAGTTTCCTTGTAGATGAAAGTTCGTCAGTATAATTGCATAAATCATTTATTAATATTTTGATAGTGTATAGGATTAGATGGTGCATCAATAGATTTAAAAATAATTTAAATAAGAACCTATCCTAAGTAAAATACAAAAATGACACTTAATCTACGTCCATAAACTTATTACAATGAGAAAATGACAGTTTTTCTCCGTCCATAACTTTATTATAGCGAATTTGCCTATGTTATCATAAATACTGAAATGCATTTTAATACGAATTCAAATTGCGTTGTCCATGAGATTGTTTATTAGAAAGGATTGATGGACGAAAACTGTGTAAAATTGTGGATATAAAATGTTTGCAAAAGCATCCTATTGCCATAAAGAATCCAGAAAGTCTTCTAGTTTCGGACATGTTCAGATCCCAACTAATGGATAATAAGAAGTCATTGTTAAAAGCGTGTAATATCGACATGCCAGTTATCCGAGGCGGTTAACGCAATTATTTAAGCCTTTAGGTGTTTGTATCAATTAACCACTCAAAGAAAATAATTTAAAATAAAGTGGCATACGTAGATGTTAGAAGGTGAAAATTTAAGGACGTCAAATGCATCATTCCAATTGAGAAATAGTGTATGAGTGGATGACAGAAACATGGAATGAAACTAAACACGACACATTTCAAAAGTCATTTAAAAATGTACTAAGTACAATAGTCTACATGAACAGAAGATGATTTTTATTTAAGGACCATAATAATAATGATGATGATGAAAATAAATAGAATTCGAAAACGTGCCTGAAGATATTATAAAAGACATATATAATGAACGTTCTAGGATATCGGGTAATAAAAGTTTTTAAGTTTATAATGTGCGTAATTCCTTTTAAATAAACAGCATTTAGGTGCATGTAGAAATCTAATTTTTGCAGATCACCTTTTCTTTATTTTTAAATCTAGTGTTTTTATATGCGGCCTATAATGCACACCCATAAATTTGGATCTTATTCTTTGTAAAACAGTTGCGCTTTATAAGCAGGAATATACGATGTATCAAAAATGTTTTTCCGAATTGAATTGTTAACCCTTTCGGCCCCACCGGGACATATATGTCCCGCAAATGTTTCCAAATCACCCAATGGGAAATACAAGCGTAAAATTTATTGCCGCGAGTGTCCCACTGGTTTCCTGTGATTACATCTACCTTTTAGTGTAATTTTGTCTCGATAGATGACACTAGTGCCCTGTGAGCTCTTTGTTTTATCGTAACAGTTTTGACAAGCGGGAAAGTTTGGACATTCTGGCAGCCATTTTATACATAGAAGATACATGAGTGGACACACGTGCTGTTTTCGTTGTATGTGATTTTCGTCTATTTTTGCCATATCAAGCAGTTTATTTGAAGTAAGTGAATTTTCATTGTAGATTTTGAAAAAAAATAATATTATGGGACATATATGTCCCAATGGTCTGTTTTATTGGGACATTATTGTCCCAGTGGTTATTGAAATATATCTATGCCTCATTCTCAAAGTGGTCATTTCTGTATTTTTAGGCATAGCAATATCATGAATCGCAGGAAGGGATTGACAAAGGAAGAAATAATTAAATTATTGAATGAACCGGATTCAAGTGATGAATTGGACGATTCAGATATAGACAAGGAATATGTCCCTAGTTCCTCAGACAGTGATAGCTGTGAAGAATTGAGAGAAAATTCAGGAACATCAAGGGCACCGAAACGAAAGCTGTCATGTCTTGAGCATTCATCAGAACCCTCCGTTACTTGCTGGCCAAGTACTAAGGCAAGCAGTAGAAACATGTGCAGTGTGAGGGCGGGCATTATTTTCAAAACCTACTGATCCTGTCATTTGGTCAAATGTTGGTCCAAATTTTGAGCCACGGCTCCATGTATCTAAAGACCGTCCAACTGCAATACTGGCCAAAATCAACAGATCCTCTAATGACTTAAAATGTTTATCATGTGTATTTCGACGAAGTCTTCTTATTTTTATTTCTCAATGTACCAAACAGCGCCTTGAAATACTGAGACATGAAAAAAAAGTAGATATTCCTGACACAGACCCTTCAGAAATTATGCTTGTGTTGGGAGTTATGCTTGTCATGTCGTATAATCAAGTACCGAACTTTTCAGATTATTGGTCCAGCAATTCTTCATTGGGAAACGAAGCTATCAAAAATGCGATTTCCCGTAACAGATGCCTATTGCTCTTTGCAAAAATGTACTTCAATGATCCAGAAAAAGATGCGAATGCTCCAAAGACATATTATATGGATGAAGTGGTGGCATGTTTCAAAAAGACATTTATGCAAGCTCGCGAAGATAGTCCCTTTCAAAGCATCGATGAATCCATGGCTAAATTCAAAGGTCGTTCTAGCCTAAAGCAGTATTTACCCCTAAAGCCAATAAAACGGGGAATCAAAGTGTGGGAGAGATGTGATGCTGCTACGGGCTACACCTATGACTTCAATATATATTCTGGCAAAGACATGGATAATACAGATCATGAGGGTACAATACTTGGAGAAAGAGTTGTTCTAAAACTTTCCTCAACAATACGTAACCCAGATGTTACACTTACATTTGATAGATTTTTTACAAGTGTAAACTTATTGGATAACATATCCTTTCCTTCTGTTGGTACTTGTATTTCTCGTAGAAAAGACATGCCAAAATTCTCTGACGAAAAACTTCAAAAAGGTGATTCAGAATTTCTCCAGAATAGAAGAGGAACTCTTGCAGCAAGATGGCAAGATTCAAAGGAAGTTCTGATTCTGAGTAATTGCCACGGACCTGATGTCATACAAGTAAAACGTAAGCAGAAAGATGGAGAAAAAGTAATGACAAATTGTCCTACCGCTATTGCCGACTATAACAGATTTATGGGAGGAGTAGATTTGTCTGATCAAAAGATATGCCTATATGATTTTGACAGAAGATCTACAAAATGGTGGAAAAAAGTATTTTATAAACTTTTGATGACAGCTGTTGTGAATGCACACATATTGTTTCAAGAAACCAAACATAGGAAAATACCTCTCTTGCAATACATTGTCCCCCTAGCCGAATTAATGATTGCTCATGGCAAAGAAAATGCAATTGTCAAGAGGAAGAAATCAGGTCGACCGTCAAATGCAACAAAACTGATGTTGAATGTTGGAGATCATTTGCCATTAGAAGGGCCAACAAGAAGAAGATGTGCCCGCTGTGCCAAACAAAATAAAGAAACCCGAACAAAAACTGTTTGCGCCATGTGTAAAATTGCACTATGTAAAAACTGTTTTGCAATGTACCATACATAGAAATTTCATAAATAATGTTGTGTAGGTAGGTGTTTTCTGATAAAACTGTTTCAAAAGTATTGTGAAATTCATTTAGAACTAGAAAACTGAACTTTTCACTATGTTTTATACTGTCACTTCAACCCCAATGGGACACATGTGTCCCAACTAAAAAGACCAGTGGGACACATATGTCCCACCTCCACAATGGCCCTTACAGTAAATTTTTGCTTATAATTGGGCAGAATATTGCTATTTCTACTTTATTTTACCTAATAAACCCCTAATTTATCTTTTTTTTTAAAAGAAAAAACTGGTTGTGAAAATGTTAAGTTAGTCCCGTTTCCTAGAACAGGACAGGACAGGAACAAGTACAGGGGGCACCATATCATCGCTATGAGCAAAAATGGTATTGCCCCGGTGTACTACCTTTCCGTATTTATTGAGAATTAAAGGTGATATGCAATCATACAGATGTTATACATTTCGATATACAGAGTTGCATATTGTTACAGTTGGTGATGGTAATGTTTATAGGTAGGTGAGTTACAATAAAGTTTGTAATAATAAATAGATACAATATCATGAGTTGGAGGTAAGGCACAGATATGAATGAAGATTGAAGGCAATTTGGTGGAGATGACAATGGCACTCTGAAATAATTGCAGAATTAGAGGATTATAAGATTAAGGGTGGCACATATTGAGTCCTTGTTTGTGGAGGTAGTCGATGATGTTCTTTATCTGACTAAACGTTTTTCGGTGCTTGATTAGAAATCGCCTGAATTCCAGACATGGGTTGCCTGGATGACGGATATGGTGAACAGACGTCATTGGACAGTCGAAGATGTAGTGCTCTGGGTCTCCGATGCTTCCGCATATACATCTGTCAGAGGAGGCTTTGTTTCTGTTGTAGAAGTAGAGTGGAAATGGGCCGTGGCCCGAGATATACTGGGAAAGGAAGTAGGATGAAAAAGTGATGCTTTCATCTACTTTAGGGAGGAATTCATATGTTCGTCTTCCTTGTTCTCCGTGGTCCTATTGATGTTGCCATTGTGAGGTTGCAAGTTGTTTCAGCTTGCATTTCAATGCTGACTTTGGCCACGGGATAGAGATTGGAGTGCCTATTTGGTGAATAGCTGCGTCTTTTGCTAAGAAGTCAGCGCGTTCATTACCTGCACAAGCGCTGTGACCTCTAGTCCATGATATTATAAGTTTCCTAGAACATATTAACATACCGATAAATTATACAATATATAACAATTCGCCCAAGCGGGTTAATGGCCAGACACACTGGCTGCCGTAACGAAGGGCCCTGTTTCGCATCCCGCATAAGGCATGGGCGTTTTCGTAAATGTGTAGTACCTGTGCAGCATGGGATACGTTAGTATATGCAGCAACCGAAAGTCTCCAGAAGAGGCTCGTGGTTGGAAAAGACGGTTGGAAAACCTCGGACCCTTGCCCCGTGATGCCCTCCATCAAAATTGGGATCGGGAATGAGAAAGGTCGTACTGTCACCTGTATGGTTTTTAACACTCACGCCAACAGCAGGCACAGTCTTGCACTCCACGCCACAATGAAGTTCGTGGGTTTATTCTGATGTTACTGTCAGACGAGTGAGATAAGTCACAGCAACAACACAATGCAAAATAACAATAAAATTCTAAGTTGAGATTCAACGCAAATATTTTTTCCAGTCACCAGCTACCTTTAAAGTAAGATAATCACCGTATTGTGTGTAAATGTAAATTTCATCGTTTTTTTTTTTTTTTTTTTTTTTTTTTTTTTTTTTTTT
>KK113778.1:749151-761259 GCA_000611955.2 Stegodyphus mimosarum
CTTAGAAATAATAATAAAAGTCTACAATCCAAAAAAAAAATTAAAAGAAGACCTTAGTGGTCTACTCGATTTAAGCACGAAAAATGTGAATTTAGCCATTTCGGAACATTAATAAATAATTCAGCTTAAGAAGCAGATTATTATCAACTATTTCAAACGGCGGAGAACAACAAGCAACAAGCCATACGTAAACAGAACTCAGGTCCAACTATTAACTTAACGCATTATATCTAATCTTAAACGTAATAAAACTCGAAGGAGCTCTATTTGTATCAGTGCTAAATATAATTCTATATTCTATGCATCTTAAAGCGCATCAACTCGAGCATGCTCAAAGGAAGAAGCAGTATAATGCTTTTTTTTGTTTAGTCTTTTCAAATGACAGAGCATCATGTAGTATGTATACATATATCTTAAATTAGGTAAGCACTGCATACCCATTTGATCCTGATGTATAAATGTATTTGTTTTTTTATCAATTGATATATTTTCCTTTTTGTTTGCTTCATTACGAAAGCGGGCTAATGATTTATTTTTAAATTTGCTACTAATTCGCTATTACCTTTAGGTAAATAAAGCGCCGAATTTGAAGCAAAAGGTTTTTCTGACTTCGAACTCACTGACTGATTTATATCTGCATATAACCTTAAAAGTTTGTAAGTGCGCTAGAAACAGGATCATCCCATTTAAACACAATCATAGCATTAAAACTCCCTGCCAAGATCAATCGATATTTTCTATAGAAATAAAAGTCGAAAATTAATTATCATCACACTCATGCAAGCATAAATATGAATCATAAATTCTTCACAAAATAGATACTTGACAATGAACTTCGCGAAGTTAGCCGCAGAGGTTAATTAATTTTATAAAATTCAGAACTAGAACTATATTGAAGAAAAAAAGTTATCAAATAAAAAGTTATCGACGTTAATTTACAAAAGTGAAAAAAAAATTTCTTCATTTTACGACGAAGAATTAACTGAGGGCAGTTGATTGTTAATTTTCGGATAAAATTAATAAAATCAGAAACGTATTTCATCTTTTTTATCATTTTTACAAAAGTTCATTGACATACATAGTAAATTCTAAATAGTGCTTCTGGTGTCCCATATTTTATGTTATTGTGAGGGCTCTTTACCTGTGAAGAGTGTCCGTTTTGCTTAACCATATCTGTTTCGATATATCATTTTCCTTTATTTATTTATTGTTCTCCTTTCTTTCAGGTCTGTTTCTAAAGCAGAAAAATTTCATCTTTGCAGTTTTGAGTATACTGATTTATTTAATTACGTCATAACTCATGGGAACATCTGGCAGATATGCCTTCGGTTTTGAAAGATTTCCATTGAAAGATATTGTAAGTTAAATGCCTTTATTTGCATCATATGCGATCAGCATAATGAAGTAGAACCCAAGCATTTATGTCTAGACGGCAAATTAGTGTTTTTTGAAGTCTCTATCTTTTACATATATGGCGTAAATTCATTTTTATTGAATCAAGGGCTGATGGAAAATTATCAATAACAAAAATGATCAAATTAAACTACTTATTTTGGGGATAGATTATCCAGTTATTGTAGCATTCCATTGCGCAAGGCAGTAATTTGCTGTTAAATGTTCAATGTAATTCAGATCTATATCAATCATTTAAATTATGCGACGATGTGAAAGCTGCTATAGTGTTCAGATTTTCCATACTATAATCAAACTACCGATAAGCAAATTTTTGAGAATATTTGCTTCCGGTGTACGTCTGATTAGAATAATATTGACAGTAATATATTAACTACGCTCTTTCATACGTATGTTTCTATGTACACTGCGCCCCCCCCGAAAAAAGGAAATTTCTATACCTCTTGTTCTACTGAGCCGATTGACGAAATTCAAAATGCACTTTTCATGTCTCGAAAGCGTGACTTAGGATATGTTTTAGGTTCATATATAGCATTGTTGTAATATAGGTATTTTGACACCAAATCGGTTTTTTTCTGAAATTTGCCATTTTCCCCCATATTTCGATTTTACGACTTAAATCATGCATAAATATTAAATTTTGCAAGTTTGGTTCGAAATTTAGGGGAGAAATTAAAAAATTTATCTTGGCGCGTTTTTTTTTTCAGTTCGCGCCAAGAATAATTCATTTGGTGATCTTCTCAATTTATAGCAAACTATTTTCCTTCCCTTTTTTTATTGTAGACGAGAGGACAAAAAGGCATCCTTCATACTTTCAAATAATTTTAACAAAGTGCGTAAACCACATTTTGCGATATTATCGCATATAACAAATATGCCAAATTTGAAATCGCGTTCAAATGTTAATTCATGTATCTCTTAGAAAATTTTGAATAAAAAACTGCAATTTTTTGCTGATGTGCCTAGAAATACATCTATTTTAAGATGATGATAAAATTTTTGCAGGTTATAATACAAAATGTTTTTCGAAAAAATTATAAAAATTATCTTAAAATACAAATTTTAAAAACAAATCATAAAAGTTGGGACAAATTTATTTGGAATGAACCTAAATTTTCAGATGTACAAAGAAATGTACAATAAGTTTAATTAAAAAGAGAGATTAATAAATATAAACCAACTTCAATTAACATGGAGAAACTGAATTTTTGAGAGACATTTTTTACAAAACTTGACACTTTGGTATAATTTGAGTCGTAGAATCGAAGTATGGAATAAAAAACAGCATTCATTTCAGAAAAAGTCCGCATTTTTTGCTGAAATATCTATGGTAGAACAATGCTATATATAAATCTAATACATATCCTAAGTCGTGCTTTCGGTACACGAAAAACGCAATTTCAAGTTCGTCAATCGGCCTAGTAGAACGAAAGATATAGAACTACACCTTTTCTTCTGCAATGTAGAATAATTTGAAATTAATAACATTGCTGTGCATTATAAATGTATTAGTATTTTGTATAAATCTAATTTGCTATGTATAGATAATAGTAATATAAATAGAAAAATCATTTAAATAAAAATGCATTTTAAAAGCTATTGCAGTCATAAGTTTGTATATTTAGGAAACCTGTAGTTGCTTATACATTATGTGGTATGTAATTCCGATTGTAATCATTATATATACTTTAAAAGAACTGATATTGTACAAAGCTAGGTTTTATTGTTAAAACATTTTAAAGGTTCTGTCAGTTAGGTTATGTATAAAATAAAAATGAGTAGTTGATAATTTAGTTCTGAATAATTATCTAGCTGCCAGTATTTAATTAATTTGTCGTTTAAATTAGTAATTTTTTTAATCAGTCATTTATATTAGTATTACTTCTTAACGATGCTTACAAAATTAGATGTTTTAGGTGCATATCAGTTAATCTTGAACGACATTTTGATTTTATTAAGTTCATAATATAACAATTTATTGAAACATATTTTGATGCAAAACTACAACAATACCTGTGAGCCAAAAAGTGTAAATTTAGAAAATTGTTTAGTGGTATAAATTTTTAAAATTCAATATAATTTGGATAATTTGCAGTTGAAATAAGTTCCTCATATTTGCTTTTTGGTGTAACATGGTGCTGTAGGTCAATAAATTCGATTTGGATTTCAGTCGGGCAAAAATTAACATCTTTTCAGAGAAATTGATAAAACATTTATGTGAAAATTAGCATTTTTTTTAAAACTAGGTAGGAAAATACAAAATTTTTCTTGTAATCTTAATTGCCCATTACTTAAATGTCATGTAACATCAGTGAGAAAAGCTAAATTTCTTAGTCAATCTTCATTCTTGACTAGCAGGCACTGACTAGGCTATTCTTCCAGTAATTTTAAAGCACACTCCCTCAAATTCCAAAATGTCGCGAGTACAGTTTCTTTATCGTGTCACTATACTCAAAGAGTGCACTACAGTCAAAGTATGTGCACTATAGTCAAAGATTAACTCACCCTCTTCTTCTGTTTCTTCGTCAAAGAGTAACTCGTACGTTTTGGTCGAAGAGTAACTCGCCCTCCTCTTCCGTTTCTTCCGAAAAACCTCACGAAATCGTCTTCGATTCAGAGCTCTAGCTCGTATATTGTTGATAAAATGCGCTATAGGGTCGACAGCAGGAGCTACGGAGCTACGGCAGCTATTTGTTTGATAATGCAATGAGAGTTAAAACATTTCAACCCAAGTAATTTTCAAGCAGTATAACAAACCCCTTTGTCATGCCAAAATCATAAAAAGCGTTCCATCTGTGCAAATACACTCACGTTTGTGAAAATTGCAACACCATGAAGGACTTACGCGAGTGAGCTGAAATTTTCAGGAAATGCAAAGTAGCGCATGATATGCAAATGATTAGAATTGCAAATCCGTAGCGCATGCGTATGCTGAGCAGCGCCCTCTGAACGGCTGATAGATCCGAATAAATAGACGGCTGTAGCGAGGCGTGTATGGTTATCGGTGGTTATCTGCTAGTGGTAAACGTTAACTCAATCTGTACTTATGCCTCGTCGACGAAAGAGAGCGAGATTTGAACAACTTACAGAGTTTGAACGAGGGAGAATCATCGGCCTTCGTGAAGCTGGATTGTCGTATCGTGCAGTAGCCTCTCGTGTGCAGCGTAACAGCAGCACAGTGATGCGCGTTTGGAAGCAGTGGACGGACGAGTGTCGGACAACTCGGAAATCCGGGAGTGGACCCCGAAATGTGACGTCAGCTCGCGATGATAGACACCTGGTCCGCATGGCGCGGACGGACCGTACAGCTTCCTCTAGACAATTGGCAGCACTGTGGTCAATAGCTACAGGTGTTTCATTGTGTGCTTCATCAATTCGTAGACGTCTGCTGCAGTGTGGACTGCGCGCACGGACTCCTTTATACAGGATCCCCCTAACGCACGACCATCGCCGCCTGCGGCTACAATGGGCCAATCAGCATAGAGACTGGCGTGCTGATTGGCAGCATGTCGTGTTTTCTGACGAATCCCGCTTTAATTTGTGGTACCATGATGGCCGCATTCGTGTCAGACGCTATGCCGGTGAACGCCACCTTCCGGAGTGCATTATCGAACGCCACAGTGGACGAACACCCGGAGTTATGGTCTGGGGCGCCATAGCATATCATAGACGATCTCAATTGCTACGAATTGTGGGCAATCTGAACAGCAACCGGTATATCCGTGAAGTTCTACAGCCCGAAGCTGTTCCCTTCCTTCAAAGCTTGCCAGGCGCTGTATTTCAACAGGACAATGCCCGCCCTCATACTGCTCGGATTGTTAAATCCTTCTTTGCAGCGCAGCAGGTACAGCTTCTTCCTTGGCCTGCGTGTTCCCCGGATATGTCGCCAATTGAACATGTGTGGGATGTCATTGGTCGGCGTCTTGCTCGTGATCCTCGTCCTGTTGCGTCTGCAGACGAACTTTGGGTACGCGTACAAACGATATGGAATGCTCTTCCTCAGTCAGACATTCAAACTTTGTTTGACTCCATGCCACGTCGTGTAGCAGCACTTATTTCGGCGCGTGGTGGCCACACAAAATACTGATTCTGATCTCTTGTTCTTGTTTGTTTGCTTTGAACATTTAATCATTTATTTGTACCACTACCACTCAACTGTGTATTAAATTGCATTCAATTATGACGATTCCTTCTTGGTGTTGCAATTTTCACAAACTTGAGTGTATTATTAATTTTTTTCACTCGATGTTTTAAACTTCAATTACATTTTTAAGTTCTTTAAAAATGTACTCGCCTGTAATCAAAATTAGTTTTCATGGATCAAGAAGTTATTTCTCACTATCAAATTTATCGTCCATTTATAACGCAGAAATATGCATAACTGCGCATTGTCTGTGGTGTCACAGATTTTAATTAAATTAACTCATACTGGATTACTGTCCTAAATATAAAAGGATTCATTTAAGTTTCATTAATTGGAAACAAGATGTAAATAAACATATAAACTTTTGCCTCACTCAGTACGTAAATATACGCAAGTTTCATATGCATAATTAAAACAATGGCTTGCCATAATTAATTTTTTTAAAGAAATTAACGTTTAAAATGATTTACTTTTTAACTGTAATACAGGATTAAAATCCATACTTTTTCTAAAAAGATGTACCCATTTCTGCTAATAGATTTATAGTACTATTTAGAAATATAACTATCCATGGAAAAAATTATCCTTTTCAGGTATTTTGTTTGTATTTTATTTGTGTCCTGTAAATAGAAAACAGTTTGACCCCCAAATTTTTCGGAAATAAAAGATATCGCACCAACTACAGAAATTTTATCAAAAAACTGTCAACAACCTAATTTTGTAGGAAAAGTTCCTAAGTAGAAAAATATAAGCCTAGTAATCCTTTCCAGTATTCTAGCTGTATTTCTTTACAAGATTATGAAAATATTATAAATGGGTTTCAGGAAAAAAAACTCCAGTTGAATTTTTACATGATATCTGAAGATATAATATCACATACAGTTGTATAAACAAACCGGTACCCAAAACAAGCAAATTATCATTCTTTTAGCGTCACAGGAAGTGAATTCAACAATTTCTATGTGCATTGTTTTACAGTGGATATCATAGTTTGCCAGGTGAGAAAAAATGCCCCCCACTCCGATAAAACTTAGGTGAGTCAGGTTATGTCCCGAAATCAATACAGTGATATCAAACGTTATGTTTATTTGAATGACAGCTCTAAAATCGTTAAATATGACAAATACTGCAAAAGTCGACCGCTGTTAGAGTTGAATACTGCCTTTAAACTGTTTGGAGTGTTTTGAGGAAGTCTAACAATGTATGAAACAGTGGTGCCTTATATCGGCAGGCACGGCTATAAAACGTTCAAGATGATTAAACCCGTAAAATTCGGATATAAGTAATGGATCCTGAAATCACAGCCACGTAGAAATTTATTTTAGTTCTATCCAAATACAAAATGGTACTGGCCCCTTTTCTTGACCTGTTTTGAAACAGTTCTCATATGAGCAAGGGAAATTGTCAAACCTTTTGTCCTTTGGAAATGTAGGTCATTTGAACATTTCGAAGACTCATAACTATAAGTTTTTTAGGTGAAACTATGTCTAGGAACAACATCAGGCAGCGCCGTTCGTAGCAAAATAATAAAAAGCTCTAAAGCTCTTCCGGCTCGGCAGCGAACAAGTACTGATAAAAAATTCCGAGGGGCGCCAGAGAAGATGCCAATTAAAAAAATTAAAACACAACTGTTTGAAATTTTGCAATATTGGACTTTGGTTTTACTGTTTTCCCAATTATTTTTTATAATACCCTCTTGAGTAAGAAAGCAACAAAGTTTTTGTAAAATTTAGCAGTGTGTTGGACTGTAGTCCTATACGTAGCACAGCCAGTAACTTATTAAAACCAAAATAATGTATGATTTTTTTACATGTTTTACTATCTCATATTATTGATATCTCGAATGTGTTACATTTTTGAGGGAGAAATTTTTGAGATTGGTCCAGTATGGCTTAACGAAAGGTATTTGCAATATTGTAGTTCTGAGACAATTTGTCACATGTCGTCCATAGGACTCATGAGGGTATTTTTCGACAAGCTATTTTATCAATTATAATTCTGATGTTTAAATCACTGACATTTTGGATAAATATTAAAAAGGCTATTTTTTATAATCTCCTGTCCGTCAGAACAGGGTTTCTTCTTGCGGCTAACAAAGGGAAATTTCCTAAGAAATCTTTACGAAAGTTTCCATTTCGCCGTGTCTTTTCTGCAACAAGGTTTGTTTGCCGGCTAAACTTCTGGAGCAAACATTGTTTGCCAATAAAAAGAACAATGGCAAATTCCGTTGGCAAATACGATCCGACAGGATATTTTCTATTGAAATGACTATACAGCTCTTTGAAATATCGGTACAGATGAAATGCATTCGGTACTGCTAAACGAATTCCACATATCAAACAGGCCTGGAAGTATTTTGATGCGTGAACAAAAATTGTTCTTTCCAGGCAGTTTTAAAATCACGATTTGGAATATATTCTTTTCGATTAAGAATGCTTATTCACGGATATAGTGAAAATAAAATTTCTAAAAAAATAACGTACAACATTGAAATATAAAACCTGTTTAAAAAAAGCTTAACTTCTTGCTCAGTAATTTAAAATCTGCTGAATCATACAGCCAGAGCGTCGCTCTCACTATCGCCTGGAGAACGGACAACCATAGCAAAACAACTCAAACCATTAGGCTCCTCCCATGACCTAGCTTTGTTGTATTGGTGTCAAGCAGGACCGTCTTCCAAACGCTGTTGATTTCGCAATGTGAGATTAGGGAGTTTACGGATTTTGACAAGTTTCTGAAGACGACGTTATTATTTATTCAAGTTTTAAAATTTTTTAATAAGTCTTCGTGTTCCATTGGTTAACGTCTGATGTGCAGCACTAAAGCACGCGTGCCGGAGGTTGCCTATCCATACTTTAGGATAAGGAACAACTCAGTCTTGTGTTTTTAAGCAAGAAGTAAATTTGCGATTTGTCATCAACTGCATGATATTTTAAAAGAATAAAAAATGCTATCAGGTGTGATAAATTATCATAAACTTAAAACAACTGAAGGTTTGATTAGCGAATAATATTTAACACGTTTATAATTTTAAAAAAATATTTGCTCGTACTTTTCTCAAAAATCAATTGCTATATAGGACCAGGAATTATGTATTCAAGAATATTTTACGTTACTGAATTTTCGGTTAACGTGCAACTGCAGATGATTTTAATTTTTTCTTTACTGTTTTCAAAATATACCAAATACTGTCCATTTTTAGATTCTTAAGAAAAGTATTTATTTGAATATATTTTCTTAAAGAAAAGCAAAATTAGATAAAATACTCCAAAAAGTTCAAAACTGTCATAACATTACAGTTATGACCTCCACCCAATGATGCATAATGAAATTGAAATTTTAACTTGACAGTACGCATGAAATTACGATTTATTTTACAAAAATGGACTATAAAGATAAATGCGCAATATTCATTTCAAAAATCGGAATTATTTTCCTTCAAAAAAGAAATATATGTAGGTAGATAAAATTAAACAATTCTAGTAATTCTGATTTCAAATGTTGAAATCTACTTCCTGGGAAAATATTTTTACTACTTACTTCAATGTAATGGTTTAGAAAACATGCTCTTTTATCTGGTAGGATTTCACGGTTTTCATAGCTGATTTTTTTAAACATTAATGCGACTTAGCTTGGAAACTGTCGTTTATTTCTCCATATCCATTAGAAAAGATTTCCGGAAGCCAATCATAAAAGCACGGAAGTGGGTCCAAGAATTCATCATCTGTCTTTATACTTTTTTTCTATTTTTCTGCCCGTTTCTTTCAATCTATTTTCCTTAATTTCATTTTAATCATTCACATCTGCAAAGATCTGATAAAAAGGCTACTTTTTTCACTTCTGAAGAAACGACCTTTTCTAATATATTTCACAACTTCCTGTGAATCAGTTTCGATAAAACTTTCCTCTGCTGTTCATGACTGGAAAGTCATGGAGGCGTAAAAATAATAAAAACCTGTCTGGTTAGAAAATAATGCTCAAATAACTATTGAAGAATATTATCTGAGTGTCATTGTTTTGTTTGAATTCATAAAAACATTAACATGAAAAGAACTTAATTTATATTTTTGGTTTTATGACTATTATAAAAAGTGCTACTCTCGGATTTACAAGTACATATCATGAACTCCAATTGGAAATAAGGAATTAATGTTAAATACGCATTTTTCTTTTAATTTAATACGGAAAAACTAATCGTTTCATCTCAGTGGACAAGCAAATTTAGGAATAAAAAATAAAAACCTTAAGTATGATTACTATCTTTTATAACGATTTGCTTTAAATTTAAAATATACGATCCAGAAAATATGATTATTACATTATAAGGGATTTAAAATTTAGAACTCTCCTTGAAATGGCAGAAACAATTCTAATTACTTTTGCAGACTTTCTTGAATAACTCGAGAAAACATTTTCCATATATATTTATTTTTTGCACCTGCTATAGATGACTAAGATGCTTTATGTGGATGGCAATATTTTAAGCTGTTTTAAAATTCTGCTTACACATCTGTCGCAGATCGGAGATGTTCAGCATTACCTTGACCTCCCTGAACATTGGTGCATGGAATGGCATATCTGGTAAACAGACAAAAATCTTCTGCCGTAATCTTAAGAAAAAATTCAAATATAGTGTACTCTCAAGTATCCGGATCAACTCCGAATAAGCAGGTCATGGGTAGCTGAAAAACCTGGATAACAAAACAATCAACGTTTATGCATATTGTAAGGGTTTATTTATTAAACAATCAGTAATTGCTTTAATAATTGAATGCGAATCAATCTAAAACCTTGTTTTACTCTTTCCAAAAACCAAATAAATAAAATATTTTTGTGAATGTTTAAGCGTTTGTCGAATTTAACTGGGTAGATTTCGAAGGGCTATTTTTTTCATTTTATTCGAATACCCTTTGGTGGAAGAAATCCGATAAAATTTCAACAGAAGTCATTGTAATGCCTGGACTATGGTAATTTGTACTATTTCCTTTGCTTGTATTTTCAATATCACTCAGTGATTCTTCTGTTCTTGTGACATTTGAAACAACATACGCATCACTCAAATACTCAAATTCCGGATTAGCATCCGGAACACTCTAACACTTATTGAAGTAATCTAAGTGCGTTAGTATTAGCTAAATCTTGCTACGCACCATTGATAGTTTAGCATAGAAGCCAACCTCGCGTTTATAGTTCTGAGAGTAACGACTTCTTAATTTTCTAATTAACTTTATTTTAAATTAGTTGATTGTTCAGTTTAGACCCAAGTGCGGTCATTATATTCTGTTATCCCTTCAGAGTTGGGAAGTGCCTGTAAATAGTAGTTTAGTAAAAGGGTAATTTTAAACCCTCCTTGCGTGCAATTATTCTACCACTTCCACTGAACAAAGCTGCATCCAGCTCCCTGTTTCAAGATCAGGACTTTAACACTATCACGACCATGTTCGCCAAAAGTATGCACAGAACACTCAGTCCTGACAGCCTTACCCCATAAAAATATGTATACTCCCTTAGGACCAGTGTTTTGGCATCAACGCATCCCACATTGTCAGATATTTTGCTCCTGTAACTCTATTTTTCTCTCACTGACTCAGTCTTGACTCTCCTATCTACATTTCATTGCATTTCAGTGACCAAAAATTTAGATCTTTCCCGTACTACCTCTCAGCATTCTGCCACCAGCAACTGAACATTAACACAATCCTGTCCTCGTCTTCGTACAAATTACTAGCCTAAAATAAGGTTTTATAATAAACGGCGTAAAGGGGGCTCATAGCTCTGTCGCTGCATTAATTATATGATCCTGTTCACTTGAAGGAGTTACTGTTGCTATTTTACTTGTTATCCAACTGAGATATTTTAGCTGAATTGTGAGTACATATATATATAATAGTTCAATTTTTAATGTTTTATGCTTTTTCAAGAGTCCTTTTAAGTCAAAGCTTTTACGTTTGCTTGAT
Source organism: Stegodyphus mimosarum (assembly GCA_000611955.2). Classification (NCBI taxonomy): domain Eukaryota; kingdom Metazoa; phylum Arthropoda; class Arachnida; order Araneae; family Eresidae; genus Stegodyphus; species Stegodyphus mimosarum. The sequence goes on from KK113778.1 coordinate 760,666, forward strand.
GTACATTTGCTAGATGATAATTATTTCGAAAGATAACATCAGAAACATTATAAAAGAAATGCTGCATATGTCCAGAAAATTCTGCTTAGAAAATAAAGTTAGCCATGAAGTGATAGTGGGATTCAGATAGTAACGCAGGTTTAAAAATTGCTCTTTTCTTTTGACTGGAGCATTTCTACTATGCATTAATAGAAATTCATTTTTCTCTAGGTTCAAACTTACAGATGCAGCTGTATTAGATCAAGATTAACACACATGTAAAAACAAATCGCAAAATAAAAGTTTGGTTTACAAATTCAAATACTGTATTACGGTTTTAGGAAATATAGAATCTAAATAACAATCCCTAAGAAAAAGTATACTTTATGATCCCAGCTGTTTTGGCAAGATTATCAGCTTACGCTATTTTTCTCCATTATTGCGAATTATGTGTATTTTTAAATGTAACTTATGTAAAGGTTCAATAAATTATTGAAACAGCTGTTAAATTGACCTCTGTTTTGTCACCGCCGCTCTGCCCTTAAGATTAACACCATGGTTTATGAACCATGATTGATGAAATTGTTTTGTTTGTTTTGCTGATGTTTCTGCTGT
>KK113778.1:761271-782860 GCA_000611955.2 Stegodyphus mimosarum
GATTGAGGATCTCATTAGAAATAGGAAACTAATGTGAGGCTTTCTAATTGGTAATTTAAGTGTTTAACATTTAGACGCATTTCGATCACCTATTCTCATTGTTACCATATTTTTTTCTAATGAAACTATGATTCTTTCATAGTGCATTTTATTAATAATTTTTAATCCTTTTATGAATGTTCCACTTTCTATAGTAGTTGGAACGGGATTTAATTAACAGACATTTATGTAAAACTCATACTTTAAGATAATTATGTGGATTATGACAAGATGATTTTTCCGAAACACATTAGAGGTGTTATCAGCTATCAGTTTTTAAGATTTTCAAATAGTGTTGTAGAGACATTAGGTTTTTTTTTTAGAAGCCGGAGAGATGAAAAATGTGCAACGCCTTCGCCGGGAATCGAACCGCGGACCTCTGAAATACCGGCTCAGTGTGCTGACCATTACACCCCGAAGGCACGCTAAGAATGTGGGAGATATACCTTATAGTGTATACGAGCATTTATTCAAATAACCATTCGCTTGCGTTATCGATTGCTTTTGTTATGGATTTACTTGTGTTACTAGTGTTAACGCAAGTAACTTGCATTATGGATGACAAAGTGACAGAATTAAAAACAATAATAGCATATTTAATACATTTTTTTATATTTGTCATGTATAAGTTAAATTCGCTATATTTTTAAATAATTCATACTTCTACGCCATATTTAAAAAAATAACTTCAAATTTTAATACAGTTAGTTAAAATTTTAATTCAAATATCCGCGAGATCTATAGGTTTGAGCCTGCAACGAGGAAAAGGAAAGCCGGATATTAAAAAAGAAATAAAATAAAAAACAGAAATGGTAGTAAATTTTTTCAAAGAAATCTTTCAAAGCATTTCGAAAAAGCAAATATTCTTTACTTTATCTCTTTCCCCATTCCTAATACATATGCTCTTTGTTTTAGTTTAATGCACGTAACATTGAAAACCAAATCTGTTCTGCATTGTTCGTCATCTTTAATAGTCTCAAGCCTCCAGAAGTTCTTTGTCGCTTAAAATGAAGTACATATCCTTTCATCTGTAACACGTATTTTTTTTTCAAAATCGTTACCTGAAGACACAACAAATGGTAAAAATCCCAGTAATATCCGATGCGCATGCAGTGTAAATTTTTTCACGTACCATTAAAGTTAAAATTACTTGTCTTGACTAACATCTAAATAAAGACAAAAATGTTAACAATGCAACATAACACATAAGACACGAAAAAGGCCATTGTTCTTTAATTAAAAAATGTATAATCTGAAGCTGTGTACTTAGAAAAGAAAAACGAATGATTTTTTTAAAGAAAGTAAGCGATTTCCTCGAGATAGAAGATGGTCGAATTAAGTGCAGAGAAATGAGCGTCTTGTCATCATACATCGTTAGCTCTTAACGAGGGAGTAATGTCTTCGCGGGTAATTACTTCAGCTTATTATCCAACAGTATTTCCTTTTACCGATCTCGTACGCATTCGTAGGTATTGTCTTTATGGGTCGACACATTTTTCATAAATAACACCGAAAGATTTCATAGTTTAAACGAAACAATTCAAATACTTATTGCGCAGAGTGGCAAGAAATTTATTGTTATGAGGTTCATAGTATGATATTGCATTTCATGAACTTGCTTTATCTTCTAAAAAATTAGCTAGTGCACTTCATGAAGTGAGTTCGAATAGAGAAGGGTTTGCTTAAGGAAGAGAATGGAGAGTGTTAATTACTAACAAATAACGAAGACTGTAATCAGGGTACTACCGTTGTTCTTGAAATATTCATGTTGTACTTAAAAGGAAAGAGTTTAAAATTTTAAATGCATCTTCTATAGACGAGTTATTCAAATTCATTCCTTATTCAAAGAACTTGGCAATTTACCATTTGCGGTTATACACCGGTATGCCGCAGCTTACAAAAATAAATAACACTTTTCGTATTTTTCAAAACAGTTTTAGGCTAATAATACTACCGAAAAGAAAATTTCCTGAGTCATTAATGATATCATAACAAATTAAAATAACGGGCAACTTATCAAAAGATATATTTTAAAAACGCTCGTGCTGTCCTTTAATCTAGAATTAAAATGAAATGCAAATATTTTATAATATTGCCAAACAAAGCTGAGCGGTAAAGACGGTTGAAAACCGTAATTCAATCTAGGTCCTTGCCCTCCTATACAGGCCGGCTGCATATTTTCAGGATCTGTAATGTGAATACGAACTATTTCTTGTATAATGTCTCCACAAAGGATTTAATATTCAGGATATTTAGCCGATGGAACATTAAGTCAAAACCAACATTTTATTCACCGACAGGTCATTTCGAAGACAAGACATTGAGAGGAGAACTATATAGATGATTCATACGAAAAATATACACGGATGAAAGTACGCATGGATAAAAGCCCACCTACTTAACGGCTCACCCTGGCAAATGCCCATACGAGTTATACGTAACATAGAAGATAATAATTTCCCTATTGTTACGTCGCTGAAATTTTACAAGTTTAAACATTTTAACTAACTTTTAAAACCCTTTAAAACTCTGACCTAACCTACACTGGTGCCGGAGAAACTAAAATAAATATTTTACTTGCTACTAAAATCAATTAGTTATTAAGGGAGGAAACTGACTGACTGAGCTGACTCGAAAAAAAAATCAAAATTAACTGTTTTAACTGTTTCTTAAATCAATTAACTGACACAAAGCAAAGCAAATTGATCTTAATAAATCTTAACTTGAAAAAAAAGGAGGAATAAATCTTCATTGGTACTCGGTAAAACTGAATACTGTTTCTCCAATAAAACATTTATAAAATTTCACTTAAATTACATATTCACTCATTTCTCAAATTAACTCAAGAATAACAAGTTCATATTCATTAAATCAAAACCTCATAAGCACCAAAGAAGAAGTATTCAAACACCAATCAATCAGTTCCACTACGAAAAATCAAGCTATAGTTTTAACTTTCCTGGCACCAAATCAAACTTTCAAATATTCAATAAAACGCGGTTAGTACATATTTTCTAAAAATAATAGGGCGCGTTGTGAGTACCCTAAAATGCATAAATATTTTCCACAACCCCGATAAAATCTCCATGTTTCTGAAAAGCCTTACGACTCAAACAAATGAAGTGACTGAAGAGACCAACTACGTAGCACAAAAAAAGCAAGTAATAACATAAAATCAAACTCATTTACTAATATCTTGGATATATTTGTAGGACAGCTGGCTAGACTACCCTTACATACAATAGAAATTAATATTCCACATTAAATTTCGTTCAAGAGTCATTTATCAAGATAAAATTTTGCAATTTAACATAATAACGATTACACTAGAACATTAATTCAAATATTTAGACTGGAATTCACACAACTAATGCAGAAATTACAATTAACATAAATTTCATATTTTATAACAATAATTTTAAATTCTTTTAAGACACATAATTTTATCGATTACCAAAAGGATTTCTCTTTCTACCAGTTACGCAAGATTAAATTAAAACAAATACTATAAAGGTTTCAAAGAAAATATAAAATAATTCACTAATTACGTTGGAGAAAAAAAAATCTAAATCCTTCAAAATTAACTGAGTTCTCAGTCACTTCTTAAAATACATATAAGTACATAAATGAATCATATCACTGAGAGAGAGCCAAAAATAATTTAAAGATTTCACTCACAGGTCTTTTCCGAAAGATACATCATCATTTTTTTTGGTGCAACGGCTGGGAACTCTGGTAGTCAGTCGCCCATGAACTCTGGTAGTCTGTCCCCGTAAACAACGTAGAATGAGCATCACAAGTTTCCAGAATAACTATTCCACACCTCCGGAATAAGTGCACCATTTTTGTGATGCTGGGAAAACGACCGGGAACTCGGGTAGTCAGGCGTCCGTAAACTCTGTAGAATGAGAATTACAAATTTCGGGAATAACTATTCCACACCTCCGGAAAAAGCACATCATTTTTTCTGATGCATTGGCTGGGAATTCGGGTAGTCAGTCGTCCGTAAACTCCGTAGAATGAGCATCACAAATTCCATGAATAACCATTACAAACGTCCGGAAAAAGTACAACATTTCCCCTTGGCTCCTAAAGCAACGCAGAATTTCCTCAGCTAAGAGCCGCGTGTGCCCGTCCACGGACTGGAAGCTCGAGCCCGCCCGCAAAAGCGAAGCTCGGCGGCAGGGAAAACGCCCTTTCTGTCTCTAAACTATTTCTCTTCTCTAGTTGTACCGTACTCGAGCTAAAGCTCCAACTCCAACTCAAAACTGACTTCTAAACTCCCGCCAAAACCAAGGAAACTCGGTTTCTCCTTCCATAAAATATTGCTGGTCAAACCAAACCATAAAATTAAATTCTTGCAACCCGAGACTTACATTATAATTTAACAGAACAGATTCAAACCCCTCAAACGAATCAAAATAGAGTCATTGTCTACAGTTGACGGTTGACCAGCTGTAGATATGACTCCTCGAACACCTGCGAAAATTCGACTCCCTTTGCTAACAAGCGGAAAAATCTAAGTAGAAACAACGAAAACTGTCCTTTCAAGATCCAATTTACAACCTTTCCTTTTTTCCGAAGTCATATGCAAGACAACATTCACAAAGTGATAGTGCAAGTGAATTGCGGGAGCCAATTACGATATCCAGTTTACTGCTTCGTAACAAAAGACATGGGAAACAACAATATACTGCCCTCAGTTGCAACTGTCAACTTAAAGCTATTTCCACAGATGTTACTTCCGTTAAAAGACGCTCCATTTTCTGTTCGAGAAAACAGTGAAACCGTTGAAGAAAAAATAATTGCCTAAAGATTTTAAATACATTTTTTACAAATATATATATATATATATATATATATTTGTAAAGAATATACATATATATATATATATTCATTACCCTCTTCAAAATTTCAAATTTAAAAATCAAATAGAAATGCAAATAAAATACTTAAATAATTGATTACTTAAATGACTAAACACACTTACATTTTGCGACACGGAATTCGCGACACAACACTATTACTTTCTGTTAATTCGCGAAAAAAATGTAAAAGAAACAAATTAATGACAAGTAATTAAATAAAAATCAATTAAATAACGGAAAACATTTTGTTTTGGATTCCGGATGAACTTTAATCAACATATATAATGCGTTGTCGCCTAATTTTAATTATTTTACGTAATCTTAAAAAATACTCTTAAAGTAAATTAATTTGTAAAAAAAATAATTTCATAGAGAATTTTCAAAAGAAGTAAAAAAAGATTCTAAAAATTTATTTTTTTAATTGTTGGATAAATAAACTATGAAAGCACGAACCCTTCAATATTAAGAACAAAAATCGAAGTGTTTTGAAATTTTAGTAAACCGAATACATATTTTTTTCTAATTTCCTTAATTTTACTACAAATGACTTACTGCTAATTTCGTTATCTGATAAATTAAGGTTAAGAGATTTCACGCAGGGGAACTGAGATTCATATGTGTCATGTTTAGCTAATAAAAGTAGCATCAATATATGCTGTTTTCAACAAACTGGAATTTAGAATGCCCTGCTGATAATACAAATTGTGCCTACTTACATTATTAGTTGATAACTTTAAATATTCTCAAAACATTAAACATAAAATAATATCAGTTGATAAAGTATTAAGAATTTAAGAGCATCAGAAAATAAATAACAACCCGAAAAGCATAGAATAACTTATAGCAGCTTCAATATTAAAAGATTTTACGACATTTTCTTATCGTATTAAAAGTTAATATTATGCCATTTTTTTTTTAAACTTACGGACATCAGAATTTATACTACATTTAAAACTTCATAATACACACGCAGACAAATAAAATTTAACTAATTGATTTATAAGGGATTTTTTAAAATGATAAATTTTGCATTTGAGTAAATCATCAGTTTCATTGCAAAAAGTACCCTTTTATTGAAGAAAATATAGCACAAAAAAAAAATAGGCTTCAGACAACACATAATAGTTTTTTTTTAATCTAAGTACATAAATAGCTATTATTCCTTAACGTATAACAGCGAGTCATGAAAATGCAACGTATCAGTACGTTTAAGTTCAATGTCACCATTATATCCAATTACATAAATTCTTTTCAATAACATCAAAATGAAATCCAAATAAATGGCAAAATTATTTTCATTTTAAAAGTAGCGTGATTTCAGTAAGATGACAAATATATTTACAATTTATTACATTGAAAAGTCTTATTATGTAATACATTGACAAGAAATTTTTGTAGTCAATACTTTTCTTCAGTGTATACTTTTTTATTATTAACACTTAAAGGAAAAATAAAAATAATTCTCTGCCATATGATACTAATGAGAATACAAAAACGAAGATAATGACTGCTACTGATTTGTTAAATTTCTTGAAAAACTAATCATAATTTTTCTTAACTTTTGTGTATGATAATTAGCAATCGTTTACGAAATACGTAACTGTGTACTGTCCTTTTATTCTCCATAAAGAAGCATCGGCCTTTAAAAAAAAACATTGCTACATCCTTTTTGGATACTCAAAATATAACACCAAAATAAATATAAAAAATATCGTAATTTTAATTGCATTGATAATAATTTATAAAATATATATCATTAGAAAATCTTTTCAATTTTTATTATGACACAGTGATTCATAAATATGAACTCAATTATAAATCAAACAGATTCATTTGTGCATAATATGTAATGTTAGAAACACGTTAATTACAATAAAGCTGCAAATGCACATATAATTTACACAATGGATGTATTTCAGATTATATTAATTAGAGGTACCGATAAAAAACACAATAAATTTATAAAGCATGCATTTTTTTGTCTTTGAACTTCTGAACTTAAGCAGTTCCAGAAAGATCACGTATGAAAAATAAAGACTCCATGTTTTATTAAATAACAACCTTCAAAGAACACGGCAAAAGAGATTGCATAGAATTAAAAAGGCGTATTCTTTGCCAAATGCCACAACTGAAAAGGTAAGTAATGTTAAATGCATTCCAATTTAATGCACCTAACACAATATTTGAGAAAAGAATGCACAGTAGATATTTTTAATATAAGAATTAGAATCATTTCATTGGTGTTTTTAAAGTAATTGTGCAGTGCTCTGAGCTTAAACTCAATGGTTAATAAATTTAGTCGCTTATCACATTTAAATTTCCAGGAACCAAACGAAATGTATACTAAACAACAAAAAAACCGATATTTATTCAACTTTTCTCCGCCTCTCATAAAACTCAAATAGGAAAAAGAGGAATTTTTCAGTGTCACAGTATCCATGTGTACCTATCAAAGCTTTTCTTAGTTCATTCATTTAATGCATTGCGGACTGTAGATTTATCATTCAGGTATGTATTACACAAATAAAAGGAATTCACGGAAATTTTCCTGCCATGCAGTTCCTCTACATGTAGCCAACTATTTTCAGTGTCCAATGCCTGATCCTGATTCCAGCGAAATCTATTTTGTATATCATAAGTTTATTGAAAGCAGTCTTCTAAAAACACTGTAAATGAGTGAGAGTTTCTTCTCGAACGTCAGTTAACAGAAATTGGATATGCAATTTCTGCCTCATTAAGATGTCATTTAAGGTTTCCACATTTAAGGTTCATGATGTCATTTAAGGTTTCCACATTCAAAATCTTCATTTTGTGTTAGACACATAATTTTCACATGAAGTCAAAGAAAAGTGTATGAATTAATGCAAGCATTGCCATACATTGGGGGGGGCAAACATTAGGACAGTAGACCCGCATGTTAGGATTCAAGAAGCTTCGAGAGAATGAAAAAAAATATTCCAAGAATTAAAATTTTTTATTCGCATTGTTTTAAAAGATGTCATGAATTAAGCGTAAAGTGAATTAATTAGAATTTCACATTTTTGTGTAGTTAATGCAGTTGCATATAAATTTAAATTAGATCTTCCATTTCTGTTGTTGCATTCTGAGAAAAAAAAATTGTTTCTGAGAAAAAAAATTGTTTTTCCGATATAAAACTTTAAAACTATCGTACGATATAACTGAACAATCTGTTTTCGGACCGAACAGCAACCTCCTTCTCCCGCTTATAACTGTTTAATGGTTTTCGTCGATATGTACTAAACTTGAAAAAAGTAATTCTAATGGTCTTTGCGAGTACAACAACGTAAAAAGCTTTTCATTTAAGGGAAGGATAAAGCACTAATTTGAAAAACAGATTCATTGTTTTTTCTTTATTTTTAACTCCTATACAGTCCTCTTGAAAGAGTAAGGCAAATGAAATGAGACAGGGTGAGCTCTAACAATTTCAGTGAAAAGCAGATTATTTATATGCTTTCAAGAATTAAACTAAGATGTGAATTTTAGGGTTTCTACATAAAAATAACAATTTAGATTTATCAAACAACTAACTCGAGAGCTAGCATTCGGATATCAAAACCTATCTCTGCTCTAAATAATTGATCAAACTCTTCAAATACGAATTGGATTATGCATTCTATTTTTCCCAAGGATGAAACACGCAAACCCTCAGATCACGTGTTCTTCAAAAAGATTTGATTTTCCAAAAATTCACATCTTACAACATTTTTTAATTTAAATTTTTATCTAAGAATGTTTTAACTCAAAATTTTGCAAAAACAAATTGTATATCTTTACTAAAAATTAATGCGAGTGTTGAAACGTTTGCGATTAGGATATTATAGCAAAGTTCACGCGGGGATATTCTGAGAGGAAGTGTGATTTCTTGGGGGACGGTTTTTAGTAAAATTGGCTTTTGTTAACGTCCCATATGGCGAAAGCAAACCCAAATAAAGAACATTAGAGCTAGCTTGTTTGCCTGGATTCGAATCCGCTTCCAAATATGAGCATTCAAAGACTTAAACCCTTCGGCCACTGCTGATGGCGAAATCTCAGTATTAGCCGAAGCACGAACTTCAAACCGTGAATGTGTCAGTGCCACCCTATATCAGTATAGCATCCACCAAAGCCTGCTAAAAGTTGCACTAAAGATTTTGGTGCACTGCGCGTTCTCGAAAATTGTCAAAAGCAGCTCTGGAATCGTCTCGATAATTCTGGACGTAGGTAACATATTGCAAATATTTCCGTTTTTGTTTCTAAGAATCTATGGCATGGTTTATAAATGCTTCGACGAGAACATGACTCCATTGGTGTACCTGTTGAACTATTCAACGATGGTTCCTGAATTTTGAAATATTATTGAAATTTGAGGGGCTACATAAATGTTTTACCAAATTCTAATGACAAAAAATATCTCATGAGTATAACTACGTATTTCATTTTCTGGAATTCAGTCGCATCTTTTTAATAAACGCAATTTTTGGAAATATATTGTTAGGTTTGTTTTACATTAAAAGCAGATTAGAGACTTTATTTCATTTAAAAACGGTTAATATTAAATAAAAGCTTTTTTATTTCAAGGACACAAGATGTCTGATATTCGAAAAATTAGAAAAGTTTCAATTTCGAACTCAGATTTGAAGAAATTCAGAATTCGACCTACATTCAGTACTTTTCAAAGCAAATTAAAAATTTAAAAGAATGCATAAAATACAAAACAATCATAAAATCATAAAATTACTATGCAATATTTGAGATACATTACCATAATGCAAAAATGCATAGTTTCAATTAAAAAAATGTTTTAAGAGACAGCAATAGTGAAAACTGAGGAATGCAAATTACAACCGTGGAAATGCAGATTAGAACATCACTGACGAAATTTTATGAGCTAGCTAACCGGTAAAATAGAGTATGCTATCAGGTATGAAAGATTCTTGCCAATTTCTTACGAAATTTCTTACTAAAGGTGTATTTCACACACACACACACATATTTATTTTAAATATATATATATGTATATATAGTATGAATATGAAAATAGTTTTACTAATGATGGACATTTTGCGATATATTAGGGAATATATGATGCAAAATACTGTATATATTCCTATTGTGGGTAAGCTGTCAATGTTAATAATATGATTCTGGAATCCACTCCTCTTAAAAGCGTATAGAAGATCTCTCAGCTAATGGTACTATAGAAGCTTATATCATAAACTAAGCAGTTAAAATACGTGTTAATAATGTTAAATAATATTATAATATTACACATCAGTTGCAGGATGAAGACTATTCTGTTTATTCATAATATATATTATTTTTATAGATTTTCATTCCTTTCCTCTTGTAATGAATCTGTGTCTCGTCGATAGCTATAAATCATAGTAAAATAATACCACACATCTAGTAGAAATTACATTCAATATAGTATTTATTTCCTTAGCGACACTCTGGCGCTAGGTTCCTTTCTTACAGCGTCACATCTGCATCACAACTCGGAATGCACAAATATGTATATCATTTTAAGAAGCTACATGTTCTAAGCAAACTGCAATAAATCTAAAAGGAAATAAAAAAAGTATAAAGAAACAGTTTCTCACAGACGATAGTTCAACGCTACTTCAAGTGCGCATGCGCTATTCGTCAACATTCTCCTCTGTCGCAGACAGGCTGGCGCTAATAATTCTTAGCTAATACAAAACACTCCCGGCGTTGAAATTAACAATTTCAAAACTATTATTGCAAATAATATTGATATAAAAGCACAACAATAATACTTAACAAGAATAAATCATACTGAACAATATACGTGGTGTTTATAATAGAAATTTGACAATCATTCTACAGGAAGTATACATATATCTCGAACATTTCGTTTTCACAAATTTTGATTAGGCAATCTTACAGTTACTACTCTTATTTTGTTATCCCTGCCATGAAAAACTTCAGCTATTCTCCCCACTAACCATTTGGTTGAAGGCAAATTTTCATCTGGACACTCAACCAATTTTTGATATTTTTGTTTAGTTCATTATTAGTACTAATAAAGGTTTTAGAATTATCACTCATTATTCTGGTACATTTTCCTCTTCTAGAGAAGAAACGCTTTAAGCTTGCAATAAAGGATTGGCTAGTTTGGTCTGTCACTAGTCTAAGTGTATGGCATTTGTACTCATACATACATATACTACAACATAGATTTTGCTCAAAACTCCCTTACGTTGAATCTTAAACTTTATAGCAAATGGACTGCAGAAATCAACACCAGTTATGTTAAATGGGTATGAAGGTGTGACACGCTCTTTGGGCAACTCAGCCATTATTTGTTGAACTCTGATGGGTTTGTTCTTAAAACATATCACGCATCTGTAGACGATCTTTCTACAATTGTTTCTGCCATTAAGTGGCCAGAATCTTTGTCGTACCTGATGTAATAGAGATTGTGATCCTAAATGAAAGTACTTCAAATGAAAATGCTCTAAAATAATAGTAGTTAAACAATGTTTACTAGGTAAAACAACAGGGTGTTTACTATTGGCGGGTAGGTCCGAATAGGACAATCATCCGCTCACTCTAATTAGTCCCACATTATCGAGAAACACATTCAGAGATGATACTTTACTTTTGGGGTTTACACACTTACCTCTTTTTAATTGATTTATTTCTTCTCGAAACTCACTTTTTTGGGCCTCTAATAAAATATACACCTCAGCATCCTTTATCTCTTCTAAAGTAAGTACTCCATACCTCCTTACCTTGGAGTTCTTAAGATTATGGATAAACCTGAAAATGAAACTTACAATACGAAGAAGTTTAGTATAATTAGCAGACAAATTGAGAATATCATTAATGAGGTTTGGTTCATTACATGCAATTAAAACTAAGTTAGAATCATTATGCAGTTCATTGTCTTTTTTAAGTGCATTTGGACACACTTCATCAGCAACCTCAATTGATAAGTCCTGATGAGGAACCTCTGAACGTGTTAGAAAGTCACAACATGACCACCATTTGGAAGAGTTCACAAGAAAGTCACTTTCAACACCACGCGTCAGAAGATCTGCTGGGTTCTCTTTTGTTGGACAATGGAACCAGTCTGCCGGCTTTGTTAACTTCCTAATCTCGTTAACTCTGTTGGCGATGAAAGATTTCCATTTGGTACTGGTACCTTTAATCCAGCACAGCACTATTTTGGCATCAGTCCAATAAAATATTCTCGAGGATTTCTTTTGATCGAGCAATTTTTTCACTTCAGAACCTAAACGTGCTGCTAGTAATGCACCAAGTAATTCAAGACGAGGTAACGTAATTCTTTTCACAGGTGCAACACGACATTTTGATGCAACGAAACTCACAGAAATTTCTTCTTGCTTACGCAGTTTTACGTAGACAACAGTACCGTACGCCTTCTGACTGGCATCTGATAAGCAATGAATCTCTATGGAATCGGCTTCGGGATTCAAAATGAATTTTGACACTGCAATTTTACTTAGATGATGACACTCACAACAGCACTTTACCCACTCTTGCGAGATATCTGTAGGTAATTCATCATCCCATGTCAATTTCCGAACCCAAACTTCTTGTAACCTTACAAGAAGTAAATGGAGTTATTAACCCAAAAGGATCAAAAATCTTCCCTGCAGTTTTCAAGATGAACCGTTTCGTATTACGCTTATTTTTAAGAAGTTCCATCAAACTGTCTGTATCTATGCTTAGACCGTCTTCATTAGTATCCCAGAACATTCCCAAGATCTTAAGTGTCTCGTTTGAATCATTGACTTTATTTGGATGGATCTCGAACTCTTTTTCTTCCCATTTTATCATCAACTTAGGATCATTGGATACCCATTTACGCAAGTTCATATTTGCTTCATCTATAATTTGTTTAGCTTTACGCGATAAGCTTAGAGCCTCCTCTACACTGTCCTGTCTGGTAATAAAATCATCAACATAAACACAAGAATTCAATATTTCAAATACATCTGGCTGCTCGTCTCGATATTTTCGAATGTGTTCTTTAATTGTTGCAGCCAACAAGAATGGACTTGACTTAATCCCAAAATTTACGCGCTTGAATCTATATGTAGCTAGTTTCAGATCATTTAATTGTGTGTTTTCCACAAACAGGAATCGTACTGCATCTTGATCCTTTTCTGCCAAAGCAATCTGCAGAAATGCTTTTTCTACATCCGCTGAAATTGCATCTTTATTTAATCGGAAATTAATTAGCAGATGGAACATGTGAGGATTCAAATTTGTCCCTGTCCATAGACAATCGTTCAGTGATAACTGCCCGAACTCATGTCAGCTGCCATCAAACACTATTCTAGTTTTCGTTGAAGCACTGGTTTCTCTAAATACCGGTTGATGTGGTAGGTAAAAAACTGGTTTATCAACAGGTATATTTTCATCAGACACTTTCTCATTAATACCTTGCTTGAGATACTCATATAATATTTCACTATATGTAGAAAACAGTGTTTTGTCATAATTCATTCGCTTTGCAAGAGCTTTTAATCTATTTTCTGCTAGACGGTAATTATCAGCTAATTCACTCCAGTCCCTTTTCCAAGGTAAAGTAACTTCGTAACGACCAGCTTTAAAACAAACTGTCTTATTAAATATTTCCAATGCTTTGTCTTCCTCATGGCAGTAAGGATCATCTTTAATTCCTAATGATTCTAGCTCGAAAAACATTTTCAATTCACTCTCTGAATTATCATTTATTAACCCACAATACGATAAATTAATTCGCCGTGAATCATTTATATTTCCGCTAACTATATACCCAAACACACTGTTTTGTAATATCAAACTTGTGTGAGGAACATAGATTTGACCAGATCGTAACATATCATAGAAAACTTCCGCTCGAAGCAACAAATTTACTTTCGCTGGTTTATAAAATTTCGGATTCGCTAAATTCACCTTCTCAGGAATCATAAGATTACTAACATCGATAAACTTTGCGGGAGTTAAACCTGCTATTTTCGGAACTACCAAAAACTCTAGTTTTCTTTTATACGTTTGTTCCTGATTACAGATAAGAGCAACTGTTATTCGTTTTATCGTAGTTGAAATACCTGATATACTGCAAGCCGAAATGTTTGTCTTTTCCCTTTTTAAATTAAGTATATCTGCTAATTCAGTGGTGCAAAAACAAGAAACACTTCCACTATCACACAACGCTTTCACCTTAATTAAAGTTCCATCATTAGTCTCAATAAATACAAAAGCGGTAGATAAGATTACATTTTTCCCACTGTTAGTGCCCGTAGCTGCTGTAAAAGTTTCGTTTTGAGTTTTAGCTTGAAATGCAGGCGCATGTACATTTAATGCATTTCTGTTTTGATTACCCAACTCGTTCTGATCTGAAGTGTCTGCTCCTTCTACTGTGGTACCAAAGGAATTGCTTTCGTTTTGATAACATAAGAGAAAGCTATGTTGTTTCTTACACTTCTTGCACAAGTAATTGGAAGAGCAATTTCTCACACTGTGCAAATTAAAACAACAAAAACATAAATTATGTTTTTTCACAATTTCTACTCTTTCTTTTACACTTAATTTCTGAAATTTAGGACAATTAAAAAGCTTGTGAATACTCAAATTGCATAATCTACACGAATTCTGTGCATGTTTTTCGTTTGCATTAGAAACGACAGCGGTAACTCTGTGTGTAACTTTTTTTGTATTAATCACACTCTTTGAAGCGTTGAGAGTTCTAGCATGATCTTTAAGAAATTCTATAAGATCATTTAAAGTAGGCAAGTTCTCTTTCTCTAATTTTCTTTCCCACCATATTTTGGTGTTAGGATCTAATTTTTGCCCTAAAATGTATGCAAATACATTGGAAGAAAACCCTTTAACACTCTGATTTAAAACCTCTAATGATCTCACGCATTCATTTGTAATGTCAATCAAGTTTAATATCGCTGACGCTGACTCATTTTGCATAGGATTCATATTCATAAATCGTTTCAGATGAGCATACACTTGTTCGCGGTGATTAGAGAACCTTTCTTCTAGTAATGAAAAGGCTAATTTATAATTAGAGTCAACTATAGATATTGACTGCACAATACGATAAGCATCTCCTCTTAGCGCAGATTTTAAGTACTGTAATTTGACCGCATCTGTTAAATTAGGATTCGAATCAACACTGGCTAAAAAGATATCTTTAAATGAAAGCCACTCATGTAAGTTACCCGAAAACGTTGGCAAAGTAATTTTGGGTAATTTAACATTGCTCTCAGCATTCGTACAACCCGAAGATTCCGATTTATTTTCTTTGGAAAGTTCAGCTAATTTACGATTTAATTCGACTTCTACATCTAAGAGAATATCGTCAATCTCTTCTTTCTCTTTTACATAATCATCAATACTTTCATCAGTACATAACCCAAACAAAGAATCAAAACTGGAATTTATCTCTGTCTCAAGTGCTTTAAATTTATTCTTTAATACTTCCAAATCACTTCTTTGGACATTTTCGTCCGCAACTTTTTGTTTTAATTTTGTCAACTGTGTTTTCAATGTACGTTTTTTCGCTAATATCTCCTTTAGTGACATTTTAATTAGCAAAAGTCAATAAACAAATAAACAGCTTCAAAAAATGAAAGGGTACTTACCCTTTTGTTTCTACAGAAACCTCTTATGCAGTTTCCATACGTTATACAGTATTTCTCGGTATAAGCCTATTCGTTGTGGAAACAGGTTGGGTTTTAGATTCACCACAAATCTTCCAATCAGGTTTAAGCAACATGCATCGACACATCTAATGCAAATTCTTATAATAGTTCCTGGGTACCCTAAACTCCAAGAAAAGTTTTAGAGATTTGTAAATTACAACAACCAAAGCAAGTACCCAAACAGTATAGTCTCTAGACTACACTGTTTGAAACGCAGTCTGCAAGTGTCGGAGTTAGATGATTGTAGAAAATCAAGCACATTATTTCATAATGAAAAGTTTATAACCGAAACTCAAGCAGAATTTTACAGTGCATTGAGAGAATTTTACAGCTATCAGGCAGCATTTTACTGAGCTAGCCGGTTTCGGGAAAAACATGTCAGACGTATAAAATGACTAAAAGCCAAGAAGACCAAATATATCGCTAAATGAAGGAAACGCGATACTTGTAACGGGCTAGAAAGAAAAACGATCGTCGAACAACGAGTGAAGAAATATCTCAAGCTAGAAGATGACATTAATATATTGAGTTTTGCGAAACGTTTTGTGGGCAAATAAATGCTTGCGGCCGATGGATTTCTCAAATCTTAAAGCGAATTTAAGTAAAAGATTTTTATTTCCGGAATAATCAAACAAAACTTGGTTTAATAATTTTGAATAGCAATTTATAATTTAATAGTAATACAGACAGTCGAGTAAAGGTATCCAACTTTCTCAAGATGTCAAAAAACTTAGCATTTATAGTCACAGATGGAAAACGGAGGATCAGTGCCAAGGATCATCAAGGATTCATTACGAAAGACAGATTTGGAAAATGCATGAGCCCATATCATTGCGTGTGGTGGCAAACATTTTGCAGAAAAATACGCGAAAAATACCTAGCTTATTTTATAAGGAATATTAAATGTTTGCAACCTAGTACTAATGAGAAATTTTGCTTTATCTGTAATAAAATCTACACATGAACCCTCCAGATCTCAGTTGTGTCTCTGATTAAAGAAAGCTCCAGTGCGAGTTGCTTTTTTCCATCTTGAAATAGGTTTCTTCAGTGACTGTCTAAGATATTCTAAAACCTCGAATAAAAAAAACCTACAGTGGATAGCAAATCTTCGAAAATACGGAATAGCTTTTACTGGGAAGCAGGGGGACTAGGTGAATGGCAAAAAGAAACTATCTGAATTAATGTAAAATCCCTGAGACAAAAATAAAATTAGAGTGAGTTCTTCTTATATGGCTTCATTTGTTTTTTATTCTGACTCAGTAGCTGTTTATTATCTGCTGTAAATGACCATTATTGTGTAACGCGCGAAGCTGAATTACTTACTGTTTTGCTTTTCACTGTGATGAGTGTGTAAAATCGGCAATTTGAAATCATTTAAATTATTACGCCCATAATTTAATTTAAGATCTGATAAAGATGCGTGTCATTGCATGATACTTGCTTCAAAATGCAAACACATTTTTAAAAAATAGAAATACTTAAATATGTTGCTTGTTGCAGGCTAGTCGAATTTAAGGTTATAAAACTTGGCCGCAGTTAAGGGACCTAAGAGCCGAAGTTTGGCCTTTTTGCCATATCAAGAGTCTTCGAATGGAACGGAAATTTTAAATGTGGCCTGAACTAAAAATCAGGGAAAGTACTGATCACTCTGAAATCATGAAGCGACCTCTCTTCTGGCTAGAAACATAAATTCTGAAACTTCAATAAAATGGCATTTTTTAATTTGCAGTGTGCTTAGCAAGTGTCATGTCGAAATGCTAGATGAAGAAATTTAAGCTTCACAGCAATAAATAAAAGATTTTAATAACTCGATAACTGCAGCCAGAGAAAAACTACAATTAAACTGGAAATTTACCGAACAGCATTTTTCAATTTACTTTAACAATGATTTATAATTAATGATGAATTAATAAAATATGCAAATGCCTCAAGGAAGAGCAAAAAGGATAGTAAATCTCGAGATGTTGTTATTGCATTTTACAATGGGTACAAGCTATATAGCTATTTTTTATTCCTAGAGCTTTTTTTATTCATTCATAAAATGCTAGGAAATAATTTTAACGGCAAACGGCGTATGGCTAATAAGCTAAACGCAATTTTTCGATATGAGTTTCATCTTGCTTAAGATAAATACGTTGTTCCTTTTCCAATTCATCAAATACATTTTGATAATCTTTTTATTTATTTACAGCATTACAGGTACTTCACTATCTTCTGTAGGCTAAATCTCTGTTACTCGATAAAAGTGGATGTCACTCCAACCATTGTAAACAAAACTCATACATTCTCGAATCATATCTACTTACTATATCTCTAAAATGTTTCAATGCAAATTCTTGAGTTTCTATTTTAGTGCTTTTGTCACATATGTCTTTGGAAACTAATGTATCTAAATTCCAGAGGTCTGATATTTTTGCATTATTTATATGAAGAGGTAACACTGGCATTGAAATATAAATTCTTATTTTGATTTTTAATTTACTCCATTATTATCCAAGCCAAAAGCGTGTGAACAGCCTCCAGTCCTTTAGAAAGTTTTTTTATATTCCCAGTGAGCAGCTTTCTGAATAATTCTGTTCCGTTGAGTAACTGAATACCATTAGAGTGTCTTTCAAATAAACAAGCTTTTCCGTTTATGGCTATATCACTTACAAAAATATCTAGCTTCTTTAATTCGCCAAATGTTTGAAAGTCTTCAATATTTTTGGAATGGGGATGCAAATGTTTGTTTCATACATCACTTCAAACTCATTTTCATAACGTCCGCTGATGTTTCTAAATTTAATCCGATACCCTGATACTTTTCAGACTGTTCTATGCCTCCGAACAGCCCATGGTTAATAATTTCTTCTCCTAAGCATATAAATTCCATAGTGTCAACAACAAATTACAGAAATATAACTTCTTTGAGACACCTGCTGTATATACATGGAAAATAATGCTCCAAGTTATTGTTTTTGATTCGAATAATTAATGCTTGTAAATGCTGTTGTTGTCTTGTTCACGGAAAATGTGCTAAATGGAGCTAAGCTTCTGCATGACAAGCCTTGCCGGGTCTGGAACTTGAGGACTATAAAGCATATATTGTGACGGTAAGCCAAGTTCGTAAAGGGCATCAATGATAGCCTGGCAGTTTAAGATATGCTCTGGCATTAATTGGGTTTGTTGGCAATTTATGCTTATGGGGTAAGATTTGAGTTATCTCCTGGAGATATCTTCATAGGTTTGAAATGGCTTGTGCAAAGTCTTGCCACTGCAGACGAGAAGCTTCTGGGGCAGTCAATGTCCGAAATTAGAGGTTTCTAAAATGTCTAGCATAATGTTTGGGTTTCGCAACTGCCTTTGTATCTTCGATAACAATGGTAGGCTGGTTCAACTCTCAAGCTTCTTTTGCCAGGAATCGGCATACTCATTTCCCTTAATGCCCACGTGAGAAGAGGTAAACTGAAAAGAGTACGTTTTTTTTTTCATCTGATTGAGAAGAAAATTTATTTCTTGAATAAATCATGTTTCTCCGTGATAGATGACTTCAAGTGCTGATGTTTTATCTGACGATACCAGCAGTCCATCGGTTGAAGCATCAGATTTGCTTAAGACATAAAGTAAAGGCTTCCTTTATTGCAATCAATTCACTGGTGAAGTTTGATGCTATTAGGTTTGTGGGAATTTTGAGTTCAGTTTTTTTCACTAGAAGGGTGGACAATACAGAAGTTGCGTTTAATGCTTGAAAATAAACTTCCTACATAAATGATTGATTCGTAAAGTTGTGCTTTCACCTGATTCATTAACTATATCCTTAGATTTCTGTTTGGATTTAGAGAAACACATTAAGGGCGATTATTTTCCTGAACAATGAACACACGTTACATCACTTTTGCAGAAGCATGAAACGTGTTTCTTAATTTCCAAAGATTTAAAACATGCTCCTCTTTTCATCAAAATTGGTTTCCTTTTTATCCAGAGAAATGTTATGCGTATAGTCCTATCCTTAACTGAAATTCTCTGACGAACAAAATTAAGTTTCGTTCCATTGTATTTTAAATTTGTTAATTCAGATGCAGAAGCAATGTGTTTACACATTTATCGTTCTTTAAATCTCAATATTTTTTCGGAGCAACGGAGATGAAATCTTGATGCCCTAAAGAAATATAACTCTGAGCTGATTGAGTTATCATTATAGCTCGTTCACGTGAATTCAAAACTTTGCGAATATGTTTTAATTAATCCATTATCATCAGAATAATATTTTTAATTTTCTCTTTTATTCAATTCGACTAAAATATTCTACGGCAGGTTCTCTAACATAGTAGTGCATAAAGCAGTAGAAACATTTTCTGTAGAGAAACCAGATATTCCAAACATCTCAATTCAATCGAAACAATCATAAAATTTTCTGAAAACACAGATGTCAGATGAACATTTTAACAGATTTACTCTCAAAATATTACTCTGATGGGTATGAATCAGTAACTCAGGATTTGAAAACCTTTCTTTCAGTAACTCAGTAGCAGAATAATATGTAGAAGCAGATCTAGAAAATCCTTCCTTCTACGGTATTTAAAGCTAAACTGCCCAAATGTGCCTTCAGGTAATTACATTTATCTACTGCATTTAAAGAATCACTTTTACGAATTGACGATTCAAAACTTTTCCAAAATATTAACTATCCGGTAATACTGCCAAAGAATTTAGTAATACTCATTTTTGGTAGTTTAATAAGCGTAAGTTCTGTTTGTTTCGAATTCGAATTTGGTATAACTATATTTTTATCCTTTCCACTATGCGTATTATGATATGATACATTTTATTTAACTCATGAATTTGTTTTATTGGCATGAAATTTCCTGACAATTTCTTTATCGGTATATTCTTCAGGTATTTTCATTTCGGTTTCCAGGTGATCTAAATAAAATAAAAATTCTAACTCATTATAAACAGTTTGGAGTGAATCAAGTTTACTTCTCAAAATTGTAACGAGTTCCTTTAAATTGACTTAAATTGTGACTTCTTTCGTTTTTTGTAAATTCATTTTCCAATTTATTCAGTGTTTTAGTACAGAAGCAGGCAATATGCTGCGTTTTTCTTTAATTTCTAATTTCTCGGTAGACATGTTTTCTGACATGTAAAATATTGATACGAATGTCCGTGCAATGCAACGCGAGACAAATTTTAAGAGAAAGATAGCAGGAAAAAGTAAGAAAACAGGGTCACGTGTTTTTAACATTGAGTAAATGGTTATCTCTATAATTTGTTTTGAAATTTAATAAATGTAATTGACCACTATGTTAGCTGTAACCGAAATTCCATTCTCTTATTGTTTTCCAGAAAACTCGAGAAGAGGAAAGTATTAGAAATTTCTCGCGACAGTTTGAAACCTATAAAAGACCGCAGAGAGAGCGTCTCATTTCAGTTGTTTTAGTTATTGTTGTTGCGAGTTGTTTAGTTCCGTGTGAATTGAGGTATCTGAATTAGCTTTCTCTTTAGATACGCTTTGGATTGCGTTCTAGATTAGCGTTTTTAACAGTCTGAACTATAAGTGCTGATCATACTGCGTGATACTGTAAACACTTGTACGAATATCTCCCAGAAATATTCCAGCATTCTGATGTATTTCTTTTCATAACAATCAATTGTCTTAACCTATTACAGGATTTGTGCATTCAGTCTATTACGAACCCGTAAACACGTAACAATATGTTCTATGTATTCAGAGGTCAACAGTAATCGACTGCCAATTCATGCAAGGGATGCCATGTTAAATTAAAATTAAACCTTTAGCAATCCACATCTAAAAGTAGCAATCGTTACTTATCCGTTCGTCTTACATTTCGATAGATTTTTGTATTTCTAAAAATTCCCGGTAGCAGTGGACAGTAAAAAATTTCAATAAATTGAAATGTGAGATTTTATTTACATATTTATAGTACGTAAACTCTGGAAACAGAAAAAAAGAGCAGAGCGAACTGTAACCAAATGATTTTATCAATATAT
>KK113778.1:782871-796506 GCA_000611955.2 Stegodyphus mimosarum
TATAATCCAAACCGAAAATTTCCATTGCATGGTGTTACATTTAATTTATGTGCAATGATATTTCATTTCACGAAAGTTACGGACTCTACTCTTGACCTTGTGATTGCATTATGTTAGAGATATTATTAAGCGGATGATATGTGTTCTCAGGTATTTACAGAACTGTACATGTCCTCCACAGAAGTTTCAGAGCGACGTTTTTTAGACATAATGTGGTGGACCCTCTTGAGAAAGTTATATTCTAATGATCACTGAAAGATAGGATATTTGGAACTGACTAGTCTTCTATAATTTCAACTGTTTGTTGTAGCAAAAGCAATGTCAGACCGGCCTTTCGTTATGGTCGTCTAAAAACTGGGTGGAGTGTCCTGTTTATTTAGAAAGACAAGATTGAGCGATACAGCATATTCTTGGACTGATGCAGCACGTTAGTCCTTAAGGTTGGCATTATGGGACTTTTGGCACTAAAAGCTCTTGCAGTTATACAATATTGGGCAGTATGGCGAGGATCAGTCCCCAAACCCATTAAAAGACGAGGTATTGCCCGATTAGGAAGGAAATAGCGTATTGCCGTGACATAATGAAGGATATCTATAAGAATGGTAACAGTGTGGTCGGTGTTCCTTTAGTGCATTTGGTACAGTGTAGACTATGACTGCCAGATAATTTTTAGAAAGACAGACTTTACTAATAGTGGGAATGCCCAAGATTATGCCTTAAGTAACATATGGCTCAGAAAAAATAGGTATATCGATTTCAAGCTGTACCATTATTGCAGTGCCTTGAGGGTTGCTTGATGGAAGCGTGGTAGGTGTCTTGGAGGAATTGCAGTTGGTAGGCACTATGGAACGAAGAAACCATGGAATTCCTGAGGCATATATCTGATATTATATATCTGATACATTATCAGATACTAATGTATCAGATATTATATATCTGATACATTATCAGATACTAATGTATCAGATATTATATATCTGATACATTAGTACTGTACAAGAACTCTGTAGGTTAGGTATGTCTGAGAGCTTGTCTGATGATAGATATCAATATTCTTATCTTTAGAGGAAGTAGTTAGATCGTATGCACGTAAAGCAGGTATTTTCCTTTTTGACAGATGCAGCAGCGAGTGATTTCGAAAACAAGTCCTGAAAGTGCAGTAAGTAGGTTCCTGATTGGAAGAATCCTTATTCAGTATTCAGTAGTCTAAAGAAGCCTTGGACGATATATTCAGCTGTTGCCTTAGTGGAGGCTTCATCTAGGTACTCTGATATATTGGTTTCAGCAAATGATTTTTATTACTTTAATTTTTACCATCATTAAACAATGATAATCTCGAAATTAGTGTTAATATAAGAAAATCATGACAAGAAAAAAATCGTTTTAATGACTAATTGCAGATTCGTACATTATAAATCCGAAAAATTGAGGAAGGATATATTATTCTTATTACATTAAAATTTGCCAAACGCCGGGTGGCTAGAACATTCGAGTTCTTGTAGCTAATCCGAAAAATGAGCTAATTGAAGGACTGTTTCCTGGTTTTTCCAAAGTTTAACCTAAATAACTATTAGCTTCACTTCGAATTTCTTCTGCAAATGTCTTTCAACAAATGCAGATAATTATATTTTAATATAATCAGGTCACAAAACTATTTTATTATCGTAACTAATATAAAAAAGACTTAGAACTAACTGCTAAAGCAACAAATAGTAAACAAGACTCATCAGCGTAACGGGAGTAATTATGAAGTCTTTAGTTTCGAAAGTTAAAAATAGCCTACTTCTTCAGATGCATGTGCAGAAATTGTAAGAAAAGGAAGAATGATCTTATGTAAGAATAACCGGAAGGAAATTCTAAAATTATCTGCTAAATGATAGAAAGGAAAGCCACTGGCACTGGCTAATAACAGAAAATTAAACAAAAAACAACTAAAAGCAATACCTTCTTAAAAATCTGGTTCTTAATCTCATTGCTGTGCCTCTCATATATTAAGAGAATACATCTGGCAACGACTGAGGTGATAATTATGGTTACAGAATTTGCTGCGAGAGCTTTAAGGAAAAGGAGTTAATATAAAAAAGGGAGTTTGGGTTTTAGGATTGCATTACGAAATTGAGTTCTATTTTGGACGAAATGAGATTTCCTCAGTTTGCTGCGTTTTAGAAAATTAGGACTCCTATGTTTAAGGCATCTAAATTACAAATGTATTTTCAAGTTTTGAACAAATATGCTGGGCTTATTCTAGATGTACAAATATGTGAAATTTGATGTTATTGTGGTTACATATAACTTGCAAATATAGCTGTGAATAGGAGCCTATTAAATGCTTTCAAAAAGTCGGGAATGGTATTTTAAGTTGTAGTTTCTGAGTATACACATTAGTCTGTAGAAGTCGGGTGTGATAAGCAAGAATTTTTGCTCATGACAATCATATTGGGAATCATTAATGAAAACTGAAAGTTAAATTTCACTTCATTTTAATCTATCTCTCTATATATTTATTTATATTTATTATCCTTAGAGGGACCATTAATCTCGAAATGGGATTTTACGTCGGTTGACTGTAAATGGATAATCAGGTTTGAAATTGTCCCTAGCAAATATTTACACCCTGTGTTGGTTTTAAAGAAATTAGATAATAAAGAATCTGCTTGTATGTATATATCTTCCTCGCACTGTGAAAAAAACGACGGTACCTGGAGCCATCAAAATGCCATTAAAGTTACATCTTAAGTGTATGAAGTTCTTGAACCGTCTCTATTTTTTGCTTAAATGCGAAAATCATAGTGAATGCGAAAATCATCAAATTTATATTAATAAATTGTAGTCTTAAATCCTCTGTTCATATTTCAAAAAGTATTCATAAATTCAATTGTCACTTCTTCGTCACATTAGAAGAAACACGCGCAAACGTTTGTGTAAAATTAAAGAAGAATTATATTACCTTCATTTAAAAGTTTCTAATTCTACTTTACATTTTCCCTCCTTTGACTATAAATCTCGGTCTAGAACTTAAATCGCTTGTGCATGCCATAACAATATCCTAGATTCTAAATTCCAAAAGCTCTCACTTCTTTCGACTAACCCCGTCCATCCTGGTTATCTTCCCACAGTTATGCTAAAACTTTGGGAATATCTCGAATGCTGATCTTTCAGAGGATCAAATGAAAGTAATAAAATACAACTTCAATTTTTCGAAGACATCTAAACTTTCAGTTCCTCAAACCATCGCTCTAATCGAAAAAGCATTTAAATTCTCCAAAATTTCAGAAATCCAGAAAGCTGCACTTCACCACTTAATTACTCATAACTTAAATTTTAATAACAAATCGTTTCTTCCAGATTTTAACCAAAAGGAAAGGAAGGCCTTACATGGAATTCATCCTGCTGTTGCTGTTTCAAATCACCTTGGGGCAGGAAAGCGTACACCAAGTCCAAGAGACCTTGCCGCACAAGCAATTCGCTGATGTCGTCCTGCTCAGCTGACAGCTGTCTCAGGGAGACACCTATGCAATCCAGTAAGCGAGCGGGAGAAGCAAGGAGAGAACAGGCACACGAGGGGCAGGTCTTTTCTCCCTCTTTGAATTTCATGCATCGAAGATGCTCACTTCTGAATGTGGTCATGCCCGAGGAATTCATACTAATCCTAACATTGTAATTTTCAAAGCTGATAAGAGTGGACAGATTGTTGTTAAGGACAAACACACATATATTGATGGAGTCATGAAACTGATAAGTGAAGGCTCATATTGCTCGATCCCTAAGATCCTTCAACTTTTGACCTCACGGAAGTTAAGCATTTGTTAAATAGTCTCATTTGCGTTACAATCAGTGTAAGAAATCACTCATTCCACTATTGCTAATTGTGTTAGGTTTTATGCCTTCCTTTTCGACCCATAGTTTCCCAGCATCTTATCCATTGGCCAAATTTTTAGGATCTGTATTTTCTACTTAACTTTCTAATAATATTTACACCATAAAACAAAATCTTTTGAAATCGTTGATAAACTGAAAGATATTTTGTCCTGCGCTTTATTATTGTTTCGTTCGATGCTAAATCTCTCTTTACTAATGTTTCAGTCGAAGGATCACTTGTATGCTTTGAACCTAGGCTTCGAGAATTCCATTTCTTGCATACTGAAATTGAAATGCGAATTTCGCTTACTAAAGTCTCTTTGAGTCAAACTCACTTTGTTTAAAAAAATATTATCGCCAAATTGAAGGATCAGCTATGGGAAATCCCATCAGTCCTATACGTACTGACATTTATATGCATTATTTTGAATTTAAATTATTTGAGAAACTATCTTTTCATCTCTGGGATTCGCTACATTGACGACACGTTTGCGTTTTTTGATGGTAACAAAGACTTATTACATATTTTAATATTTTAATATATTAACCCAACTAAACAAAAAATAGCTTCTTTTTACTATTATGTTTTTCGCGCTTTCAAAGTTTCTTCCAATGAATCACTACGTGATAATAAACTCAATTATTTGATAGCGGTTGCGAATGACAGAGGATTTTCTCCCAAAGTCATTGATGAAGCTCTTAAAAGTTTCCTCTTTCCATTCAAGAAAATATTCCGCTGTTAGAAACAACGTTAATAATTTAGTCGTGGTTTCATTTCATCCTTCTGTCAGTTAATAAATTGCAAGAATTCCCCAAAAGTTTAATTTTAAGTCATTTTCTCACTTTTCTATAAAATCCATGATTCAGTTCTTAAAGATACTATTTCTGACTTCAAGTCTTGGAGAATTTATAGTATATCTTTTAAGTGTTGTTCGAGATATATCGGCCGAGTCAAAAGAACATTAAAAAATGAATCTTGTGTCCGAAAAGGTGAAATTTACAAATCTTCGATTGCTAATCATAGTTGAAAGTTTAATCACAATTTCAACTTCGGGATTGTAAAAATTATCCAGAAAGCTTCTCGCACTGGAGAGTTAGATTTTTTTAAGCTTTTCACATTTACAAAAATTTAACCTGTTTATTTAATGGTTTTAATCCAAATCTAGCTAACGCTTTTAAATCTCTATTATCCTAATTTTTCAATTTTCGTTATTATTTCTACTAAAAATGGCGTTAATCTCTCGACATCGTTTGAGTATAAATGTGCACCCAACGTGGTTTTTCAGTTGAAGATTTTTTTGCTTCTGATGATGAGGGGCTTTATTCGCCCTCGAAATAGATAGACTTTCTATGCTAAAAATCTACGTCTAACACAAGTTGTTGCTTCACTTTTACGATTTATATTTATTTATTTATTTATTTATATTTGTTTTTTTATTTACCTACTTGTTTATTTATTGAATTCAAACACCTATAAGAAATTTAATCAGAAAATCAAGTGGTTTCTTGAATAATTGTGACCTTTAAGCAAACGGAAACGTGACTTTCTGAACAACAGAGTTAAACAAAAGAGCAGATATGAGTTTATTTTTTCCAAATATATATCTTGTTCATCTTAGTGCAAAATTTTTAAAGCTGTTCTTGATTTTGTGCAAATGTACGTACGCTATGCCAAATGGTCTCTGTTGTTATCAGTTTCTTTAAACGTTTTACTATTATGCCTGCATCCAGATTTTACTAGGAATTCTATTTCGCATTTTACTGACTATATCTCATTTTTTTTTTGCTTTTTGTTTGAAACAGGCATTGCATTAGATTTCCTCTTTCAGGGAATCTTTCAAGCAATAGTTTTCAAGGATTCTAAAGAATGAAAGATCATGTGTATTTCGATATAAATGTTGTACTACAGCAACGTTCAAAGCCTAAGAAACAGAATACATCTTCTGGTGAAACACTTGAACTGTCTAGCCCCTAGGAACATACAATTTAAGCCCCGATTACATTTAATCCTGCATGAAAAATAAATTTAAACGTATGAATGATTTGCAAATTTACGTTGAATACATGTTTATCTTAAAAGAAAGTATTACTAAGTGCTTATTTTATCTGTATGAGTTTTTTGTGCTTTGTTATTTTTTCTGTGAGGAAAAATGATTCAGGAGGTATTTCTCACGATTACTCTAGTGAGGGTTTCAAATGGATACGTGTGCTTTTATATCCTTATATCATTGATTATAATTTTCATAATTCAAATTTAATACTTGATTACAAGATATGGATTCTGTAAAATACGCACTTAAATTTCTTTCTCTTAGTTCTGCATCTCACAAAAAGAAAACTCTGAAGCAGAAAAATGCTGTTATGCGTATTAGGTTTTGGTGTTTTTCAAACCGATAAATTCGTTATGCTCGCATTTCGGAAAAGCTTTTATGTCACTAAACCTAGTACATTTCCTCAGACGAAATGTTTGTGTGCGCTGGTGCATTTTGCGGTCCTCAGAGATTATCCGTGCACAATTTCTCAACTAAAATCAAAACAAAATATTTATACACACAAGCCCGCAACATTTCTAGAAAAAATATAAACCAAATTTAAAACGTAAACTCATTGAAAGCTAATTGTAAGAAATACAAATTATTATAAAAATGAGCACATATTTTCAGAAAGGAATTTTCATCAGAAAATAAATGAATCACAATAGATAACAATACCGTATTTTTAGAACAAAAAATAATATTACTCGCATAGATTGCCACTAGACCCTTAATTTTTGTCTTCTTTTTCTCTCCAGAATAAATCCTTAATCATTAATTATTTCGCCCACTAATAATTCCTTTTCTTTTTGCCGTTTCCAGAAGTCTCACCTACTATCCCTTTTTTGTGACTATCATTTATCAAAATATTAAATGGGTTTACTTGCAGCTAACGACTCTCTCGTAAGGAACAAAGAAAACGTAATGAAGGTTTGATAGATCAAAATGGGGGTTGTTTAAATTACTTCTGCAGTAGTTGGCCTTTAACATAAACCCGGTTTGGATAACTTGTGGCGTAAATAAATTTTCAGAACCACGATGTTATTATTTCTAACTTAACATTTTCTGCAAAATCAAAATTGATGCATGCCCTAACGACGTCCAACTTGATGCAAAAATTTTACAACATTATTATTTTAGGCTCAAGGATTTTGCGTTCTTTTCTATCCCTTGTTACTGAATGCATATTTTATTGCATAGACTAAGTAGAAATTGTTGAATATTAATTAAATAAAAAAATAAATTTTTAGATTTGTCAGTAAGATTGTATTTTTATAAATGAATCCAGTTATTATCTGTATTTCATTCCATTATTGTAAATTCAACTTCAAATTGGACGGAAAAGCTTTGAATTTAAGCAAAGAAACAACTTTGAATTTCAACAAGGAAACCATATATTGTAAAGCATATTGTTGAGTTAGGTTCTTTTTCATCTAAAGGACAACTGGGTATTAGGAGACCCAGTCACCAAATCCTGATGGTGAAGAATCATCATCCACCACTTTTTAGTTCGGGAGCCACTGTAGTGTCATTATGTTATTTTTGATGCTGGAGACGTAAAACATGGAAAATGCAAGACTCAAACTTGGACCTCTAGAATACGTGACGAGACCCAGTCGCCAAATCCTGATGGTGAAGAATCATCATCCACCACTTTTGAATTTAAACAAGGAAACCATATATTGTAAAGCACATTGTTGCGTTAGGTTCTTTTTGATCTAAAGGACGACTGAGTATTAGGAGAGCCAGTCGCCAAATCCTGATGGTGAAGAATCATTATCCACCACTTTTTAGTTCGGGCGCCACTGTAGTGTCATTATGTTATTTTTTATGCTGGAGACGTAAAACATGGAAAATGCAAGACTCAAACCTGGACCTCTAGAATACATGACAAGTGTGCTACCGCTACACCACCAAGGCATGCTGACAGGAGGGAGAAAATCCCTTATAATATAGCAAATATACTAATCCTGATTTATTGTTTCACGAAGGATATGCTAATCAAACATGGGAAAAATTCCCTATGTTTTTCTTTTCTTTTCCTTTTTTTTTAATCTGCATTGAAACAAAAGGTTTTTTTAAGAAGAACATTAATGAAAATTTCAAAAATGTTTTTCTCCAAAAACATTATATTTAATGGAAATATAATTTTATAACAAAAATGCAAAGATACTTTCAGTTCCCT
This sequence comes from Stegodyphus mimosarum, assembly GCA_000611955.2. Classification (NCBI taxonomy): domain Eukaryota; kingdom Metazoa; phylum Arthropoda; class Arachnida; order Araneae; family Eresidae; genus Stegodyphus; species Stegodyphus mimosarum. The sequence goes on from KK113778.1 coordinate 790,948, forward strand.
AGCTAAGTTGTTTTTATTTCGTGATCCGAGTCAACCATTACGATCCGTTAAACGACTTTATTTCAAAAAAGAAAATATTTAATTCATTTCAGCAAAATTCAACTCTATGTTTCCTAAGAATATAGTGGATAAAGTTTACAGTTAAGTGGAGGATGCTTGTTCTGCGTTGCACAGCTGCTAAGAGGATTTAAAGGATTTACAGCTGGCAAGTTATAAATCACTAATTGAATCAATGGGGCAATTGTTCTAAACGAATTCTTTGAAAGCAGGGAGTAAAAAAGTAAGTGAAGAGTGAGTGAAAGTGGTTCAAGAAACGCAAGATTGTCTCAGATTGTGAAAGAATGCATAAGGTTTAACTGAAGAACCTGATTGAGTGTTTCAACCAGATGAAGAATACTATGAACACTATAATTAAACTAAGGTCTTAAACAAAAAAATACTCTATAATGACAGAAAAAAAATCCTGTTTTTTAAGCTATTGTTCAACAATACAGCTTATAGCCTAATTATTATATCTCTTTAAATCCAGATATGGCTTCTGCAAGATAGTTTCGTTTCTTAACTTCAAAAGGCCACAGTAGGGCTTTTTTCGTAAGATTAGTAGTACGGTTGTCTAGCTTCTTAAACTACCAAATAAACACATTATCCCTTCAGAATATTCTTATGAGATAAACGGCAATAAATTAAATTCTTTGTTGTAATTTAAAGTGTGAGTCCGAGATAATTAATCAGTGTAAATTATTAAATTTGCTTTTAGTAAACGTAAAGGCATTTAATACTTAATTTCAGCATGTTTATTCGCAAATAAATTAATTATTAATTATAAAACTATAAATTAATTAATCCCATATTCACCGTATTTAATAAGCAAATTAATCTCTTTTCTTATTATTCTTTAATATTTGCACATTTTAGCTAAAATAATATCTATATCAAAAGGATAATGCCGTACTACTTAACTGCTGCGCCATCTACCGGAAAAATTGAGAATCTAGCCATTCAATCTCAAAAACTCTCTGAGACATGGAAATGCTCAGTTACATAGTTCATAGATTTAAAGAAAGAAATGACATGAAAAAGACATGCTGTGCGCACTTTATGAATTGTATAATCTTCGGTACAACCCAAAATGTCCGAAATCGATGCGCGAGATTTTGTTCCATCGGTTAGATTCAGAGATGAAGAAACAATAAAATTGTGTGGCTAAATAATACGCAAGAGGTCTGTACAGCTTGATTCAATGAACCAATAAAGTAAAACCTGCAAATATAATAACACATAGTTGGAACAACAAGGAACAAAGTTTAGGCAGAGGATTGTCATCTAAAATCGTATTGACATTTCCTGTAAACACTTGACGTATCTTTGTCCATTTAAAGAGTATTCGTAAAACACCGCCTTATTTCCATATTTTGTCACCTTCCTTCATACTTTATCTGCTGCCGTAATTGATATGCAAGCAAGTGGCATATCAACTACCGCACCAGATATTTATGATCAAGACATTTCGTATCTGATGAGTTGATCACGTGAATATTATCTTTTAAATTACAAAAATGTATGTACTATCTGTTTATGAGCATGTTACATCTGTTCAAATGAAGAAAGCTTGAAATGCTTCCTATTTTGCTGACTTGTCATACTATTTTAGCGAATATCTGTGCTTTCGGATTACTAGACATATTCGGATAAATTAGATATATTAGATGATTAGATAAATTAAATATAAATTAGATATTAATAGATCATAGATATAAATTAGTAAGCTTTTTGGCTCAAAAACGGTTTAAGTCTTGAAATGATATTTTGCATTGATTCACTATAAATGGCGTAACTCTTTTCAAATTCTTGCCACCAAATATTATCATCCTGTATTATTTATAAAGAAATTAAATAATGAAGAATCTGCATGCATACATGTATGTTTCTCGCAATATGAAAAATGACGGTACTTAAAGCGTTCAAATTTTGAATAACATATTCCTATTTTCGATCATATGCAAATGGAGGCCTTAGTTTTGATTTTTGAATCTGTTTTATCAATTATTTCATATTTTATAAAAAATTAATGATTTTTTTAATTAACAAATTTGACAATCTGAAATCTAACAGTGAGCACTCAATGGAATAAATAGCACTTTTATGTCTAGACCGGGAGACTGTTGCCATTCGAAAAAATGTAGGATATTTATTTTTAAATTTTAATTTACAAATTTGGCTCTATGAAAAAAGAAAGGGAAAATGGATAATTCCATGGCAGGAAATAATATACCTTTAATTTCCAACTTTAACCAAAGTTTTGCCCTTCAGTAAAGCTTAAGATTCTTTCAAATTTAACCTTAAAGGTTAATGAGTAATAAACTAAGAGATTAAAAAGCAATAAACAAAGTTCTTAAGAACATTGTGTCTACCTTTTAAAGGTGACTGATTTGAATAAAGATGGATTAAAATCATGAGATATATAATTAGAAATATTCAGCATTTTTAAGAAAGGATAGTAATTGGACTCATTGAGATGATAAGATATATTTTTTTCTTTTTTATGACATTTATTTTCTCAGCTAGACTCAACAGGCTGCGCAAGCGATAGATTTTAAAGGAAGTTTAGCGAATATAAATATGCATGGGGCAGCCTTTAGCAGAGAGAGAATCGAAAGATACCCTGGTTTTGAATATTCTTGATTTTCTCCTTGAACTGAATGTTATGTGGCATAAGTGCGAAGAATGTGGTTTTTAATATAAAATTAAGAAATAAATTTAACCCAAAAAAGTTAATAATAAAGAAACGAAAAAACTTTTTGTAAACGATTTTACTAAGAAAACTAAACACTGATGTGATGAACTTAGCAAAGATTGAAAGAAAGATTGAAAAAAAATGAAAAGTGTATGCCACTACATTGGCAATTGCAATTATATGCTGCTATGCTGGCTTTAAAAACTTTGTGACTGTGCTGTTGATCTTAGTGCGATAAGTGTGAAAAAAACGACACTTAGCAATAAAGCTAAAACAGAAAAAATTAGCAGGAGTTAATGCAAGAGCAAAATGATGAACTGCGAGCCCACCGGTGGCATACGAAACCTTAACAAACCCTTTAGGTGACCGTTAAAATCTGAAAAATTTCATATTTTCATTTATTTTTATGTGCGTTTGTTTGTGTGTGTATGTGCCTGATTCTTGGTTTTTTTTAATAATCCATTTTCTTATTAGAAATAACGAATCAATATGCCAGTCTCTTTGAAGTGATTATAGAAAAATTCTACTGTATAAATAACTGAAATTGAAACCTATAACTGTAAGAAAAATTATAAAAGTATGAATTTTTCCCGAAAAGAAGGAAATCGCTTTTCATTGTAAATAAGGTTATTCAACTTCCCAGTATTTGCACTCAAATGTGTACGTCTTGACATAAACCAATTTATAATTGCGGACTTTATTACTCTTTTGCAATATGCATGCACTGATTGCCTTTCTTCTCTTTCGTTGAATAGTCAGGCATTGAATATTGATTTTCCATAACAGCATTGTAGTAAAATAGAGGCTAAACCTAAAACATGCTAATATTTTTTTTATTTGACATTCGAAGGCATAGTAAAAAAATAATGTTTCTTCTTTTCCAAGACATTGCGCATTATAGAGGAGTTTAATAATGGCTATATTAAGAATACGAAGTCGGGTATTATTGCCATTTTGAAAGAACTTAGCACAATACAAACTGTTAAAAAATGTGATCCAGTAGATTTTCTTTTCATATTTCCTACTTTCGTCTGTTAACGTTTTTTTTTCGGATCAACATTCTCCGACAGACTTTGTGCCGCTGGACATTTTATCAGTCAACTTCTTTTCAACTTCCTTGATATTTGTTCGAATCTTTGCCCCAATTTCTCAGTGTTATATTTCCCAGGATAAACTTTTGTCTCTTAGAAACATATATAAGAAAATAAATATATATATAAAATAAAATATTCATTCATAAGTTTGCTTTTAGTTTATTTGACTCTTGACCTGATTATTGTCTTATTTTTTGTTGTGATAGCTCTGGCAAATATGCAGCTGAATACAATACTTTCACAGATCTTTCTTTGACGTTTGCGTCAAATTGATATCATTAAAATTAGTATCTATCCGGTGCCAAATTAATGTATATGAACTTCCCATTATATAACCTGAATTACACTTTTTAAAATTTAAAATCTTTTTATTTTTTACTCTAAACAGTTTAATGCATTTTAGGTATAATTTTGGTTCTTTAATTTAACAAGAAAGTAACATTTTAAACTACTAAGAAAGTTGAACACGGGCAGTATAAAAATTATAAAAAAGGTCTAAAATGTACAAGTTTTCAGTGATCTCTCAAAGCTCTCAAAATTATGAATCCAACTCTGAACTAACTGAACATTAAGGCTTTCTTAGATCTTATATAATATTCTCCCGGCCGTCGAGAATTTTCCAGTAATTTCGATTTCTCGAAATTCCTGGCAGGCATACACAGTTACTTAGATCCGGATAGAGTTAAATTGAGGTCGGATCAGTTACAATTACGTAAAGATTGGACCAAAATCTTGTTTGGGGATTTCTCACCAGATCTGCTGGCAAAAATTAGTCGCCGAAACCGTACTTCAATGTTAAATGGATTTTTCCCTGTAAACCTATCTTTCCGGCAATGCTTCAGAATTCTCGGACCCTTCATATTATATTATACGAGAGATTCTAATTTGCATCTAATTCACTATAATTATTTGCATATATACAGATTTCATAGTAATATGATTCTGTGTTAATGGGTAAAATCGATCGAACATTTATAAAAGATTTTTGCAATCTGCTAAACTAGCAGCTTATAAGTGGCCGCGTAGAAAAAGGAGCTGATTACATGTTGTTCGACTAGGAGTAGTATCCTGGAAATCGGTTTGAATTCACGGATGTCTCTGTAATTATTCGTTATATGTAATATCTTATGTGTGATAAAATGCATATGTAATAAAAATGTTACATGTAATATATTATGTGTAATAAAATGTATATATAATAAAATCTTATATGTAACAAAACATACAGACAGTTTGTAAGGATTTTAAGTTTTACTTACGTTTATTCTATTTTAAATCTTAACTGTCTTCCCTTATTTTTCATTTCCGGCCAAAATAAGCGCGAATAGATTTAGTGTATCCAAATGAGTTTGCAAACTTTAGAAGTATTTATGACATAGCTTTTAGCCAAAAAGAAGTGAAAGAGCGATTTCTAGCCGCCTTTATCACGCGCGTGATTCTTCGTTGTCTGCCCTTAAGGCCAGAATTCAGTTCTCGCTGATACTGAAAGACGTATTGTAGACTTTGCACTCTGCTCACTATATACATAATATTAAAGTGCCAATCTTCACCTTACTCGTCTCTGTAAAGCATCTTACCTCTTATTCTGTTAATTCATTTTCTTATTTTCCTACGTTCTCTACAAAAAGTGTTGGTCTTTGTATCCCGAAGTGCGGGAGCAACTGTACACTGTGTGAATAAAGGGTAAATTTAACCCTCCTTATCTTTGTTTTATTTTCTACATCCGCACGA
>KK113779.1:0-81537 GCA_000611955.2 Stegodyphus mimosarum
ACTCTTCAGGCTGCCACAGGAACTTGAATTAGCCGTTCTACTGCTGCTCAAAGGCTTAAGGAGGTTAGACTATATGCGAAACCAATAGTTTGTGTCCCACTCCCTCCAACTTCCAGATGGGCCCGTTTAAATTGGTGCCGTCGTCATTTTCAGTAGAGCCAAGAAGCCTGGGCCCGAGCATTGTTTACTGACGAGTCCAGATATAGTCTGAACAATGATTCTAGACTTGTTTTGATCTGGAAAGAGGAAAGAATACTCAAGTTGCCTTCCCTGGTCCGTGAAATATCCCGTTTCCGCGACCGCGGTTTAGTGGTTAGTGGAGAGGAATCATGGCAAATGGCCGCATCGAGATGCACATCTTTCTAGCAGATTCTATAATCGCTCGGAGATATGTAGACGAAGTACTGGAACCCCAAGTTAGACTGTTTAGGTGTGCTGCTAGCCCATAGTTTTTTTAATGGGTGAGAACGGCCAGCCTCATCGAGCATATGTGTGTCAGAATACATGAAAACAAAAAATATGACTCGAATGTATTGGCCATCTTACTCAACCGACTTGAACACGATTGAGCATCTGTGGGATGCCTTACGGCGATGAATTTTAGCACGCCAATTTTCTCCCCGGATCCTACAGGAGCTGAAAAGTACACTTTCATAAAAGTGGCGTGCAATTCCATAAAACTTGATCAACACTATGGTAAAATCTATCAAATCATGATATAAGGTATGCGTAGGTATGCATATGTATTCGAGGTGACATTACACCATATTAGAGGAAAATGTTTTTAACAAGAGGTGACTTAATTTTTTCATCATTTTCCAATTTCCATAAATTTAGTTTTTTAACTTCAGTTTTTTGCAAATAATCAACTGCCAAACATTGTAATTTATGTTAAATAATGCTTTTGTAGAAATTTCTATTACTAATTTTTCATTAAGTGTCAGTTACATTTTGTTTCTGTCATTATCCTTTAATTTTGATGACCAATGTATAGTGTATAATCAGAAGCCTAGATAATTTTTCATTTGAGGTAAAGAGACAAATTCGCATAAATTCGCAAAGGCCAAAGATGTAATTTCGCGTTCCTGCATAAAGCCCAATTAACTATATCCGTGCACTTTCATATTTATCAAAGGTAATTTTAAATAAAAATACTCGAATTCTTATAATATCGTCACTTCGTATATGTATTCAGAAAGGTACTGCAGTGACTTACATTTTTGGAATAAAATGACTTACCACTTATTTAGTTATGAAAAAAATTAAAAAATACCTGGTTGATAAATTGCAAATAACAGTGAAATAGCATAAATTACAATGCAATTAATACAAAAAGTATTGCACTTAATTCATTGAGCTTTTTTTTCTTTTACAATTTTCCCCTCTTGAACGAAAGCAAAGCTATCAGTATTTTTTTAATTCTACTTCATCACGTAATTCATACTTTATATATTGGAATGCCGCGTTTTGATAATTTTCTTGATTAAGTTAAAGATGTTGCAGGGTTTTTAATTATTTTAAATTTGTTGAAATTTATCTTACCACTAGCAATAATAACTGGCAAAGTTAAAATATTCTTAAAGTCAGTGTTGAAATTCTGATGCGACTTAACTAAGTCATATTCGTGATTTTATCTGTAAGAGACTTGTAGCTGCATCTTGTCCAGAAATATCTTAAATTTTAAATTGAAGTAGAAAATGGTAAAGCATCTATTACATTTGCTTGCTTGTTCCTAGGAGGGCATTCAAAGCATGAGAGTGCTATTTGCCTAACGAAAGGGTGCCTTCGTGGAGCGCTTTCTAAAGGGAACTGGTTTGTATTTACGATACAGGTAAGAAACGCCATGCAAACACTCATGCTTCATAGGGATTCGAACATAGCTATTAAATGTAGCTGTGTTAAGAGTGTAGCTTTTGCAACGCATTAATTATCTTTATATTGCTTCTTGCAATATTACATTTGATGCAAATAAAATACATAACAATTTGTAATTGATTTGCTTCATGACTTTATTATTTTCAGTCCATTTCAATAATTTCTGGTGTGATTCCTTATATAAATTTGATGATTTAATATAAATATTGATTAATAATAACGAATTACAATTTTTATAAAGTACGAAGTTCTTCTGTCCCATTTTTTAAACATTGAATAATTTGAATAGCTAATAATCACGCAAGTTTTCTATTTGGTTTGATTAATTCATTGAGCTGACGAGGGCTTTCTTGGAAAACTTTCTGTGAGAAAATTTGCTTGTCTTTATATTACGAATGAGCAAAAATAAGAACAATTTCATACAGAACATTCATTCGTCGAAATTTGAGCTAGGTTTGAACTGCCAAGTATTACCGACGTTTATTTCTATTGTTCTAATTTTAATAAAAATGCAAATAACAATTTTTATTTTATATTTTTTACGGTTACTTTATCAAATCAATTTTTATTTATTGCCATTATTATCGGTAATTATGAATACTTTTTTCGGTATTACTGATATTGGCAAATATTGGTAGTTTTGCATTTGAATATCAGTTTCTTCAGAATAAGCCGAAACGGTCTGTTTTCCTTTTCCGCAATAAAACTCCTTGTTTACTTCTGTGATAATAAACAACCCATTCTAAACTGAAGAAAAAATCAGAAAAGTCTTGCCTTACCTTCCCTCTTTACAATGCAGTTATAAGAAATAAATAAAACTAAAGTTCCGATTCTTTTAATCTGGGTAGCAACAACTGCAATTATTCCAGAAATAATATAAGTGGAAGCAAATACATAGTTCTCGGAGAAATTAAATCTGGGCACATCAGAACAAAAACTCAATCTGTACGTTCATCCAGCGGCGAAATTCATAATGAAAAGTGGAATAAGGCAAACTTTATATGAAAAGATATTGATAATAAGAAGCACTTCATTTTTAAACATCCTTGTTTAAGATCCAGAAGCCATTCCTACATATTTCTACGTATTAGGTCTACTGAAGCGAATTTTAGACGACAGTTAATGAACTCTAGGAAACTTGTTATGACTCAGTGAGAATAGTAAATGCTGTCGTTATGATTAAAAGAAGACAAGATAATTACTGATGTCCATAATGTGGTGTTTCTTAGGTAAGTTTAGTCTATGAAGATTCTTAAGAGAAACAATTGATTTGGTTTATTTAATTATGGCAAAGCACTCGAGAGCTATCTGCCTAAAGGAACGGATGTCTTCGTTCTTCGTTGAGGACTTTCTAAGGGAAACTGACTCGTATACACATTACACATGGGGAAAACATCCATGCAGCCAGTCCGTTCGGGGTATTCGAACCTCGGACCAAACTACTTGTTCAGCGACTTTACCGCTCAGCCGCTGGCCATTGCGAGAAATGTAAATCAACTTCAGTACATTAGTTGCAATAATAAATATTAATGTTAGAGAGGGCAAACAGAGCTATGAAGTGACAATACATTTGACAAGAAACTGGTATTATTTATTCTTCATTTATTTCCGCTAGATTATTTTTAATACATATTTCTGGAATAGCTGATTTCGAGCCTCTTCTAGTTGTGGTCCAGGTACTGTGCATAATATACAAAAATCTACTGTTAAATGTCCAAATCAAGTTGTCCAAGTTAAGTCGAAAGGCTAAATTACGAGGTATATTACAGTTCTTGTTAGTAATGCTTGGACTTCGAGAAAGCGTCGCTAAAAAAAGCGATGAACTTGTGAAGCAAATATTTTCTTTCTTTTTTTTTTTTTTTTTTTTTTTTTTTTTTTTTTCATTCTTAACTCCTAAAAATTTATGATAACAGATCCAACATTTTTTTATCTCTAAAAATTTCAGAAAAAGGAAAGCTAATCGGATGGATTTAAAAATTCATTGTTCAGAGATGAAATTTATTAAACCGACAGACTCTGATCTAGTATAAGATTATTTATTTATATAATGCATTGATTCTTATCCCATATCATAGACAGGCTGGAAATCTGCTCTCACTGACATGCATGTTGATTAATCACCCCTTCATCCCATTACCACAAAGCAACTCCTAAAAATTCTTGCCAAATGATAATCAAGACTAATACTGAGAAATAGACTACAAGAGAAAAAAAGTTTTACCCTTTTTTCTAGTTTTCTCCGTCTGTGATATGATGATAGGGGTAAATTTCCTTTAGTAAACCTCCATGAAAGAAACCTTTCCTTTAGGCAGGTAGCCCTTATAGTACTTTGCTGTATTCAAATACTAGATGAACGTCATCATTCATTCCATTCAATTCAATGAGTACACTAATCGATTTATTATGCAAATCTATACCAGAAATTTAATTTTTAGAGTAAAATTAATATCTAGATATATAAAATTTCTACTTTCTCGTGGACGCGATTTTCCTAAACCAGTAGTCAATTATTATTGGGAAGAGTATTACAATATTATCCACTTCAGTATACTGTAATGATGAGTGCATTGCATATTAGGCGACCTAGCCTCTGGATTCCTAAATTTAGGCATTAAATAAGATAAAAAATAAATATTTTTTTCCGTATTAAATAATGCTCTCAGATTTAAGCAACAAGTGTTAACTCTTTTAAAAATTTGATAGCTAATATTTGATGCTGTCTAATAATTTACAGACATTCTTGAAAACTCAAAGAAAGAAATTGCTTATTGTAAAAGTAACTCCGTTTATCTCTCTATTATAACGCTGCAAAGTTTCTAGTCTCCAGCAAGGGGTATATTCCTTTTAAACACACATGCTAAAGCCCACGTATAACTGCAAGAGAGTTTTCTATTTGGGTACATATATCATATCATGCTTTTGATGCACATCAGCCATTCAATCGGAAGATGGGGGGAAAGAAGATACGTCGGTTTCCATCTCGAACTGGAATAAAACCACTCGCAGGGAATGGCTGAAACTCTTTTATTTCTTTGACCTTCCCACCTCTGCAAATCGTAAAACGGAAATACAGTACCAGGTAGCGGCGCTCTTAGAAATTCACTGGGAAAGTGTTTTTCAGCAACATAATATAAAAGTACGTGTTGAGCATGGCTGAGCTAAAAAAGATATCACCTTCAAAGCGAGCAATGAGAAATAAAGAAAAGAAAATGAAATAGCAGTCGTAGTCATCGATCTCTCTATAGCTGTACTGAGAAGTAGATACAGTCATACTTCTGAGACACCCGCATGATTCCATAACGTCGACATAACATCGATGGAAAATATCATTAGATCTCCGTATTTTCATCATTTCTCTCTCCCGAATCCTCCCTGCTTAAAACCAACCTCAAAGGGGCCCTTCAAAAACTGCGAATTGTTATCAAGATTTGAGTGCGGTTTTCGGTAACTAGATAATTAAAACTTGCTTCAGAGTCCAATTAACTGCCATTAAGTTGGTTAAGAAATTTCTTCCTACCACCACCATTCCTTTTTTTTTTGAGAGGAATGGTACTGTAAGTTAAACTTGCATTCAAAATTTAATAAAGTAAAATCTCGCTCGAAAAGCGTAGAAAGAAATCATGTCTTTGCAAAGGCTGAAATTTACTCTCTTAAAAGAGTAAAATGTTCTCACAGAATCTTTCCAAGAGCGGTAATCTCATGCAGTTGCTAAAGTGAATAATTGCTCATTAAAATAGCAAATATACAGGATGTTTATAAAAACCCGGACCCATTTTGATGTTTAATAACTCATAAAATAATAAAAAATATACTCATAAAATTAATAACATAAATGCTTAGATAGACTCAAAAAGTTTCATGACCCTTGTCAATGAGCTTCCACGCGTGCCCCCTTCGTCGCAAGGAGAATATCAAGTCGATATTAAATTTCACGCCAGGTACCGGCAAGCATGTCGGCATCCACAGAGGCTATTGCGGTTGTAATTCTGGCTTTTAGGTCATCAATTCAATGTTCGACACTCTTCTCCTGTAAACGTTGTCCTTTACAAATCCCAAAGGAAAAAGTCCAGCGGCGTTATATCAAGTGATCTGGGTGGCCAAGGAATTGGACCTCCTCGCCCAATCCATCTTCCTGTAAAATGGTCATTCAAAGAACTACGAACGATGGTACCCCAATGAGGTGGTGCACCATCTTGTTGCAAAAAGACATGTGGCTGAAGCTCTTCTAGTTGTGGAAATACGAAGTTTTCCAACATGTCTAAGTATACGACTGATGAGACAGTCTTTTCTGTAAAAAAGAAAGGCCCAATGACTCGGTCGTGCATTAGTCCACACCACACATTAACCTTTGGGGAATCCCTTTGTGCCTCACGGTATTCATGGGGGTTTTCAGATCCCCATGAATGAAGAAAAGAGAGAAAAATGCAATTAATAAGCAGACGATATTTAGAAAAGTAAGATATTTAGACTGGAAAATGAAATTATCTGAAATTAACCACACGCGCAGACGATATTTACAAAAGTAAAGATATTCAAACCTGAAAAGGAAAATATATAAGTTATTCCATCAAGAAATGCCATAAGTTTATTTAAATCTTCATTATTTTATGAGTTATTAAACATCAAAATGGGTCCGGGACTTTATAAACACCCTGTATTTGATTCTTTTGATAAATGAGTTATTTTGATATTATTTTACATTCAATTTAAATGCGATCTCTGAAACAGCCACTTGGCACGTGCGCTAGAAATATAGACTAAATGACACAATATTGTTATACAGCCAAATTTAAAATTTTTAACACATGTAATTGAACTCACCTGACGTGGATAAAATTATGTTTTGAAACCTGCGTAGTTTCCATAATGGGGCAAAACGTATTGCTGTAGAAAAATATACTTGACAAGCTACTTGTTTACTTTTTCTTTTATACCTTAAGAATTTTAGTGTATCCAGACAACAACAGATAGCGTTACCGTCGTGTGATGTCATATGGTCGTCATGGTATCGAGAATTTTTTTTTTTTTTTGAATGTGTATTCGAAACGTGATGTGCTTATGGTGGTTAATAGTGTAAGAAAATGCTATTGTGTTTTCTTTATGGAAAATATTCAAGTGTTCAGTCGTCCTGTGGACGGCTTCATATTAAAAGTGATACTATATTAGATAGTGTTTACAGTCCATCTTTCTCGTCTTCAAGTGAAATCAAAACAAATTATCTGGGGTCCGTCGAGCCAGAGAAATCAGTTATTTCGATTTTGGAATAAGTGAAATAAATTCCTGTAGTAAATTGGCAAAGTGAAATGGCAAAGTTGATTAGCGTGTATACTTATGTGGTTTAGAGATAAAGCTGCAACATTGGGATGAGTACTTTCCATTTATTTTTATTTTATTTTGCTAAAAAGTTTAGTACTTATTGCTATTCATAATGGCTGAATTAAAGTCTTTTTTAACTAAAAAGAAAGTTCTATAAAGCAATATAACTACGTTTAAAGGCAAAGTAAATTGAAATTTAGAACGAGCAGAAATTTTAGAAGTAAAGTTGTTCGAAACGAAACTAAATGATTTTAGCAATGAACTACGTTCTATCTTTGAGGAAATATTTTTATTGTGTTCTGAAAAAGATTGTGATACATTCATTACAGAACAACAAAAGATACAAGAAACGTTAGATGATTTATGGATTGCTATAAATAAAAAGCTACAGAAGTCTTCCAATGATTCTAAAAACAAAACAAATAGTGTAGCAAACGTAAATTCGTCTGAAGTTCGATTGACAAAATTAGAACTTTCTTCTTTTACAGGCGAAAATATACACTCACGTTTGTGAAAATTGCAACACCATGAAGGACTTACGCGAGTGAGCTGAAATTTTCAGGAAATGCAAAGTAGCGCATGATATGCAAATGATTAGAATTGCAAATCCGTAGCGCATGCGTATGCTGAGCAGCGCCCTCTGATCGGCTGATGGATCCGAATAAATAGACGGCTGTAGCGAGGCGTGTATGGTTATCGGTGGTTATCTGCTAGTGGTAAACGTTAACTCAATCTGTACTTATGCCTCGTCGACGAAAGAGAGCGAGATTTGAACAACTTACAGAGTTTGAACGAGGGAGAATCATCGGCCTTCGTGAAGCTGGATTGTCGTATCGTGCAGTAGCCTCTCGTGTGCAGCGTAACAGCAGCACAGTGATGCGCGTTTGGAAGCAGTGGACGGACGAGTGTCGGACAACTCGGAAATCCGGGAGTGGACCCCGAAATGTGACGTCAGCTCGCGATGATAGACACCTGGTCCGCATGGCGCGGACGGACCGTACAGCTTCCTCTAGACAATTGGCAGCACTGTGGTCAATAGCTACAGGTGTTTCATTGTGTGCTTCATCAATTCGTAGACGTCTGCTGCAGTGTGGACTGCGCGCACGGACTCCTTTATACAGGATCCCCCTAACGCACGACCATCGCCGCCTGCGGCTACAATGGGCCAATCAGCATAGAGACTGGCGTGCTGATTGGCAGCATGTCGTGTTTTCTGACGAATCCCGCTTTAATTTGTGGTACCATGATGGCCGCATTCGTGTCAGACGCTATGCCGGTGAACGCCACCTTCCGGAGTGCATTATCGAACGCCACAGTGGACGAACACCCGGAGTTATGGTCTGGGGCGCCATAGCATATCATAGACGATCTCAATTGCTACGAATTGTGGGCAATCTGAACAGCAACCGGTATATCCGTGAAGTTCTACAGCCCGAAGCTGTTCCCTTCCTTCAAAGCTTGCCAGGCGCTGTATTTCAACAGGACAATGCCCGCCCTCATACTGCTCGGATTGTTAAATCCTTCTTTGCAGCGCAGCAGGTACAGCTTCTTCCTTGGCCTGCGTGTTCCCCGGATATGTCGCCAATTGAACATGTGTGGGATGTCATTGGTCGGCGTCTTGCTCGTGATCCTCGTCCTGTTGCGTCTGCAGACGAACTTTGGGTACGCGTACAAACGATATGGAATGCTCTTCCTCAGTCAGACATTCAAACTTTGTTTGACTCCATGCCACGTCGTGTAGCAGCTCTTATTGCGGCGCGTGGTGGCCACACAAAATACTGATTCTGATCTCTTGTTCTTGTTTGTTTGCTTTGAACATTTAATCATTTATTTGTACCACTACCACTCAACTGTGTATTAAATTGCATTCAATTATGACGATTCCTTCTTGGTGTTGCAATTTTCACAAACGTGAGTGTAGAAGAGTGTATTAGTTTTTATGATCTTTTTAAAGCAAGTGTAAATAATAATCCAAATATTCCTAAATGTCAAAAGTTGCAATATTTAAAGGCTTCTTGTAAAAAAAGGCTCTGTCTTTTATTGATTCTATCCCAATTTCAGATGCTAATTATGATATCGCTTTGCAACTTTTACAGAAACGTTATTCTAATAAAAGAGAATTAATTAATGCATTAATACGACAAATGTTTAATTTGCCTAAAGTTTCTGATTCTGCCCAAGCTATTTTACGTTGTGTTGATGTAGTGAATGAATATGTACGTTCTTTAACAGCACTTAAATTAGAAGTTTCTGATCTTTCTGATGTTCTTTTTGTTTATCTGATAACTGAGAAATTAGATAAAAATATAAAATTTTGGTTTGAATGAAATTTGAAAAAAAGATGAACTAGGTACTATGGATAATTTGCTCGAATTTCTAAAAGACAATTCTAGAACCCTACAGAACAGTAGAAATCAGTCCAAGGATTATAAGATATATTCTAATTCCAAAATGACTTCCTTAGTGTCGAGTAAAAGCAGTTGCATACTATGCAAGGAAAATCATTCTCTTTACCGATGTGGTAGATTTTTAAATTTAAGTGTCCAAAAAAGAATCAAATTGTAAAGAAACACAAACTTTGTTTTAATTGTTTATCTTCTGAGCCTCATTTAGTGAAAAATTGTCGTAGTTTACATAAATGTATGACGTGTAAGTTGCCTCATCATACTGTTCTTCATTATGAACGAAATTCCAAAATTGGTGAAAATGAGAAACCAAAACTAAATATAGCGCTATCACCCAGGGCGGAAGTATTCTTAACAAGGAATAAAGAAGTAGTTACTAATATTACTACGCGTACAGGACAGTTTAGTGATCCTAAATGTAGCGGAAAGCGTGTTTTGCTATGCACTGCTGTCATTAATGTAAGTGATTCCTCTGGTAAAGCCATACCTTGTAGAGCTTTATTGGATTGTGGCAGTGAAGCCAATTTCATAAGTGAAGAGTGTACCAAAAAGCTTAAGTTAAGTAGATGTAAATCGAAAATAGAAGTGTCGTGTCTAGGTTCATTCAACACTGTAATCAGCGGACAGGTGGAACTGAACTTTACATCTCATTTTGAGTCAAACTCTAAATTTCGTACTTATGCATATGTGATTCCAAAGATAACTTCCGATGTGCCTAATGTATCTCTTCCTTCTAACATCGCGGATCATTTTGAAGATCTAGTCTTAGCTGATCCTATGTTTTATGAAAGAAAACCCATTGATATTTTGTTAGATGTAAATGTATTTTTTAAGCCGTGAATAATCTTAAGTTGAATACAAATGAATAAGTTGAAAGGTTTTGGTCTTTAGATTCCATTCCTGAAGTCAAACATACCTCTAGTGAAGATGAAGAATGTGAGAAATTCTTTAAAACAACACACTTCCGTGATCAAAATGGTCGTTGTGTCGGGAAACTTCCATTTAAGGACAGCTCTTCAAAGTTGAGTAATTCTAAGGATCTTACTTTACAAAGATTTAAATCTTTAGAGCAAAAGCTCTTAAGATCTCCTGATACATATGAGATGTATAAGCAATTTATGAAAGAATACTTAGATTTCGGGCACATGGAACCAGTTTGTGGTACAGAGTCCCCGAAACAGGCGTACTACATGCCACATCATGCAGTAATTAATGAATCTAGTTCTACGAGTAAAACACGCGTGGTTTTCAATGCTACTTGTAAATCTTCATCTGGAATATATCTCTTAACGACATATTGATGAAAGGTTCCCGAATACAACAAGAACTGTTTCCAGTGTTGATAAAATTCAGATGTTACCCTGTAGTTGTTACAGCTGATATCATGAAAATCTTTAGGCAGATTTTTGTAAGTGAAGAGGATAGAGATTTCCCAAGAAAATTTTGGCGGGACAGTACAAGTGAATCTATAGAAGAATTTCGTCTTAATACTGTAACATATGGCACTCCCTCCGCTCCCTATTTGGCTACTCGCTGTTTATATCAACGATGAACAGAATAACTATCCTTTAGCTGGGAAGGCTGTACTTCAAAATGTTTTGTAGATAATTGTTTGGTAGGTGCAAAAGACACAGAAGAGTGCAAAACCCTAGTAATTCAACTCTTGGAAATGCTTGAACGTGGAGGATTTGTTCTACGTAAATGGTCTTCAAATGACTTGTCAGTACTAGAGAATATATCCAAAGAACTGAGAAATGATTTTGAGTTTACAAAAGTTCAAGATGATAGCTCAATTAAAATTTTAGGAATTGATTGGAACCCCTGTGAAGAATACGTTAACGTTTCCGTGTCCATTTCTGGAGAAAAGCTTAAATGTACTAAAAGAAATATCCTTTCTGATTTAGCGAAAATATTTGATCCATTGGGTTGGCTTGCTCCTTGCATTATGTACGTCAAAATCTTGATACAAGACCTGTGGAAATTCCATTTATCGTGGGATGAGCCTGTTAGTGATGAGACAGCTAACAAATGGAAGAGTTTTCGGAAGGATTTACATCTTATTCAGCAATTAGATACCGAGACTTTTCTAACTCATGACATAAGTCACACTGATATTTGTGTTTTTTGTGATGCTTCTGAGAAAGGCTACTGTGCTGCTATATATCTACGTACAGTATCACGAAATTTGGACATCAAAATCTCACTCTTAACATCAAAAACGAGAGTTGCTCCTCTGAAGTTGCAAACATTACCTCGATTAGAGTTATGCGCTGCAGTTTTGCTAGTGGATTTACTTAAATCTGTGTTAGAGCATTTAGAGTTTCCTATACGTAATGTATTTGCCTGGACAGACTCGACTGTTGTACTGTCTTGGATTTCTTCAGAACCATACCGTTGGGTTCCCTTTGTCGCAAATCGTGTTGCCGAAGTACAGAACACAATTCCTAATTTAAAGTAGAACCATATCAATGGAAGCTGAATCCAGCTGATTCAGGTACAAGAGGTATGTTACCAGCCGAATTTTTGAATTGTGAGCGCTGGTGCTTAGGATCTACTTGGTTATATTCGAGTGATTTTGAAACTTGTCCTGAAAGTGAACATCTTTGTGCTGATGTAGGTTATGAAAAAGTTCTCAGAGAAGAAAGAAAACGTGCATTTCAGTGTATTGTACAGTAAAGGAAAATGATATTTTTAAACGGTATTCATCTTGGTCAAAACATCGTCGTATAATTGCTTTGTGTCTTAGATTCGTTTAAAACTGTCGAAACTCCGCTGAAAACCATTTGAGAGGTTTGCTGACAACTGATGAGCTGAGATTAGCTACCAAAATAATAGTGAAAAGTGTACATGAATCTTATTTTCCTCAAGAACTGTCTTGCTTAAAAACATCGAAAGAATTAAAAAGTGTGCGTAGTCGTGTAATACAATTAACACCCTTCCTTGATGAGGAAGGCGTCATTCGTGTAGGCGGTCGATTGAAAAATGCAAACATCCTGTTTTGCTTCCAAAAGAAAGTCACATCACGAATCTCATCGTAATTCATTACCATGTTACTTATTTGCATGCTAGCCAAGAGTTATTGATAAGCATTTTACGAATGCAATTTTGGATCCTATCAGTAAGAAATGTTGTGAGAAAGATAATTCATAGATGTATTCCTTGTATTAGAAATCGAGGCAAGTCTGTGAGCCAGTTAATGAGTGATTTACCCTCGCCCAGAGTTAAACCTTCAAGACCATTTACAGTTACCGGTATTGATTATGCTGGTCCATATTCAATTAAGTCCCAAGTTGGGAGAAGAGCAAAAACTTTCAAGTGCTACGTATCCATTTTTTGTGCGCTTCTCTGCAAAAGTTGTACTCTTGGAGTTAGTCAGTGACTTATCTATAGAAGGCTTCAAGGCCGGGGGCTATGTTTACTTTCTTTATACCTTAAGAATTTTAGTGTATCCAGACTGCAACAGAAGGCGTTACCGCCGTGTGATGTCATATGGTCGTCATGGTAGCGGGATATTTTTTTTTTTTGGAATGTGTGTTCGATGCGTGATGTGCTTATGGTGGTTAATAGTGTAAGAAAATGCTATTGTGTTTTCTTTAGTGGAAAATATGTCATGTCAATCGTCATGTGGACGACTTACTTCATATTAAAAGTGATACTATATTAGAGTGTTTATTATTGTCTACAGTCCATCTTTCTCGTCTTCAAGTGAAATGAAAACAAATTAGTACTAGTAGTATTTTATTTGATTTTTATTTATGTTACTTGGTGTGAAGAAGCGGGAATAAGGACAAAAATCCATTTGTACAGACATTCTCAGATTTCGACTGACATTATTACCTATTGGCTACTTTTAATTAATGCGCTTTTCTTGTTTCTTAGAATAAAATTCTTAATATCAAAGTAACTATCTCAATAAAAGTTTTTAAAGTATATCATTCTCTTTTAGCTCTCTGCATGTCAAAAAAACTAACCTAAATGACATAGGTCTTACTTTTAGAAACGTTAAAACAATATGCTGCTCTACTATAGAGACATTAGGTTTATTTCGAAGCAGGAGATGTGAAAAATGAGCAATGCCCCCGCCGGAACTCGATCCACGGATTTGTCGAAACGCACCGAGCGTGCTGACCACTACACCATGAAGGCATGCCAAGAAGGCGGGGGAAATACCTTATATACTGCCCCTTAAAGGGCGACTGGGGATTAGGGAACACAACCGCTAAATCCTGGTGGTGAAAAATCATCATCCACCAGAGCCGTTGTCTTTATACTTTTCACCTGAGGCAAAGCGGTAAATGTGCGCCCCTGTATACAATGCAAGATTATTTATTTACCTATTTGTGTGGGGGGAGAATAAATAAATAATAATAAATGATATTTGAAAACATAACATTATACAAACACGCGCAATATATATATATGCATTATTACACATACACTGACTACCAATAAGTATTTGGAAACCTGTGATAGACAAGAAAAACTAACTTTATTCAAAATCAATAGTTGGTAGAGCCTCCACGAGAGGAAATTACAACGTGGACCCTCCGGGGCATACTTTTCACAAGTCTTTGTATGACAGCTCGTGGTATTTTCTTCCACTCGGCTTGTAGAAGACATAGAAGTTCCTCCACCGATTTTGCACGGGTAGTGCACCCCTGAATTCGGCGATGCAACTCGTCCTAGAGGTTCTCGATAGGATTCGGGTCTGGACTCTGGGCAGGCCAGTCCATTCGATGAACTCCATTGTCACCATACCAAGCCTTGGTTAACGTCGAAACATGACAACTGGCATTGTCGTCCTGAAAGTAACAGGGGTCCAACCCGTAAAACTGCCACAACGTAGGAAGGACATTGTCATCCAAAATAGTGCAATAGGCATCGGAGTTGAGCTTACCATGAATGGGGACCAAGGGTCCCAGCCCATACCAGGAGAAACACCCCCAGACCATAATTCCACCTCCGCCGAGCTTGACTGTTGGCCCAATGCATTCTGGCAGGAGACGTTCTCCAGGTAGACGCCAGACCCAGACCCTGCCATCCGAATGCTAAAGGGTGAACCTTGATTCGTCACTCCAAAGAACCCGTTTCCACTGATCTACGGTTCAATTTCGATGTGCTTTGCACCACATTAACCGAGCAGCGCGGTTGGACTTTGTGATCAAAGGCTTATGGGCAGCCGCACGACCATGAAAACCAAGCAGATGTGCTTTCTTACGGATGGTATTCATTGGAACAATACTCCCGGATGCCTGTTGAAACTCCTCGCGGATGAGGGCCATCGGTTAGGTGCGGATCTTCCGAATTTCTCTGGACAGAACTCGTCGGTCTCTATTCTCAGTTTCGTTAGTTTGCCGACTCGGGGCACATTCCGACAATCATCGCTCACCTTCCACTTCTTAATCACATAGGCCATTGTCGACTTTGGGTACTTCAGATCGCTAGATATGTCCCTTAAGGATCGGCCGCATTTGTGATACCCGATAATTATACCTTTCTCGAAATCAGAGAGCTGCGAACTGCGAGGCATCTGGCATGCGACTAAAGCCGATGCTGTTTCCTACACGATATATACCGGCGGAGTCCGTGACGTACCTTAGGACCGCAGATATCGTCATTTGCATAGGTGTACAAATACTTATTGGCAGTCAGTGTATATACATGTAATCATACATATAGAACAAATTAATTATATTTATATATATTTTTTGCTCATTAAAAGTAACTATTTCACGTGAAAATACAGTAACTCTTACAGTAATATTTAACTATAACTTTGTATATTCTACAGAGTGAAACATATATAATAATTGACAATTTTGAAATGGTAAACATTAAAAATACGTTCTTTGAAAAATGGCAAATAATATTAAGTAGTATAAATAAAACAGCTGCTGAAAACTTTATGGCATAAACTTTTCAAGCATATTTATAATTTAATTTTCTTTTCTTTAAAGAAGCAAAATCATCAATATTTTTTTCAAAATCTATTTAATTACTTAACTCCTGTTCTATTGAGAGAATGGCCATGTTTGAAAGTTTTTCTTGGCCTAGTGAAGATCTCATATAGTTCTTTATTATTTTAAAATTGCTAAAGCTTCTTTTGCCACTAGCTACAGTAACTGGCAACGTTAAAAAAATTCTCAACGTTGCTTCAAAATTCGGATAGGACTGATCTAAATTATAATCGTGAATTATTTTTAAAAGTTATAAGCTTGTAGCTGCTTTTGTGTCTGAAATTATTGAAATAGCATGGTTTTTCAAACTAGATATTTCTGACTGAATTTCTTCAACGTTCATATCATTCGGATATTTAAGTTATAAGCTGCTGCCTTTAAATTACTTAATCTTTAAGACATTAATTATTCACTAGTTAGAAACTGAAAATCGGAAAAGATTACGTTTAACTTTTCGTATCGCCATTTCAACTGTGACGTCGAACACATCTTTAATTTCTATAAAAATATATTTTTTCTCAAAAACTACAATTTATATCAATTGATTCCTCCCAATTTGATTCATTAACTTTTCGTTTTCGTTTCTCTTCAAATTCTGATGATATATTCATCTCTAAATCTGAAGTTTTACATTTTTGAAAAATACATTGAGAAATATTTTCTCTCATTTCCTGTAATGGAAGACATAGTTCCTCTATTAAGCGTGAGGCTTTATAAACAGTTATAGTTTTGGACTGAAAGGCTTTATTTACTTTTTCGAACTACTGTGAAAGCTCATGTCTTTTGAGAATAAATTACTGCTATTAGTTTTTCTTTTTCTTTTTTTAGCTGGATTGTTTATGACACAAAATTCTTTGGTCTAAATTCTATGGTCTTTTCAGCAGCTAGTGGTCTTTTTAGTTAGTCAACAAAATACCTTAATTCTTTTTTAAATAAAGTTTTAATAAAAATAGACTGATCTGGCAGACAGCGATCTGACGAGAAAAAAAAAAAAAGATATGAAGAAAATAACTGGCGCAGTAATTTATTTTAAACATAGAGCAATTCATTTTGTTCACATCGGCACAAAAGAATTAATGAATTTCTTAATGTGAAAATTAAGGAACCAAATAGTGATTCATTTTAATCTTGCAAAATTTAGACAGTTGCTCCCCTGTTTGGAAAAAAGTATTATATCAAATGCTAATTTAGGTTATCATAATACTCCATAAATGCGATGTTTCTACGTCAACAGTATGTAAATAAATCTGTTTAATATGAAATTTGCAAGTTCATCAGTCCACGATTGCGATACATGTGTGTATCTTTGATATCGGATCCTTCGCAATTGAAACATATATACGCACTCTTAAAATATAAAAGACTTCCATCAAATTGTTAAAAAGCTTTATTCTTATCTTTTCACGATAATAACGCGTGAAAAGAAAACATAATTTGTGTTATAATTTGAAACAAGTTTTAAAATTTAACAGTAGAATTTTCGAGCGTCCTTTAAGAAAACACTGGTTCTTCCCCATATGGTTTCTAAACGACAAATGATGTTTCTTCTTATGTGGCCTCAGGCCACGAAGCATGAGTTCCTGCGCCGGAGCCCTATCCCAGACTATGAAAGTTATAGGAACGATTTTCCTCTGTCCTCTACTTGAAAGGGGGCGTGTTTGCTCATTAAATATTTCTCAATGGACTGGCTTCATTCAGCCATTCTTTGGCACACAGCAAAAATTCTTCACAAAGATATCAAAACTGGAAATGTTTTGGAACTGGCATGTTACTTGTGGCCAAAATGAATATTTAAATCTGCTATGATTGCTTCTTATTTCATCTACATGGCTTCGAGTATTTTTAAGTATGGTTCAATATCTACGCAATCAACTTTTCAAATTTATTACTTCTCTATATATGATTATTCTGTTACTTTATTTGCCGGTAATTAACTGCATTTCTTTCTAATTAACTTTATTTCCTACAAACTGGTTACAGTTGTAGATTTGTTTGATATTTTTTATTTCTTGATCTTTTTATTAAAACAAATACCTATTCATTTATCCTAATTTAACTAAAAACTGTCAGTTCCTCCATTTCAGGTCAGTTTCTCGATAAATTCAAATTTTAAATCACAAAGTAAATTAATTTTTCGAAAACTAAGATAAATAAATTCTAGTAATACAATGCAGGAAACAAAAAATACTCTTTTCCAGTTTTATATGTGAAAAGAAAAAATAATTTATGAGAATTTGATTGTTTTCTGTTTCCATCTCACAACGAACTGAATGTTTTCATAAATGTGCAATTTTATTTGAATCCGTATGTGTTGCTTCACAATTACACAACTTTACTTATTACGTGAATTAAAAAATAATGGTTGTGTACCTGCCGACGTTTGTAGCTTCATAGATCCAGATAAAATATTTCTTAAATTGTATATTTATTTCGATAGGCTTAAAAATTTTTATAATATTTATGAAATAGTCTGAATTCAGTTCGCAATATATAATAGGAAATATATGAAAATACGAAAAGAAAAGCAAACAGGACACTCTGCATTATTTTATTATATTTATCTTTATGTGAAATGAATTATAATTGTTGATGATCTTGAAGTTATGAACCAAAGACGTCAAACGAACTCATAAATCTGAAGAAAACGCTTAAGGAATCATAAATGTTTAAAAGAGGACCAATTAACCAACATTTCTGTTTGCTCTTAAGAACAGAAAATTTCATTGTCTTCTGACGAATTTTCATTTAAGCAGTACGTTTTATAGTGGAAATCGAAACATGTAAATAGCGGCCAAATTACTGTATAAGGTATTTTCGCCCTTCTTTTCTGTATGCCTTCGTGGTGTAACCCAGAGTTTCAGTCTCGGCGAGGGCAATGCATATTTTTCACTTCTTGCTTCAAAAACCCTATTGACTCTACAACTAAACACTGGTAATTGGATCTGGGTTTAAATACCAGCGAATAAGCTGGCTGAATGGAAATTAGGATTATTTGCATTTTGGCAGAACACGCGAGGGCTATTAACATAAGGAAAGAGATGCCTTCATGAAGAACCTTTTTAAGGGAAACTTGCTTGTATTCATGTTACACATTGGAAAAACCACGAAAACTCCCATGTAGATAGCTCGCTTCGTCGAGATTTGAACTCGAACTACCAGTATTCAATGTTATTTGCCTTGGGCTTTGCTGTAACCCATACAATCCAGTCCAATAATCCGTCTTTAATTACCTAATAGATCACAGCAAAGAAGTCAAGGGGTTCTAAATAAGGGAAGGGATGTCTTTGTGAATGACTTTCTAACAAACTTGCCCCATATTTAAGTTACGCGTGGGGAATATCACATAAACGAACAAATAGTCAGCCAGTTCACCAAGATTCGAACCCGCATTTGAACTACCGAAATTCTATGGTCTTATCCACTAGGCCTCTGAGTGGGCTTCATGTATAATAGACTTTGCAAAAGCCGAAACAGTGAATATACAGTGATTTGATAATTTTCGTTCAGTTAAATATCAATTAACTGAGATAAGAGTGAGTACGTTTTTATTTATCATTTAATTTTATTTTTTATATTTTATTATTTGTTTTAACTAAGGTATGAGTTATTACAGTTCTTAAAGTCTTCAGAACTCCATTTTTCATCTTGCAGAAGTAGTTCGATGTTTTCAATTCCCAGGTTTCCATACCAATAATTAGTTGTTCTTCAATTCCTTATTTTGCAGCATAAAATCGTTATATACTAGAACACTATATTCCTTTAGATCTTGCAATAGAATGAAATAAATTACTCTAGGATAAAATTTAAACGCGAGATGTTTTACGGTTGTCTTCGGAAGTGTGTGAGGAAGGGGGAGGAAAAAAAAGAAACTGTGTTTTATTCCAAGATTGTGCACTAAAAGAATTGTTGTCAAAGTTAATTCAAAATTACGAATCATGACGTCTAAATAATTTATTAGAAATGTCTAGCGAATTATAAATTTGTTAAAAGTATATAATGGGCGTTTTCATTTGTTTTCAAGTTCTTAAAATTTCAGCATCTTTTTATTTGATTCTCAAGAACTATAATTATGTTTCTTTACAGTATATCATTTAGCCTTTAATTTATTTTAGTTCTACATTTTATCTTATGATCTGATTCTTTATTCTTCAAGAAGTGTTTTCTGAAATAGTTTCTATTCATCTGTTGTAACATTGTAAAACACATTCATGATACTTTAAAAATGTTTTGTGATCTGTGACTTTCAGTATACATAAGCTTCCTAGTAATGGAAAGTCATCCAGTAATAGCAAATGTTAAAGGCTTAAGATAAAAATTAAAGGCTTTCTTAAAACATTTTTAACTGTAGCTACTTGGCGCACTTTTCTTACTTTAAAAGGCTTAAAAATCCTTCATTTCTCATCTTTTACCATTTTAAATCCAGCACTTCAAAAATTGAAGGATTGTCTGGCGTCAGTACCGCATAAATAAATTTAAAAAATTATGAATGCTTAAAAGCCAATGTTGCATCTAAAAATGCAACTAAAAATAAATAAAAATAAATAAATGTATCTAAAAATGAGTAAAATTTAGAGATGAAACTTATTCTCTCTAAAGTTAAAAGTGATAAGAAAAATTAAGTTCATAAAAGCCTTAACTGCATAAAACTTAAGAGGAAATCTTTTTCTATCCGAAATTAATAGATCAAATTCGCTGTTTACGAATGCAGTTTAATTTCACTTATAGTATTCATTGTAACTATAAACCTCGCAGATTCCCATACATATATATACTGAGGGTCCTAGTTATACTTTGATTAACAACATAACACTCTGTTAAACGGTTAATCTGCATTCTGAAGCTCGAAGGCAAAAAGTACTCGTACGATTCGAGTCGCTTTTGGTTTTCCTTTACCTGTACTTTTGCTTATTTTCTGAGGTCATCTGATCATCTATCTGTTGAAACCTTTAGGCGTTACATTGGGCCCCAAGAACGCATTAACACTATAGCTGTAGACAACTTAATCAGTGAAACTATTTACTTTCATTGACTATCCAATTCGTCTTCGAGACAACTTGCGCACTTAAGTTCTCAGATTCATTCTCAAGGTTGTTTTAGTCACGATTCTGCCAAAGACAATAAATAATTCATGCTATGAGTGATTTGAAAATATTTTTGAGAACGCTATTCAATGAAAATATTTTACGTATGCTTAAAATAGCATGAATATAATGAATGAATAAGCATGTTTATATAGTATATATATATATATATATATAATGTTTTCTCCCTCTAATTTTATGCGAGATGTGTTGGTATGTATGGTACCACTTGCAGGATGCATGGAAGTTCAACCTGAATAAACTTTTTATAAAATTTTTATAAATGGGAGACAGAGAAGCTAGACATACACTTAATAATAATAATTTCTTACACGATTTGTAAAACAGTATGCATTGTTTACGGGTATCACTCATTTGGCCACTTTTACCTCCCGTTTTTCGAAACTGCATATTTTCTGGCAGATGATAACGTAGACAGGAGGTCGTCTTTGGCATAAAGATTTTAATTTACTCCGTGTGATCTTGTTTGAATAATGTACTGTGGTCTTAGGATACGTATGGAAGAAGAAATCTCATAGATTCAGCTAACCTGAACCACAAACTGATTTCTTTTTAATAGCTAGCATTGGACGGCAAAAGTTAATTGCTTAATCGAAAAAGTATTCATTCGAAAGTCGGAATACGTCATCTGCTTTATTGAACTTCCCAATGAACCAGAACTGTAAATCAAGTCTTATGGAGGCAAGAAGAACTTAGTCAATAACATTCTTAATGATGATTCTTAATGAACTTAGTCAATAATGTTGAATCAATGATTGCTTCGACTAAAAGAAGAGCAAGATAATTAGCAGAAAATAACACTGGAAATGCAAATCAGTTCTGTCCATGATTCGAGAGTTTTCAGTGTCCCATATCACGTAAAGACAGTTGATCAAACCTCAAAAGCGGATTTCAATTAATATTAGCCTCATTATAGCCTGATTCAGCTTCCAGAAATGAAATCAATCGTTGTTCTAAAAACCCTCTACCGTCTTTTACTTGTGGGTATTGCTCAAAGCCTGGATAAATTGCATTTCATAAGGATGACAAGCCCAAGGCCTTGTGAAGAACTTCGTAGGCACTTAGAAACTCTCATCAGCTGAGCCAGTTTTCAGATTGACATTGACAGTTCTCTTGAGTGTCCTCGGATGCTCAGTATTAATTAATTAACCAACGAATCATCATTAGCTATTGTATATCTAATACGTCAGTTTAAATTTTGGAAGAAGATGAAGATGATTGTATATTTGCACCAGCCCCTTATATGCTGAAATTTCTTAATGAGGTTCGCAGAAACCCTTTTTAGAAGGAAAGGTACTTCAAGGAATTCTCTTCAGCTTTCTTCCTGGTATATTATAGTTATGAGCAGAGAAGTTCCCTTTCTTCCCCCATTTTAAAATACTAATCAGCTTTTAAAGTTTGTTTCTTTTCTGACCCTTCTAATTTCTTACTTAAAAAAAGTAGGCATAAAAGTAAGCGAAAAGAAAAGGCTGGGAGGCAGATATAAGAAACAGAGTGTTACCTGGGGTTTGTCTGATTGCCATGAATCCAATTAGAGTTTTACCTGGCCACCTTGTTAGAAAAGACAGATTCTTTGTGAAGAACCTGCAGTTAGTGAATGGTGTATTTCTTTCTGATTTTGGTGATAGATGGTTATTTAGAATTGTTACCGACATTTAAACTTAAGTAAATTTTAGTAAGTCTGATGAATTATCATACCTTTGCTATAAATTATCAAGTACCTGTCGAGAGTAGTTTTGTGTTTAATTTTTAGTTGTATTATTAGATGTAGTTAATAAAACGGATTTTTCCGGCTTAGGCGCCAAAAAGTTTTCTCTAGAAAGGTATATACACTGCGCAAAAAAGGGGCAGTTCTATATCTCCCGTTCTACTGGACCAACTGACGAAATTCAAATTGCGTTTTTCATATCTCGAAAGCGCGACTTAGGATATATATTATTAATAATTATATATATATTATTAATATTATTAATAATATCTATGTTAGAATAATGCTATATAAATAAAACATATAGCGTTATTCTAACATAGATATTTTAATACAAAATGGGTCTTTTTCTAAAATAACACACCAATTTTTTTCCATACTTCGATTCTACGACTCAAATTATGCCTAAATATTAAATTTTGTAAAATTCCGCGCAAAATTTACGGAGAAATTCAAAAATTTAACTTGGCGCATTTTTTTCAGTTTACGCAAAGAATAATTCACTTGGCGAACTTAATATATCGCAACCTATTTTCCTTTCCCTTCCATTGTGCCAAGAGCGGGGAAAAAGTCACATCGTTCCTACCTTTTTACATTGTGGATGAGCGGAAAAAAAGTCACATCGTTCTACTTTTAAATAATTTTAACAAAGTGCCTAAACCATATTTGATGTTATTATCGCTTTCAACAAATATGCCAAATTTAAAAACGCTCCACATATATCTTCACGCATATATTCACGTATATCTTCGAAAATTTTCAATAAAAAGTTCTAATTTTTTGCAGGTATACTTAGAAATACATCTACTTTAAGTTGATGGTAAAAGTTTAATAGGTTATAATTCAAATTTTTTTTCCAAAATTTTATAAATATTATTTTAAAATACAAATTTTAAAAATAAATCATAAAAAAAGGTGAATTTTATTTGGAGTGAACCTAAATTTCAAACTGTTGAAGAAGGAATCAAGTAAGTGTAATAAAAAAGAGATATTAATAAATACATACCAAATTGAATTACATTGCGGAGCTAAAATTATGAGAGCTAACTTTTTAAAAACTACTCTTGCGATTTTTACAAAACTTTGCAGTTTGGCATAATTCGAGTCGTAAAATCGAAATATGGAAACAAATTGGCATGTCACTTCAGAAAAAGTCTGATTTTATGTTAAAATACCTATATTAGAACAATGCTATGTATAAATCTAATACATATCCTAAAGTTACTCTTTCGAGACATGGAAAACGCAATTTGAATTTTTGTCGATCGGCCCAGTAGAACGGGAGATATAGAACTGCCCCCCCCCCCCGCCCTTTTTTACAGTGTACATCAACTTGATACTTCCAATGAGAAAATATAATAACACAAAGACCAAAATACACCTGTCAATAAACCACCAAACACCGCCTGGTATTATCTCTTATGGCCAAGCAAGATTTTAATGCCTAGTGGGTCTTGGATTGGTATTGGCATCGGGGAAACCACATCATATGAAGAATATTCTTTTCCTTCAGAAAATTATTGATTCTTTGGGCTCTGTGTGGCCTCGCGTTGTCGACCATAACAGCAAAATCTTCATTAAGGTCCCAGAACCTCATGCCTATAAAGATGGGCGGTCACGGTTCCCGCATGGAAGACACGCACTGGATTTCTGCAGTCGAACGTGATGCTCTTAATATGCCACGATTCTACTTCCACAAAAGTGGTCGATTTCCTTTATGTTGGAAGTTAGAGGGCTTTAGGCTCTCTCCAGATGAAAATTCATTGAAGATCGTTTTGTAAACTGACAACAGAGATGCTCAAAGCCGACGAGCATTGTTATTTATTAGCAAAACCTTTCAGCCAGCTGCACACTTAACAGTTTTAAAATGGATTCCAATACCTCATCTAAATATCTGTGACCGGTTACAGAATTCCCATCAAAGATACGTAGCTCGGTGAGACCGTTTTTTATTATTCTATTCCAAACCATGAAACCGCTTGCATGGAAATAGAATCTTTCATGAATAAAGGAAGGAAGGGAGTTGATAATATTTTTAACTCCCTCCAGATCAAAGCACGCTTAAAATAACAATTCAAGCCATATCTAGACTCATCAGTAAACAGTACATGGTTCTATACCTCTCGGCTTCATTTAAAATTAGGACTGTTACCTTAAATGTGTTCGCTTTAGAAGATGAAACGAATGGGAGAGAAATCCCTAGTTTACTCGTATAAATTTCAACCTCGTGAAGCCTTCGCATAGCAACAGAACGGCTGATTTGAGGTCTTGTAATAGCTTGAAAGTCTGAAATCAGTTCTTTTGTAGTCGTTCATGGTCTCTGCATGGTGCCGACAATGACAGAAAAATGCTTTTGGGTGCACTTTTAGTTCTTGGTTGTTCTTGACTAGGCTGTCTACTAATAGATTCATTGCTTAAAAAGCAATTCCAAGTTTTTAAAATGTCACTCTGAAGAATACTTAGATACTTAGCGGCCTTTATTTCTGCTTTCCACTTTCTTTGAATCTACAAATTTAACAGCCACTTTAGCCCGCCACTTAAATAATGCCTTTGCGTCACAACTATCAACTAGTCATAACTAATCACTCTGAAAAACCACATTAAATACACTCATGTCCATAAATTAAGGATAATTCGGAGTCACGCGGAAATCGAACTCTAAAATAAATATATCACCTGTAAAATCACTACACACATCTTCAAGAATCATATGCAAATTTCAGGAAGTAACCAGATGACACCGATGGTACGTCACAATGACGAGAGTGTAAGAGATATATAAGGAATACAGGCAAAGAAGTAAAATTGTTCGCAGGCGCTTTATAAGCATTTCAGTGCAATAACCGAATAGTTATGACACAAAGGACGCATTTGGATGATTTTTTACGTGGTAGAATTATCGGCCGTCTGGAATGTGGGCGTACCCAACTGGAAGTATCAGACGAACTTGGAATTGCCCAGAGTGTCATCTCCAGGCTTTGGAAACGATTCCAAGATGATGGCAATGTTGTAAGGTTTTAGTTAAACTAACAAAGTTTTATTTTAATTTTCCCTTTTCTATCTGTTCTCATTTCAACTTCCCGTTAGAATAAGTTCAGCTTTATGCTAATTTGATGTGGAGCCAAGTTATATTTAAACGAAAGGCAGAAACCTTTTAGTGTGAGAGAGCTTTTAGTCTCAGACCACTGTTACTCTATTCAACGTTCGCCTGATTAGCTAGTATTTAAATTCCAAGCCGTAGCGCTGTTACTTATTGAAGTAATTCTAAGTGCGTTCGTATTAGTTAAACCTTGCTACGCATCATTTAGTTTAGAGGCCAACCTCGAGTTATACCTCTGTGAGCAACGACGGTTTAATTTCCAATTAGCATTAGTTTAAATTAACTTGATTGTTCAGTTTAGACCCAAGTGGCGGTCATTATTTTCTGTATCCCTCCCGAGTCGGGAAGTGGCTGTAAATAATTGTGGTGTAATAAAAGAGGATTTTAAATCCCTTTAAAGTGCAGTTCTTCTACCACTTAGTCACAATATTCTACCACAGAACATAGCTGCATTCAGCTCCCTGTTCAAGATCAGGACTTTAAGCTCTCACGAAGATGTTTTCCAAGAATATGCACCGAACACTCAGGCCTGACAATGTGAGTAGACGTTACAGCACATCTCGCCCCAGAGTTACAACGCCGAATGAGGACCGATATTTGGCAGTTACAGCCAAAAGAAACAGGCGGAGCTCAGCCTCAGACCTGTCTCGTCAGCTCTCTTCAGCCACTGGTACGACAATTTCAAGGCAGACCGTGTATAGACGCTTAGGGCAGATTGGTCTATATGCTCGTATGTTCAGATGCGTTCCACTTACTGCAACTCACTGTCGCCTGCGGTTAGCCTGGAGTAGAGAGCATGCATTGTGGACACCGCAACAGTGGGCTTGTGTGATGTTTTCCGACGAGTCCAGATTCAGCTTGCAGTCTGATTCTCGCCGGATTTTCATATGGAGAGCTCCAGATACCCGCTACCACCAAGAAAACATCATTGAACGACACCGTTACGGTGGTGCAGGAGTACTCGTTTCGGGTGGAATTATTCTGGGTTCCAGAACTGACCTGCATGTCCAAATTGGACCCATGACAAGCTAAATCTATCGGGACGTCATTCTGGAACAACATGTACGTTTGTTTCGGGGCGCCATGGGCGCACAATTTGTGTTTATGGATGACAACGCCCATCCTCAGCGTGCAAACATCGTAAGCGAATGCCTTCAATCAGAGGATATTACCCGTATGGACTGGCCAGCATTCTCATCGGACTTGAATCCAGTTGAGCACGTGTGGGACATGCTTGGCCGACGAGTTGCAGCCCGTCAACCTCCTCCTACATGTCTACCGAAACTTCGGAGAGCATTGCTTTTTGAGTGGTGTAATATCCACCAAGATCAGATCGATAATTTGATACTCAGCATGCCTAGGCGTTGTACGGACTATATTGCATCGTCTGGGAGACATACAATGTATTAACAATCATACCAACCATGTAATATTGGTTTTTTGTAAATAGGTTTTTTTTTTGTAATTTGCTCTAGGGAGAAAAAATCGCTAATTTTTTTAATCCTATCAAACATATATATATATATATATATTGCTCTTTTGTTTAATAAATAAGCTTTACAAATAAGTCAAATTTGTTTTGCTTCTAACTCTTCCTTTGCCTGATTTTGCATTATTCTTAATTTATGGACATGAGTGTAAATCTACACATTCGACTTCCAATACGCGCCCATTGCGCAGCACGCTGTCATTTGTGTAATTTGCATATTTCAAGGACTAGCTCTGTTTTGCTGTCAGTTGCGGTAATTAACCTAAATAATTAATTAGGGCATTGTTAATTATTTAGGCATAAGTTGAAAACTTTAATCCGTAAGCGTACTTCTTTCAGAAAAATATATAGATTATTCAATCAGAATACGTCGCTGTTTTTGTATTGTAATGGATTTATCAGAAATTATTTAATGTCATGTCATAAAAGTTAACAATATTTTGATAAATTTCATACTGCATTAATATTACCTATTTATCTCTACGTAAGAAAGATGCCTTCATATTTAAGGAATTCTCTTACATAAGTTTTGGTTTATTTGATTACGGCAAAGCCCACGAGGGCCATTTGTCTAAGGGGAGGGATGCCTTCGTGGACGACTTTTTCAGGTAAACTGGGTCGGATACTCATTACGCATGGGGAAAATCAAGAAAACACCCATGCAGTCAGCTCGTTGCCAGGATTCAAACCCCGGGCCGAACTACCAGTGTTCAGGAACTTTATACATAAGATGTATATTATTATATAAGAAAGATTTAGAAGAAAGAATATCTTAAAGTATTATAGGAATAGATCTGCATTTTGTGGATTATAGCTATCCCCGTAGCTTCTAAATTATATATTTCATAACAGATAGTGCGTATATTTTATAGCAATTGGTCGTAGATAAATATATTTCCAATTCAAATATGTTTTCAAATTAGATTTATTTATTTGACGTACAATTTATTCTTTAAATTACTGTACACAAAATAAAATACTAAATTTAACTTTTCATAGAAGTTCTTTAACAAGAAATTTTTTATTAGAAAGTTGTTATCAAAATGCAGAACAGTCAAATAAAAAAGAAAAAAGTTTCTAGGTTCAAGGTTTGCAAAGCTATCATGCATCCGAAATTTTACTATTTATCGCTGTGATTTCAAAAGGCATCTCAAAGCTGAATGGCTTTGGGATTTATTAGATTATGGCAAATCGTATTACAGCTATTCACCAAGAGCAGGGTTTAAGCTGCGAAATATCGGTTGTTTGCACTGGGTTTAACTTACTAACAGTTAAACGGCCTGTCTACTGAATTACCCTGTGTCTTCCTGCATGTGATATTAGTACAAGCCAATTTCCCTCATGAAGACCTCCGCGAACGTCTATTTCTTTGATCGGATAATATCCTTAATATATTTTGCCATAAGCCGTCAGGTCAGCCTTAATATTTTTTGCCATACTCCGTAAGATATGCCCCCTCAGATCTCTAGAATTCCGTATTTTTGAGCAAATTGTATATTTTATTTCCTGTGTTTCAATACAATAGAAAGATCAGACTTCATTCATGTGTTTGGTACAATTGTTTAGGTAATTAATTTTATTCTCTATAGAAAAATTCTAGAAGAATACTTTGGTAAAGAATTTTCTTCCAAAAAATTGTTTAAATAGGGCAGTGCCTATTGCATCGACCCGTTTGAGCTGAAAACTATCAAAATGCACATGCATATGTAAGCATACCTGCATTCTGTCAGTTAGTATACCATAGACTTTTGGTTCCGTACTGTTACGAACTGCGGCTGTCGTACTCAAGTCTTCACTCAAGCAGGCTCTGTGATAGGCACTAAATGAGTACAGTCATCAGTTGTCTGCGGAAGATGTGCAAAGATTTTCTTTTTCAGTTAACACCATAGGAAGTAGTCCGGGGTTGTCAGATCTGGAAAGGGAGATGGTCAAATCAAATCGCCAAAGCGAAAAATCAGAAGATTTAGAAATGGCTGCCAGAGTACAGTCATATTTGTGTGTACCTATGGACTGTCCGGTTGGAAACAAATTATGGCCAGCGACTGTCTTGTCCTCAGTTCTGCCGTTCTTCACTATTCCACCGCAATCCAACTAAACGTTCGTCATAGATCCTGTCTGAAGAAGGATTCCACAGCCGTAATCGGCAACTGTACTGGCCAACAATCCATTGTGTACTAATTGCATGACCAAGGTCTACCTAGATGTAGGTACACCACGTAAAAAACCTTAAACAAGTTTCCATGTATGCATTGAAAACTTCTCAAAGGCGTTATCTGAAAAAGAAAACCAAATGTAACACAATTTGATTTACAAAGTTAAATCATATAATAAATATATCAGGGACATCTTTTAGATTGTATAAAAGTTGTATTGGTTTCTTAATTATTGACTGTTAAGGTTTTGCAGAGCGGGATCTTACTAAACCATCTCAACTAGGAAATGTTTCGATAATACTAAGTTTCCAAAAGTTTCGCGGTAATTTCTTGTCTTATATAATCACAATGTCACTAGTTTTGAATTTTTCAGATTTGTTAAGGGAGTTAATGAAATTTTTTTATTTCAAAATTTAACAAATATTCGTTTTTCTATCTTTTCCAAAAATGAATAGAAAGAGTCTCTCGATAGTTGAATCTTTTCACTAATGTCTCCCTGCTACTTTTAGGGACATCTTCCAATAATTTAATTTCAGGAAGTCGGAGGTCTATTTCCTAAGATGAGTGACCTGGAGCCAATGCATAAGGTTCCTCAGGATCTGAATTCACAAAAGTGATGGGATTCGGAACAGCTTCGGTTTCCACGAGCAATGTCTCCATTCTCCGAGAGTGAGAGTTTTGCCTAAAGCCTTTCTTAAATCAGATTTGACAGACCGTATAAGTCTTTCGTAAAACCAACCCCACGTTGCTGCTTTTTCAAAAATGTACGTAAAACCCACCCCACGTTGCTGCTTTTTCAACAGTCTCCACTTGATTCAATGAGAAGCTTAGAAATTCTTAGCATCTGGCTGATTGATTATTCTCCACATATTTCTGAGATCGGTTTCAGCTCGCCTGAACGTATTTGCGTTATCTGTGAAGATTACTGTGCGTAAACCTCTCCGTGCAACAAATGAGTGCCAAAGGAATGTTTCAGTTGAAAGGTTGCTGACAAGTTCAAAATTCACTGCCCTTGTGACAGCACAAGTATAGATTAAGATCTAGTGCTTAGTTTCGTTGTGTTTTATGTACAGCGGTCCAGAAAAGTCCAGACCATCTTCAGAAAATGTTTGAGACTATTCAATTTGAGAATCAGGAAGAGCAGCTGTTCGTTGAGCTCCACGACGTGCGTTGAAACGTGTACAAATCCCACATTTACTAAGGGCAGACTTGATGAACTGTCTACCTTTAATGATCCAAAATTTACGTCGAATTTGAGCTTGAGTATCAGCAGCTCCAAAATTAAATACCTTCTCATGGGCATTTCGTACGATCAATTCAGTGAACCTGTGTTTCTTGGGTAAAATGATCGGGAACCTTTATAACAAAGCTTATATTTCCTTTTTTAGTCTCTCTCCTACATGGAGTATGTCTTTATCATCAACCTAATCTAATTTTCATTAACGATTTCTTTAACCAATCGATATCTAATTTTTGATTCCCTAGGCATCAGTTTCTTTCCTTTAAAGAGTCTGACTTCTTCAGGAAAACATTCGACTTGAATCCTTATAAGCCAATAGTTCTGGGCTTCATCAGTATCATCATCATTTAGAGCTGACTTAGTCTGTCTTCTTTTTTCAGCCTGGCGTTACGAATAAATCTCTTTATCCGTGGTGTAATACTACAAATTTTCTTTATAGAATTGCATTTAGTTAAATCCAAAAGATGAGTTTCGGCATGATCTGTAATGGTACGATAAATTGATATTTCAGATTTCGATATTCTTTCTTCATTTATCTCCTCTTTCGAGATGTCTTGATCTTTAGTTTTTGGCTAGTATTCTTTGGACATTCTCAACCAACTGGACCGTTGAACCAAAAGGTTGTTTGCAATAATTTTGGAGATAAAAAAACCTTTAAAAATAATACCAGCTGTATTCGGAGCTGAAAGAACGGGATTCCAGCAATGAGTAGGAATAAGACCTTGAATTTGTGAAACTCCATTGACCACAAAAGTCATCCATTTTCTTGGCAAGCCTTCAATCCATGCTAGAGTTATTGATGAATCTGTCCAAGCGTGCACTGAACTGATATTCATGTTTAGAGTTTTCTGAGCCTTATTTAGTAATATAGCCAACGGAACAGCTCAGCATAATTTTAAATGAGGTAGTGACCCTTTTTTAATGGTGAGAGGCTAGTCTTTGATGCCAAAAGCTGAACACTTATTTCTCCAACTTCATTTTGATATCGTAAATATACAACAGCTCCATAACCCTTTTCAGATGCGTGTGAAAATCCATGGAGCTAAGTGACAGCAAAATTTTCAGTCATTACATATCGTGGTATTTTCAAACTTTCAGGGAACCTTTTTTTTTCTAAAATATGATTTGGTAAAACAGATGTTCTTTAGAATTACTTACTTCATTACCTACTGAACTATTACTTTCTTATTTACATACTTTATTTTATTATTTTTCTGACCTTACCGAACAGCAGCATATAAGGTAATGTACAGTCACATATAATCAAATCGGTATAAAGACATGCCTATATAGTTTTTACTTCCACGGAATAAAGTGCCACCGTGTTACGATATGAATATACGCTACTGTACGTACACGTCGCGTTTGTCTGAGACAATGGCTCGGTCAATCGGCGATTCCCCAATTTTATGTTTTTATTTTCGTATCTAGAGCTAAATATTGCTCGGGTATTCCCCTGAAATAGTCGTTGCTTACACCCCGCCTGAGTCGTTCATTTTCACTTCTTTTCTTGTGATTGACTTGACGTAGGAGTGAAGTGAATGAATCGTTGTTATTTTAATTGTTTTCTTAACGAGTTGAAAAGATTTCATTGTTAAATTATATCGAAAATCAAGTAAGCAAA
Source organism: Stegodyphus mimosarum (assembly GCA_000611955.2). Lineage (NCBI taxonomy): Eukaryota > Metazoa > Arthropoda > Arachnida > Araneae > Eresidae > Stegodyphus > Stegodyphus mimosarum. The sequence continues at coordinate 31,970 of KK113779.1, forward strand.
TTTATTATTTATTTGTTTGAGCATTTCCAAAACAGAGAAGGGCCTTTTGTCACTATTTAAGGGAGGGTCAAAAACAAAAGGTAATGTTCGTCACCTTGCAAAAGATTTTTTTATAGAGTGATACCTAACGGTGAAAACATTCTGCGATCATGGATGGTTTATTCTCCTATAACTAATAACCTGTACTGCTTCTGCTGTCGTCTTTTTGCTATCACAAATGGTACTTATACAAAAGCATCATTTGTGACTGTATTTCAGAAGTGGTGGAAACTAAACCTTAAATTACTGGATCATGAAACTTCAAATGAATATCTGGAAAATTTTGGGAAATGGAAAACTTTGGAAAAGAGGTTAAAATTGCATAAAACAATAGATGACTCAGTCTTGCAATTAATGGTTACTGAAAACAGAAGTGTAAGCATCTTTTAGCTATATTATTGGATATAACTTTGTTTCTGGCTAAACGAAACCTAGCATTTCGTGGACATGATGAAAGAGAAAACTCTTCAAATAAAGGAAATTTATTAAAACCCGTTAAACTACTGTCAAAGTATGATGTGGCGTCAAAAGAATGCATATTGAACCTGGAGCATGGTAAATCACCAAAAGTATCATATTTATCACCATATGCAAAATGAATTCATAAATATTTTGGCGAGCCATGTAAAATTTAAGCTTCTAAAGGAAATTAAATCGCCTAAATATTTTGAAATTATGCTTGATAGCACAGCTGACATTTTACATATTGATCAAATGTTCTGAAGTGATTCGTTATGTGAAAATTAATAATAGAAAAGGGGGAAGGTCAAAGAAATATTCCTTGAATTTGCTCCTTTGCATGTAAAAAAAGCCGCTGATTTAAGTGATTAAATTCTTAAGAAACTTGAAAATGATGGGTTAGATTTTATGATGCGTCTTTCCCAAGATTATGATAATGCAGTTAATCAACACCTTGGGAACCTTGGTTGTTATGAGCGGCATACATGGAGGAGCGCAAGCTATTATCAAAACAAAAAACAAGAAAGCAGTTTTCTATGGGTATATAGATCATTCAATTAATTTATATGGCCAACACTCATTTGCACAAAATGTATTATGTGTAACATTTTTCGGAACAGTAGACACAATTTTTACATTTTTTTCTGCTTCCACGAGTCACAGGGAAGTGCTTCTTAAACACAGCAAAGCATCTGCTAAAAGATTCTCAGCAACGCGTTGAAGTGCTCATTATGCTGCAGTAAAAGTATTAGTAGAAAATTTTGATGGGAGTGTAGCTGCGATTGAAGAATTATGTGACTAACAAGGAAATTTAGATACCACAGGTGCTGCACAGAACCTTATACCTGCTGTGTGTGATTTCGCATTTCTCTGCTATCTTTTCTTTTGGAAAGATGTATTAAGAGAAATTAATTGTACTCAAATTGCATTGCAAAATAAAGACTTGAATGTTGATAAATAAATTAGCTATAAAAACAGAAGCTCTTAGTCTTTATATTGAAGAAAAGCTGAGTCAAATTGTAGAAGAGGCAATAGATGTTGCTGTGAAAAAAATCGGAAACATAACATTCCAATAGAATGACGAATTCGTCGTAAAAAACGTATGGCCGGTGAGTTGGCCACCGATACAGGACCCACGCTGAGTGTTGAAATTCAAAAGAATATATTGGAATATTTTGAGCGATTCAGTACTGAACTCCAAAGTAGATCGAAGGCCGTTCAAGATATAGCTTCATTGTTCGAGATTGTGCAGACAAATACTATGCTTTTGGCAATTATTGAAGAACTGAAACTAGCTGTGTCAAAATTCCAGAAATAGAACTTCTCTTAGCGATACCAAAATTCAAAAGACATTTAAAAGCGGCCAAAGTTACAGATTCTAATTGGGTGTTTCTCGACTTTTTGAAATTCATCGTGGAATGGGATTTTATAGAATCTCTTCCGAATCTTATGGTCGCACTAAAGTTATTTATGACAATTTGCGTATCAGTTGCTTCGTTGAAAGGAGTTTCAGCAAGCTAAAATTAATTAAAAACTACTTGCGGGCAACAATGACCAAACGAGATTCAGCAATCTTGGCACATTAACAACAGACCACGAGGACAACACAATATATAAATTTTGATGACGTGATTTCCGAGTTTGCGGCTGTTAAAGCTAGAAAGAAAAAATATTAAGTGATTGTACATAATATTTTAATCATTAAATCGGTTTATTCCCTCTCTTCTTTTAAAATACCTAATTTTCATTTCACTTTAACGTCAATTTTAAAGAATAAAATAGTACTGTTATTAACATAATATTGTAGCCTGATTATTAATGAGAAAAAATCGCTAAATAAATAAAAGTGTAGATTTACGTTTATAGAATTTTCATTATTTTAAACAGCTTTCTATCTTGGTGTAACAACACGACGTCCGCACGACGTGCCACCCATGCTAGCTACGCCACTGATCTTATGAACTAATGCTAACGAAAGTTTTGTTTCTTCGTAACTAAATTGTTGAAGTGCCTTTACGGCTAAATACGGAGAGGAGGAGGTACCATAAGTAACAGTTTTTAAACGATTTTTTTCCAATTTATCGTTAAGAGCCTTTTTCGGTGTAACTCTCAGGCAAATAACCCAATAATTTTAGTTCATTTAATAAATATTTTCTAAGTTGGAACCACCAAACTCCAGATGTAATTCTTTCTGTAACTGTGATCCGGAAGCGACAGAATTAGTTCCACTGAGTAATGGTCAAAGTAAAAATCTCGCAACAGGATAGTTTCAGCTAACGGGAATTTTGTATCTGCGTGAGTAAATCGTTGAACGGCTAAATACGGTGCGTAGGAGGTACCATAAGTAACAGTTTTTAAACGATATGCTTCCAGTTTATCGTTAAGAGGCTTCTTCGTTTTTTTACTCTTTGTAAATTAGCATCAAATACTACCACCTGTCGGTGCATTTTCGCGATGTCTGCATGAATGGCATATTTGTAGCAACGAAATCGAATCAAAATGTAAAAAATATCATCTGGCAATTTAAGACCAACCATTAATTTATCATCGAGTGATATACCTTGCAGGGATTTATATTTATTTTAAATAACCAGTTACATTTAATGTTAAGTTGCTTTCCTATGAGCTTTCCAGTGCCAGAATATTTAAATTTGGTAAATGCAAATTCTACCAGTGGAAGAATAAGTTAAATAACGACGTTCCAGTAGAGAAAGAGAGAGGCTGGGAAATTGCCGTGCATGCTTATACGCAAACTTCTGTTTAGCAGTTACCGCTGGTTTGACGTGGCTTAAGCGCTATTATCTTGCTGCCACTAGACTCATCTACACGCTGTAGGCTACAGGATTATATGAGCCCTGTAGTGTAATTCTACTATTTGTGAATATCTTAAATTCCTAAGTTTGATTCTACTGTTTCAGTTACCGCCCTAGTTGAGGCGTAGTATGTTAGCGTCAAGTTGACGCATTGTAAATAAGTTAAAAGGTTTAATAAAGGGCAGTTTTAACACTTCCTCAGTGCAATCACTCTCTGTCAAGATTCTACACTACAGAAGGGCAGTAGAACTTTACAACCTGATGAAGTTAACGCCGAAACAATCAAAAACAACTCAGAGAAATCAGTTATTAACTCAATCAAAAAAAAAAACTAAAAGTAGTTGTTGTACTATCCTCTTTCATTACAAAGTGAATGAGTAGATAATTTGCCTTATTTAATATTTCTTTTTTTTCATGATGTGGTACAATTTCCATATGATTTAATTTTAAATAAGTGATGAATCATTATGCATTTCTTGATATTCTGGATTTCTTTCTAATCTTTGCTTAACTCTGAAAAATCTTTTACAGCCATCATTTTTGAAAAACCTGAACTTTTATTGTCATTTTTTATAAGACACTTACGCAAAATCTACCATTTGGAAGTATAGCATAAACTCATAAAAGTGCGTGCGCCTCACACTAGTTTTCTTTCGGTGTGAAGCAATTAATCGGTTTAATGTCTTCAAGCTCCCAGAACTTACGTCGTAAATCATTTAAATTTTCATTAAGAGGCACTGATTCAGAAACGAATAATACACTTTCACTGACAAAAATTTTGAACATCAGTGGAATTAAACTGTGATTCATTACTTACATTTCCGCTGAGAATGTTGCCAGATATAGTTTCAATACAGTACAAACCCTTTGAAATTTGTTTTTATTTCCCGTGTTTACCTCCAAAAGGCATCGGCTCTAATTAGAATGTCGACATTTGATCCCAAGCGAGAAAGACATCTGTTTCAAATATTCATTTTTCGAACGTAATTTGTTAATTGTGTTGTTCAGAATAGTGATACAAGTATTTATGATGTTATCAGTAACTAAGAGTTCAAGGTTGATGCTTTTTAGCGAATCGTCAATATGTACTAGCTCTACCCTAGTAACCGGAAGCCTTTAATTTCTCTGTTCTAATAGTCGGTAGCTTCAGCTTAGTTACAACCTCATGCATAAAACACTTAAGTAAGGAAGTACTATCTAATCATACAGTTACACTTTCTGATTTGGAATGGGAATTTATTTTTGCTATACAAGTTTGTAATAAAACTTTATTTATTGTCTGGTTTCCGGTATTTAATGAGAGAGATTTTCTGTCGAAGACTGACTCTCAGAATTTAAATTAGAAACGTTTCAGTTGTTTCTGTTTTCGGCAAACAAACTGATGTACGATGATACATTCCTTTACACTTTTTACACGATTCAGTTTTGATTCTACACTGAGAACTAATATGAGAACGCAGAAAACAATTAAACAACGACCTCCTTTTTTTATTCTTTTTCTCCTGCACGGATATGTTTCTACACTGAAAGAAATCGTGATTAAGATTACAGAATAAATAACTATATTTTTGATTAGTTGTAAATGCTGCAGCTGTTGGGGATGTAATTATTTGATCTTTTTTTATTTGTTTCGAATTCAGAGAAATTTACATTTTTGGCCCTCGTAGAAGTATGCAACATTGGTGTAATTTCGTGGCATTCAACTTCATCGTTAATGAACGTTAACAGTTCTGGAACATTAAGTTTCTTTTTTGGTGATCATTTTCGATTGAAATCTAAATTCACGTCTTTTGGAATTAATTTCAAAAGAATGGAGCGTAATAACTGCCCGAGAGTTTCAGATACTACTTTCAAACTTTCGAGTGACCTAATACTTGTTTCAAGATTGTCGTAGAGATTCTTTACGGCTTTAACACTGTTAGAATTTTTTACCGGTTCTAAATTAGTCATGTGACTATTTCTAATTATGTTTCTTCTTCTAAGTCTTTCGGCAACAATTAAACACAATGGTCATAATTTTCATCTGTTAAAGTAAAACCCTTAATAGAATTTAGTGCAGATCCACCCAGTAATGATCTGAAGTAAGTAAATTTCTCGATTTTACTTACCATTATTAGGAATAGCATTTTCAAACTGGCTCCAAAATTTAAAAAAAAGTAGCTGCATTCACCATAAAATTTTAAAAGTAACAATTTTGGTAATTTAAGCGTATAAGAATTATTTGCAAAACTAAAGTCATTACCATTTTCAGTTATTAACTCAACAGACCTTTTGTTTTGTTTGCTTTCAATTTCTATAATAAAACGCGAGGTTTTTCCCTTTGTATTTAACAATTTTTTTGGAGTATTCTTCAGTTGTTACAACTTCACTTTCTATGTCATTTACATCAGTTAATTTAAATATGTCTTTATCTAATGATATAAAGCTATTCTCTTTTTCTAGTAGTTGATCTCTTAAATCCTTAATCTCATCTAATTTTACACGAGTATCAGTGCTTCATCTTGCAGTAAATTATCAATTTTACTGCTGTGTTTCGTAGTTACAGATGTAATGGTTATTCTTGATTTTTTATACTTTGTCAATTCTGCAATTTTAAATTGATAATTCAAACAAAATATTTATTTCAGTAAATGAAAATCGAAACTGCATAAAAACATTGTTCTTTAATCGTCAACAATGTTCTTTTATTAATTATACCATCAATAATTGATATCTTTCAAATCTAATAAATTCTTTATTCTTAAAGTTTGTACAGTCATTAGGTTTTTTGAAGCAGGAGGCGTATAAAAAAATTAGCAATGCCCTCGCCGGGACTTAAACCTGGACCTCTCGAATACGCGCCGAGTGTGCTACCATTACCCCGCGAAGGCATGCTGGAAGGAGGAAGAAAATACGTTATAAGTTCCAAAATGTGCAAGCCACAACAATTGCTTTAAATAATCAATTATGAAGTAGATGCGCTCCAAATTTACGGAACAAATAATTCTGTCTTCTTAGAAAAACGTGTTATGACAAGACCTTTCTTTAAATGCATTGATATTTTTCATCTGAAGTGAAAGCCAAGTAAAATTTCAATTTTACCCATCAAACAAAACCAAATATAAAAAAAAAATCATTATTTATTTATAAAAAATGTAACTTGCTTCTCAAAATTAAAGACCATTTAAATTCCCATTACGTATTTTCGTTTAGGTATTCATGCCACCAGTTTTACATAAGATTTCGTAGAAAAAATGCTTTTTCAATGTACAATGCCTACAAACATTCTTAACTCAATAAATAACGTATCGACAATTATCTAAAACTAACAAGAATAACTGTCAGTTTTTCAAATCCATCATTGTGCAGTTTTTATGATTAACTTTATGAGAACGGAACTGACTTCCGCTACTTATTAGGTGATTTAATTACAGAAGGGAATGTAACGGAGTGAAACAGAACGAAATTTATTCAAGCAATACAACAATAAATAATTGAGATTTTTAATTTCAGATGACGAAATAACTGTCTTCCGCTTTTAAGAATGGCTTTCATTAAACTAATTACGCGAGACCTTATGCTGAATATTAAAAAAAGAGATGTATTATTAGCCCTGGTTTTCTTATTGTATGCTTGTTTTAATTTCTTTCATACCAAAATGCCCTAAAATACAAATATTATGTTCATATTAAACTGCATATCTCCCTAACTACAGAGCTAGCCAGAAGATTAAGAAAAATCTTCTTCAGGAATCTAATGAGCATGCATATGTAACGCAAAACACCCTTCATGAAGTGTCGATAAATTTGATACAGTATTAATATAAAAAAGTAACCTCAGAGGCAAGAGCAGACAACGGAAATTAAACGATAAATTTCCGATTATGAATTTTCTAGTGACTGAATTTTTTTCAGTCTGCGGTTAGATATCGCATTCCGGAATATAAATGAATTTTTTTATGAAATTTCATTCATGCATTTTTATTCAAAAAGATACATCTTGGAAACATTTGGATTTTCCTGAAAACTGTTCATGCAATTTTAGTGTTAATGAAATCCGTATAGAACAGGAGATCTGAATGCAAGAAAGAGGAATATGTAAATACATTCAATATGCATTTGAAAGGTAAGCCAAAACTGAATACCCTTGTTATCGCACTCTTTATAACAATAAATGAATCGATAGATAAATAACCACAGATGGGCGAAACACATAAATCAATTTAAATGCTGTTGATTAAATTTTCTTACGATACCGCCATGGTATCCTTCTCCCCTCTGACAGTCAGTAATTGTTTTTGTAGGTAGTAAAGACGAATTCTTCAGTGAACTCCTGCAGAAGGAAACACTTAAGACCCTTTTATCAAAATCGCATCGCCATTTAACAGTGAACTCTCAACCGACCTCTAATCAAGTCCCATCTTCAGCACGCGTCCCTCTTTCCTAATAGGGTGTGGTAGCATACATTAAGCCTAACGAACCCAATACCTGTCACCTTTTAGTTGGCGAAGCACTTGTCAGCAGAACGGGGCTTATTATCCTGTATTAATAGCCTCGTTGGATGCCTACGACACCTCTTCATTGCGATGACATAAATCTCCGAGATTATATCTTCGAGGCCACACCCATTGACAGAGTAGCTACTGAGATGATGCAGCCCCAAGGGAAAAGACCACACTTTATAGCTAGCTTCAATACCATGGAATTTAGCCATCTTAAACGATTTTTTTAATTGATGATCTGCCGTTCATAAATCAAGCGTTCACTACATGCCAACAAGGGAGCAAAACTTATATAGACACTCTTTTTTTCTGAGTCATAAATTTTGGGAGAATAGTTAGTTGGCGCTTTATCCTTCAGTAAATTTCTTTTTCCGCCCATGTCTCTTTAAGTACTTTCACCGATAAAACAAGCTCTTTTGTCATACACAGTGGTCGCTTAAGTTCTCATTTTTTAAAACAGTGGACTATCGATAGCCGAATCAAAAAGGCAAAACAAAACATAGAAAGAAGAACTGCGCTCCAATCTTGTTTGATCTTCTATTAAATTTACGAGCTACAGAATCTGACACATTTTAAAAATAGGCACAGCTCTATGCATTGTATCTTTCCCCACATCTACTTTTTGCTGCAAAGTTCCTGAGAGGGTCTTGCTGTTGATCGCAATAGTTAAAGATAGAAGTGGATAAAAATCATTTTATATCTGAGAAAGTCATACTAGTTTTAATTAATTATTCTTAAATTATGTATAATGAATACTTAATATCACAGGCAAGTGATATTTTGTATTGATTCGTATTCGTTATGAGAATATTTATTCTTAAGCGCTTTGATACAGTTCCGTATGATACAGGATAGATCAGATTTTCATTATTAGTGATTGTGCTTGATATCATTAAACTCCATCAATTTCAAGTAAAATTCTTCGCTTTTAGGTCATTGAGTTTAAATGTCATTCTGGCTGGCGGCACGGGCGTTTTTGTGCTTCAGCATGTGAAACGTAAGGGCATCAGAAGTGGGATTTTCAGAGTTTCCCATCAAGGTCTTTCATTTCATCATTTAGGTCTCTTCTATTGGTAGATCAGTGAATAGCGAAGTAACGTCAAAAGGGCCGTACCTCATCTTGAGAAGAAATATTCCTGAGTTTATTGCCGAATTCAAGCTACCTTTTGCCCTTGTAAGTGTTGATAAAAATTAGCAGAGGTAAATGGTCATAAAATATTTGATTGATGGATATGAATCAATTTCTAACTTGAAAGCAATAAGTAAAATACCGTTGTTTTAAACTTTAAGGAAATGTATTTGTTAATTATCGTACAGAAAAGCCTGGTTTCGAATACCGGAGAAGGTGTGAACAGAATATTTGTGCGGCATGAGGCACTGAAAATAGCTGAAAGTCCTTTCGAGTGGCTTGCTGCTTGTAAAAGTGGGATGGGAGAGCCTCGGACTTGCTCCCGGAGTGCTCTCCTTCAAAATTGGGGCGGAGTTAGGCAAAAGTATACTGTCATCTAGGTGCTCAAGGCTCATGCCAACAACAGAAGCAATCTTGAACTCCTGGCCATGATAAAATATGAGAGCTTGATCGGATTAGATCAGACAAGTGAGATTAGCCTCAACAACAAATTATCATGAAATTTCACGAAACGATAAATTAAATTTCGTGAAACCTCACATACTTATCAAAATCTACCTACTTAGTTAATGATATCACACATTTACATTTACAATCCTGTTGCGTTAGAAGTATTTAAGATCCTTCTTGTCATTAACTTTGTATCAAAGACGATGAAATTTGCCATAACGCTCTCAAATATTTTCGCTCTTTGAAGAAGATAGACTCATGTCAGAAATTCATAAACATGTCTGTAAATTAACAACAAATTAAGGATGAGTTTTTCCTAATTTTATAATTCAGGGCTTTTATTCAGCACTTTATTCCAGGGTGATTGTTTGCGTCGGCAAACGTCACTTCGCGAAATATCTTCTAACGAAAACTTGTAGAGTCATTAGGTTATTTAGAAGCAGGAGAGGTCAAAAATAAGGAACGCCTTCGCCGGGACTCGAACCACGGACCTCTCGAATACGCGCCGAGCGTGCTGACCACAACACCACGAAGGCATGCGAAGAAAGCGGGATAAATACCTTATATACGCCTCCTTTTAAAGGGCGACTAGGGATTAGGGGACTCAATCGCCAAATCCTGGTGGTGGAGAATGATCATCCACCACACTTTTCAGTTCGGGCGCCACTGTAGAGTCATTAGGTCACTCAGATTCCTAATTCAGGATCTTTCATGTGTTTTATTAAGAAGTCAGTTCCATTTTTTACTAAAGGTGTTTTAATTCTGTTTTGATAATGAATTCTCCATTAAATTATCTTTCAGTATTTATATAAACATTTGCATTTAGTACAAAAAAATATTATTTACAAGCATGTAAAACTGTAAAACAGAAAAAAAATGTGAAATTTTGCCTGATTTGGCCTTCAGTGTATGTCTGTGTCTATTTTCGGAAATAAATTTACATTCCGTCGTTTAATTTCATTATCAATATATTTATTCATGTATTTATCTATCAATATAAAATACAGTAAAATCTCCAAGAGAGATAAATTCCTATATTAATGCATAAATTCTACGCTTTAGTAGTACTTTTGTAGAGACATTAGGTAATTTTTGAAAGCAGGAGACATGAAAAATAAGCAATACCCTACCGGGATTCGAACCATGCACCTCTAGAATACGTGTCGAGCGTGCTGAACACTACACCAAGAAGGCATGCGAGGAAGGCGGGAGAAATACCTTATATACGACCCCTTTTTTAAAGGGCGACTGGGATTAGGGGACCCAATCGCCAAATCCTGGTGCCGGGACTCGAACCACGGACCTCTCGAATACGCGTCGAGCGTGCTGACCATTACACCACGAAGGGATGCGAAGAAGGCGGGAGAAATACCTTATAAACTTTCTCATATATACTTTAACGCGGGGAAAACTATGAAAGCATCCATACAGCTAATTCATTTCTCCTACAGTCGTACTCTGAATGAAACTACTGTTGTTTTGTGATTTTAATTACACTATATCAGAGTGAACCAAACAGCTAAGACACTGGATTGTAAGAGGAGTGTGAAAATTTATGAAATACATATAGTTCCTTTGCTCATACTAATAATGTACAGCATTAGGCATAATTTTGTACTCACAAAAAGTGTGAAAATATTTACATTAGTGTTGTAGGAAGATGTATTGATGAAATTCGTTTTACTTTAATTAATTGCAAAACTGAATGCTACTTCACCTTTAAGTTCAGTGAGTCGTTGATACAACAAAGTCACTCTGTAAATCACTCTCAAATTTCAATGGCTATGACGTTAGAACTTTTCCACCTAGTTAAAAATATGTGACTTCAATAATACAAAAAATTATAGCTCTCTTTCATTGCTTTGATACAAATTTGAAGATGAAAGATATGTATTAAAATACTGAATTTCATGATCATAAAAAATAAAATATTGCTAGAAAACTTAAGTAAAAGGATTCCAAATATACATTCTTTTAAACGTGGAGTTAAAAATATAAATTTTACTGATATTTTCCTACTTAGCATCCCAATTCCTAACCTCCAGATTTTAAAGAAATGAGTATTCGGGAATTGTATCATAACTCGCAAAAATCTTCGATTGATAATCTTTCCTGCAAGGAGTTGCCTGAAGAATAGCTTTTGAAGAAAAGTTCTTCATACCTGCGGAAGAAATTCCTTTTCAAGCATTAAGATCTCACATGCATGTCCTTGCCATGCAGATTATCCATATTAGTATTCTGGAAGCGGCAGATTTCGAGAGCAATGTTTTCAGCGTTCTCGTCTAATGCCGGGGTCAAAGGTAGGTTGTTATTCTCAAGCAGTCCCAAGAGGCAGACGAGACTACGGATAATTATCGTTGCAATGTCAGTGATCGTGATTGATAGAACGTATTACGATTGGTGATCATTGGTTGATCATTCCTTATTCAAAACATTTGGCTGCTGCGTTTCCTGTTTATGATACCTGTCCCATAAATTCATTGTTCCCTTAACTGTGAGCATTTAGCTTAATGTCTGTTTTAGAAGAAAGCTTTATAAAACTTTTGCGTAATAACGTAATTGAATTTCGTACCTGCATTATTTTTTTTTCTTAAAGGTTAGCAACAGTACGTAATTTTTTATGCAGGTCATTCAACATCTGAACACTAGTTCTACTACCTTAAAAATGTTCGTAAATAAACAGTATCTGAAATCTGATTAAATCTGAAATAGTAATTAAAAATGCGGATAATAGTTTAAATAAGTGATATTCTTGTCTTATTTTGCAATTTTAATGAAAAGTCTCCATGAAATTAAATTTATGGTGAAACGAGGAATTATTTGTTGCATCATTTTCTCTTTCCAATTCATTCATTCTTTTTGGAACTGTCTGTCGTTTCACTTTCGAGGTGTTCAAGATAACAAGAACAGGGAGTAAACTGTTTGGAATAGCTATCTTGAGCAATAATATTGTAGTTGATCGAATTATAAATCTCTGTGAGTTTAGTAATTTTTATTGCTTCCGTCGTAGTTCTGCTACTTTTTTAAATCTAATTTAGGTAGCGAATAAATGCTTTAAAAATATTATTATTCTTAGTGCAAAAACGCTCCGCTTAGACTAATGTTTTTCTTCTGTTTTACGTTTTCACATCATTGTTTTTAAGTTTTATTGTTTAATGTTATCTTTAGAGGAATAATTATATTTTAATCGCTTCACACGAAATAATATTAGTAAAATAATGAATGCACATAAATGCTTGATAATTCAGGCTTTTTTATAAGGTATTACTAAAGCTTAGAATTTACGTATTAATATAGGAATTTATCACTCTTTGAGATTTTGCTGTGTTTTATATTGATAGATAAACACATAAATAAATATATTGATAATGAAGTTAAAAGTCGGAACGTAAATTAAATATAAATTTAGTTATACAAATAGACACATACATACACTGAAGGTCAAAACAGTGGTTGCATTTTAAATTTTTTCTGTTTACAGTTTCACATGGTTGTAAATAATGTTTTTTTTTAACTAAAGGCAAACGTTTCTGTAACTACTGGAAGGTAATTTACTGCGAAATTCATTTTCAAAACGGAATTAAAATAGCTTCAGTAAAAAATGGAAATGATTACTTAATTAAATGATGATTTCTTAATTAAACACATGAAAGATCCTGAATTAGGAAGCTAAGTGAAGTTTGGAGATTCCCTTGCTCTTGATCTGGGGACCTATCACATGGCAGTACTGTGACGCACAATATTTCAAACTGAAGAAGCTGAATTTTGCTATTTCTTCCGTAGGAAAAGACGGTTATTGACATAACTGCGAACAGTCAGAAGTTCTTATGAATATTTTAGCATGTAATCAGACGTAAAATACAGTTATAAATATTGTAATGGAACTAAAGACCAGCATTCATTTGATGTCAGCAAAAATAAGGAAGATTGTTTCACGATAGAATTTTCGTTTTTTAAATCATGAATTCCCGAATTCCGAAGTTTTATTTACATTATAACAAAACAGAGTCATTAAAGAATAAAGCAGAAAAAACTGAAGAAATGTGAAATATTTCTTAATGACAGCATATTAAAATGTCTGAATTTCAATGACCTAACTTATTTAGAGATCTTTGGAGATGAACTAGGTACAACTCTTTTTTTCACAACCTTTCTCCACTCCTTATTAAAGTTTTCGAAAAAGCAGATATTGTACTTCTCATTTGTTCTGCTGAATATACGCGAATTGTTTCAATTAGTTTGAAACTGAATGCTTTGTATTTAATTATTATTATTTCTCACATCTACTGTTACAAATAGTTATAATAACTAATTGAAAATTAAATTATTTCTTAACTGATTTAAATGAAAGCAGTGGAGATATTTACTGTTTAATATTGTTTATATTTGTGCTTTGTTATCACAATTAATTATTACAATCACTCGTTTATCGTCAATGAAAATGTAGTTTATGAAAGTGTACTTAATGAAAATGTAGTCAAAATGTAACCTTCAGCTTAATGACTAACGAATGATATTTCCTTCGCATTTACACGTAATACAAGTTTAGATGCGGTTTTCATTCTAAATAAGAATTAGAATAGAATAATTTTTAAAGCATAATAGGTAAAATAATTTTTAAAGCAAATTTCATCCACAATAGTTCACGCAAAGTTTCAAAATAAGGATTAGAAAAGCTACCAGTAAGCAGATGCAGATGTATCCTTCAGATATTTGAGCATACTTACTTTTTCTTCTGAAGCACGATTTGCTTGACGAAGTAATTTCGGAAAAATTCGAAGATCTAGAAAGTTGATCTAGATCTAGACTAGAAAGTTGATTTGATTCGGTAAAATGAGGTGAGGAGTACTGATATTAAATGTCAATAAACTTTATTATAAGAAATGTGAAGTGGTAAAACCCTTACCGCAGAGACACTACACGCTTACAAACATCCATGCTTCCATCGGATTCGAACCGGAACCCTTCGCTTTGGCAGTCAGCGTCACTAACCACTATCACTTTTGAGCAGCACTATAAAGCAGTTATGGAACAGTACTGAACCTGAGCACCAAAGATAGTATGCCTCATCTTGGGCTAGGACTAATTACGTAGTAAGAATAATTTTGTGATCGTTGTTTGAACAAGTATCGTAGAAATTCTGGTCAAATATTTAATTTTACGTATCTTGAATTTTGAATGTAAGTTATCAGAAACGGAATTTTTTGGGAGCCACGATTTTCCTTAATTGTAGTTTGGTTATATCAATATTCTTAAGAGCGAAATAAACAAATTAATTTTCTGTATTGATAAGTATGCAACATTGTATATAACATTTTTTAAAACTGGCAAAAGTCTCTAAATTTTATTTCTTAGATGAGACATGGAGACATTACCTAAAACCTCCCCCCATATTCTGAATTGTTTTTCATTAGTTTCAACGCACTCAGAGTATCCTAGAACTGAACTGCCAACGCCAGGAGGGCATTCGAGGGGTTAAAATAAGCTAAAATGTATAGCGGGTTTACGACACGCGTTATGAAAAGGATTGACAACATTAAATATCAAAGATTTAATTTTAAGTGAATATAATGAAATGAATGACAGTAAACATATGTACACTGCGAAAAAAAAGGTACAGTTCTATATCTCGCGTTCTACTGGGCCAAATGATGAAATTCAAATTACGTTTTTCATGTCTCGAAAGCGCGACTTAAGATATATATTAGATTTATATATAGCATCATTCATCCTTCTAACATAGGTATTTTGACACAAAATCAGACTTTTTCCATATTTCGATTCTACGTATCAAATTATGCCCAAAATATTAAATTTTGCAAAATTTAGTAAGACATTTACAGAGAAATTTAAAAATTTATTTCGGCGTATTTTTTTCAGTTTCCACCAAGAATAATTTACTTTATTTTAACAAAGTGCGTAAACCACATTTGTGTTATTATCGCTTTTAAGAAATATGCCAAATTTCAAAGCACGCAGATATATAAATTCGCGTATATCTTAGGAAATTTTTAATAAAAAACTCAAATTTTTTGCAGGTACGCTTAGAAATACATCTACTTTAAGACGATCGTAAAACTTTTATAGATTATAATTCAAAATGTTTTTCGAAAAATTTATAAAAATTATTTAAAAATATAAATTTAAAAAATAAATCATAAAAAATGGGCGAATTTTATTGGAATGAACCTAAATTTCGAAATGTGAAAGAAGGAATCAAGTAAGTTTAATAAAAAAGGAAATATTATTAATAAATACATATCAAATTCAATTAACATTGAGGAGCTAACATTTTGGGAGCTGATTGTTTTATTTTTACAAAATTTGGTAGTTTGGCGTAATTTGAGTCGTAGAATTGAAATATGGAAAAAAATTGGCATGTCATTTCAGGGAAAGTCCGATTGTGTGTCAAAATACCTATATTAGAACAACAATATATATAAATCTACTACATATCCTAAGTAGCTCTTTCAAAACAAGAAACGCAATTTGAGTTTCGTCAATTGGCCCAGTAGAACGGGAGATATAGAACTGTACACTTCCACCCCCCACAGTGTACATGAATATTACTCTTAAATGTTCGAAATGCGAGCCAAGCAAAATGAAACGACTTCGTACCACAAACTCGCTAGGTAGTTCAAAAAGGCCAGAGGTGCAAGCCTAGACTTACAAAACTGAAGGCCCCGAGCAAAACCTGTTTCTGACTCCCCATTTCTTCAACGCAGTAGATGTCACTGACGGAAATTATATTTCATGCAAAGTACTTCATGATATAATTTTATAATTCACTGTTTTTCAATCAAAATTTTTTAAACACAAAAGTACATGTAACGTTTTGTAAACTTTGTTTCGGTTTATTATGTGTGTGGAGTTTTACTTATTTAATTCCAATGTTCAATCTCAGAACCCCACAAACACTAGCAAGCGAATAATCGCTTAAGTGTGTGAATAAATACGTTAAGTATTAAGAAGGGTTAACCACCCTTTATTTCTCAGAATAAATACAATCAACTCCTAACTTGGAGTACACACAAAGCCTCCACTTGGGCTTGAACTTAAATAATTATGAATTTAAACTAAACTAAGCTTAACTAAACCTATCTGAGAGATATAGCCGAAGCTATCAGAATTCTAAGTAGTTGGCCCCTAAATATTAATTAAATCGGCGAAGCCAAGCAAGTGCCTAAAATATGGCTGAGCGTAGTAGCTAAGAGAGAATGTAGCCAAATGGCAAACGCGCGCTAATCAGGAAAATCAGACTCTCTCTCTCTCTCGAAGTCGGCGAAACATCGACTCAAATAGTGAGCTCACTCGTTTGCATTAACTGCGTTTCTGAAATTACATTCTGGTAGGAAATTGTAAGCTGAAATTGGAATAGATAGGACAGTTGCATAACTTAAAATAACTGTTAATAAACTTAGGGTAAACTTTACATGTGTTTTATAAAGTTTAAGTTTACCTGTTTTAAACCAGGATCTTTTTTATTTTGAAAGGAATAGGGAGAAGGGTACAAAAAAGGGGGGCAGGAAAACTAAAGAATTCTTATTAATTTTATTACAAACACTGAATAAATGATAGAAGTGTGAGCAAATTCAGTAATTCATGCAATTAAATTGTTTATCAGTTCAGTAATCAAATATAGTATGAAGAAAAATAAAATATGAAGAAAAATCTTTTTTTTTTTTTGTTGTTGCTGTTGTTGTTGTTTGTTGTTGAAGTATACATATCCTGAACATCTTAAAAATTAATTCTCCTTCATTTAAAAAAATCATAATTTGATAATTTATGATTTTAAAATGGAAAAAAAATATCAGTTCTTTTTCCTACTGTTTTTCTCATTAATTTCAAAGGCCCAGTGTCTGGCTTTTAAAGAAGGAAATAAAAAGAGCTAAAATACGAAGTTCAATATTTTGTTGCTCTTTCTAATTTTATATTTTTAAACGTAGTTTAAAAAATATGCAGAATATTTTACATGTTTTAAAGAAAGAAATAAAAAGAGCTAAAATACGAAGTTCAATATTTTGTTGCTCTTTCTAATTTTATATTTTTAAACGTAGTTTAAAAAATATGCAGAATATTTTACATGTTTTAAACAACAGGGAAATCTGGAAACCGGACCCGGATTACGGGCCCTTTTTTGCTCCTGTGGGAATCAGGCCCTCTAGGAGAGTTGTGGATTAACATGGGAACTGTCTCAGCTACGATCGAGAAGGCCATATGATTTAAAGGTTTTCATAAACTCAAATGGCTATGTGATCTAACATCATGAATTCCATCTAAACTTGAAGATATAACGTTGAAGTATACTGTAGATGTATTTGTGATTACATTCGTGAAGATGTAATGTGTTTCTAGTTAATGAGTAATTTTAAAATTATTTTTCTTGCAATTGATACTATTAGCCAAATAAAGCGGGAATTTATGCATCGGTATTCAGATTCCATAAAGACGATGATAAGAAACGAATATGATGCAAGAAAGTATAACAGTATGTGAGCTACCAAATAGAAATGGTACTGTCTTAAAAGTAACAAGGAAATATTCGAAGCTGAAAGAAGATTGCATTTATCTGTACTTCCCAACTGCCCCAAATACCTGACAGAAAAAAGGTTTATTGTAAAAACAAGGAGTTTTGGATCAGTTACAGAATTGAATGATCTTGTTTTTCAGTAATTTTAAGGTAAAAATTAAATCAAAAGTAATAAATGACTGTGCTTTGTTTTAATAAAGGCTGAAATAACAAATAAACTCTTTCAGTTTGATTTCAAAAGCAGGTGTTAATAAAAATGATCATTTGCTTTGGAATTTTTGCAAGTAATGTTAGGACTAACTTCAGTGCCCATGTAGATTCTGTATCTTAGAAAATGCTTGTAAAACTGAAACTTATGGGCATTATCTGAAACAATTTATGCATTATATATTGATATTGAAAATTTACGTTGTTTAATGTACCCAGCAGAAGATATGGTGCTGTTTGTGTCAATTTACATACTGTTTTTTCAGAATATTGTATACAAATGTATGAAAAATATTTTTATCCACTCCAATGCAAAACAGCATCAGCTTCTCTCAAAAATAACTGAGGCTCATGTCAAAATGAATAACGTAGCGTATATTAATGAAAAATGCTCTTCATCTAATTATGCTTGTGAAGTTCTAACTTTGGGTGTTGCCAAGACATTTCTTAGAAACGAAGAGAGGAAGCTAACGGGGGAAAAAACAAGAATTAATTTTGAAGAAGTAAAGTAATTTTTGCAGTGTTTTAATAATACGCTATTTTTCCTGATTAAGTCATACTTTTGGTGCTAAATGTACGAAATGCATTCAAATTACTTGTACGGCTGAAATGATTCTAGTTTGTTTTAATTTATTATCTCATAAATGAAAAAAATCCGACAATTATTTTATTATGCACTACTTGGTTTGAGGATCTTAAGTGAAGTATTGTATTATGATTTAAAAATTAAGCACATAAAAGCATTCCAAAGATTTGCGTAATGTAAGTTTTATATATTTAAGAATTGTTTTATTTTGATCTTGTTCATCATATGGAATAAAGCTAACATAAAAAGTATTTTGTGATTATTATAAAAATCTGGGTGTGTTTAAGGCTTTACAGTATTCAATATGCAGTTGTTGAGGTTATTTGTTTAAATCCTAAGACCCTCTTCAAACTATGTGTTTATAGTTAAGGGATAAATATCGAAAAGGTAACCTTTTAGAAAATTTCTTTCACGGCTCAATTTCTAAAATTAGAAATGCCGGAGCTCTTTGAAACACAATCAGGAAAGAGGAACAAGAATAAGCAAATGAAAAAATAACTAATAACATAATTGCTATTTAAAATAATTAAATGCTTATTAGAATAATTTCGCCATTAAAATTAAAATCGAATGAAATGTAGAGAGATAAATAAAAATTTAGCAAGTTATTAAATAAAAAGTAAACAGTTAAATTGTAGAGTCATTAGGTTATTTTGAAGCAGAAGATAGGGAAAATGTTCAGTGCCCTCGCCGGGACAAGAACCTGGACATCTCAAAAATACCCGCAGAGTGTGTTACCGTTACACCACGAAAGCATGACGGAAGGGGAGAAAATACCTTATAAAATAATAAAACAAAATACTGACTTATTTGGGGCTCAGGCTAGAATTATAATTTCACTCACAACTGAAAAATAGCTCTGTTTATGTTCTAATTTAAGTTCTGAATATACAGTATAATGTACTACTTCAACGAATGACGGAAACAAAAACCATCCTTTTCTAGCATATAAATGAAAAATGTTGAAACGGTTAAATCATCACTAATGTTAGAACTGAGAGATTGCTATAAACAGTAACAGAATATGGAGGAAATTTTAACGGAGGATGTGTAGGCATGAAAACAAAGAGAAGCGTCCAATACTTTCAGACCACGGTCTCCTGTCAGTGTAATTCTAGCTATTAAGCAGAATGTGACAGAGAAAAAAAATTTCGTCGAATCCGAGAATAGCTGAGAACAAAATAACAAGTGACAATTTTCTTCGCCGTTTTTGATTACATTTCCAAAAAGCCTGAAGGTGCTCTTTGTCGCAGGAACTAACTTTACCCTCTGTCATACATTCATTGCACTTAATGGAGAATAAACCTTTAACATATGAGTGCAGGCTTTTTTTTTCTTTAAAGTCTTAACCTCCGTTCAAAGGATTTGTTTCTCAGGGAAATAGAGGCATGCCTTTAGAAGTTAGAATCAATTTTTAATTTTATTTTATTATTGAAAAGAAAATTTTCGAGATCAAAAGAATTTTATGCTGAAAGGGTGATTCAGTTACATAAAAGTGCTGGAACCATTTTATTTAGAGCTAAGGTGCACGCCGGCTGGAATTACGATTAGGAAAATTAAAAAGCACCGTAGCCGGCCTCCAACGCAGAATCTAACCATCTATATATGATTATTGTGTGATTTAAATTATTTTCCCTGTTTTCAGCCCTAAAACCTGGGCTTTGAATACTAGTTTATGGCATTAAAACGCTTTCAAATGATAAATTTATAGGTTGAAACTTTTATCTATTAAGAATTTATTCTATGATGTGTTTCATGTTTCTATAAAGGGAAATTAGAACACTGAATGAGTAATAATTTATATTAATGAGAGTAAACTTCTAATGCAAGTAATAATAATGCACTTTAAATTAAAATTTAATTAATGTAAAAACAATGCTTTGTGATTCTGATAAAATGTGGGTGTTTAAGGTTTTTCGCAGCTTTAAAAACAATGTTACGATCACCTGTTCAAATCAATTGGCGTTTTTTTTATATATATACTGCATTCAAATCTATGTCGTTTATTTGAATTTAATAAATATGTTTTGAATTCTAAAATAGTTTGGGAATTTCATGCTCCTTACAACAATGAAAATAATGTTTTGTTTACTAGTTAATAACATTAGAACATTTTAAATGGTACATTTTTGTTACAGTTTATGTGAATTTGTTCATTCATAGTGTGTTTCTGAAAATAAAATCAAAAAACTGATTGCATACTAATTTGTATTCATGAAAATATATCTATAATTTAGGTAATAATAGGTGTAAATATAAATATAATTGATGTAAAAAGGGAGTTATCTCTCTGACAAAATGCGAGTACTTAATTTCTTAACTGCATTTAATTCATTTCAATTAGAAAGGGTTTTCAAATTTTAGATCTAGTGTTCAAATCTATGGTTTATGTGAAATAATTCCTAAGCATGATTGTGATATAATACTGGTGTTTTATGCTCTTTGCAGACGTTGGAAACGGTTCTTAGATTGGTATTCAATTACTTTAGAATCTTTCAAATGGTGCATTTGCTATTAAAAGTTTGGTTTTAGTTAATTTATTCATTAACCATTTTGTATTCCGGAAAACAAAATCAGAGAATTTACTTCCTCCTTATTTATAACCATAAGTATACATTTCTATAGTCTGTTACTTTAAAATAGGCCCTTCAGGGCCATTAAAACTCCCCTGCCCCATTTCCGATTGTCGCTGGTGTCGTCATCACCACACTGCATTTATTTTCTCCGCCTCATTTGAGACTGCACTTCAAGTCATCCTTCATTCGCCTGCTTTTTATGAAATGAGACACACACTAAACGGGAATGAAGTGGAATGGGAGGGATTAGGCCAGTCGCGTTTTTCCCTCAGCTGTTGTTTCCATGGTTAAGAGTCAAATCGTGGAGAGGAAAATAACCTTGAAGCTCCTATTTTAAAGTAATAGACTGTAATATGCTATAAATGTAATTATACTTCATACAAAAAATATTTTAAGATTCTGGCAAATAAAGGGTGTTTTAAGCTTTTGCATTGTTAAAAAACTTTTGAAATTACTCGTTTAAATTGCAAAAAGGCCTTCTGAACTTCGTGTTCAGCATTAAAATAGTTGCTTTATGTTGAGTATAATCACATGCATGATTATGACATAATATGGTGTTTATAGCTCTTGGCAACGTCAAAAATAATACAGCGGTTACTCATTTAAAGCATTAAAATGTTTTAAGCGATAAAACGCCTTTTTATGATGAGAGATTTCTATGATGAATTCTATGGTGAGACATGAGATACTATTTCTGTGATTGTAGAGATGTTTGTAGAGACCATCAGACATCTCGGAACAAGAAACCTGAAGCATTGAAACTTGATGGGACTCGAACCATGGATCTTCCAATACTAGAGAGAAGTGCATTGCGACAATGCCTTATATACTTCTCCACTTAAAGGGTGAATGAAGAGAGAGTTACTCGACCTAATCTAGGTTAAGCCTAATTGTCGGCCATCTTATTTTAGTCTGAGCGACACTGTAGCGCCAGTCTTGGAAGTATTAAAATGCATTACTCAATTCGAATTGATAAATTCAAAAGGTATATTTCCTCAATGTAGCATATGAGCATTCGGTACTGTGCCGCGCGCGTTGAGAAAAAACCGCGCTTGTTATTGGATATATTTTCCGATGACATCATTCCTTCTAAGCTCCGTAACACCTTAGCGTATTGATGTTTAGACGGGATTATCGTGGTTTTGTTTTCTCTGATTGACATGCGCGAGAGACAAAAACGCTTGAAAATTTTCGTTTTTTTCTATTTGAACAGTAATGTTAGACAAAAAAATATCCATGCAGCTTTCTGCAACAATCCGATGTTTATACGATGCTCTTTCGTGATATAATTAATATTTTTCAATGGCCAACAGAAATATTGTTCTCATAGTGCCACTTTCATTAATTTTTTGCGTATGGGTGCGAACAGGGATACGAACAATCGGAAAGTGACGTTTGTGATTATCCGCAGCCCCAATTTACTGCAGCTTTTTGCCGTACTTCTTCAATATAATAATACATTATAAAGAGAGAGAAAATTAATAAACCTTATAGTATAGTACCTAAAGTCCCAGAAATATATACTAGTTCCAGAAAAATAATCTATATACCTATTGAGTCACTACAAATTAACAAAGAAAAGGAAACGTTGAACATATTTCATATTATTATTTTGGAAAGGAATTATACAGAAAAAAATTCAACATACAAATATTAACCGCAAAACTGATTCGCTAATGATTGCACAGTGGAAGTGCTTTCATAGAAAATTTTTTGTGGAAATTAAACTTTACTCAAATTACGCACAGGAAAATGATCAACCGGTTTGTCAAGAACCTAATCCAAAACAAACAGGCAATGTTCAGACGTCCTATCCACTGGAACACTAATAAGCAGTTATTAGTCAGGCAGAAGTTTTCATTATTCATTAAAATCGTACTAAAAATTCTGTAAGTTAATATACTCTACATAAAACTAAGCTTCTCGTATATAGAGTCTTAAAACTACATCAAAAAACATTAAAGCATTTAAAAATAAATTTATAATTGAGTGTTCTTTCGCATGTCTTATATTCTGCTATCTTCAACGAAAGGAAATATTCCGTCCACTGTTAGCATCATAACAATACATTTCGCTGAGCAGAATACACGTGTGTAAGAAAAGAAACTTTCTTTTATGGTAAACACTATTTTTATGCATAGATATAAAACATGTCGCACACTAAAAAATGGGCAGTATATTAAGTATTTCAAACATACGCATTTCTATTTTTCTTTCTAAAATTTACAGTAGTTTACCTTCAAAAGCAAATTTTACTTTTCAAGTAAACGGCAAATATCGTAAATTTAAAGTGTATTACATTAGCTCCTTCCTTTCTTGCTATTCGCGAAAACTGATTTGGCTCATGCTTTCGGAGTTTTGTACCTTGTCGATTATTGATATATAATGAACATGAAATGATTTTTAAATTCTCAAGAATTCATTTATTATAATCTCTGCACTCAACATTGGTACACATTTCCGAAATCAGCATGCTGGAGAAATTTATAATTAATCTCTTTGTCAGGACTGAGTGTTCGGTGCATATTCTTGGCGAACATATTCGTGCAAACTTTAAGTCCTGATCTTGAACAGGGAGCTGAATGCAGCTATGTTCTGTGGTAGAAAACTGTGGTTAAGTGGTAGAATAACTGCACTTGAGAAGGATTTAAAATCCTCTTTTATTAAACCACAATTATATACAGCCACTTCCCAACTCGGGAGGGATACAGAAAATAATGACCGCCACTTGGGTCTAACTTGAACAATGAAATAATTTAAAATAAAAATAGAAATTAAGTAGTCGTTGCTCACAGAGCTATGAACGCGAGGTTGGCCTCTATGCTAAAGGGTGCGTAGCAAGATTTAACTAATACTAACGCACTTAGATTTACTTCAATAAGTAATAGAGTAACAGCGCTAAGGCGTAGAATTTAAATATTAGCTGGTCAGGCGAACGTCGAACAGAGCAGCAGTGGTCTGAGACTAAAAGCTCTCTCACACTGGGAGGTTCCTACCTATGGCTTAAATAAAAACTTGGCTCCACTTCAAATTAGCATAAAGCTGAAACGCGCGCTTATTCTAACGGGAAGTTGAAATAAGAACAGATAGGAAAAGGCAAATTAAAATAAAACTTTGTTAGTTTAAACTAAAACCTTACGTCTTTAAAAAACACAGCTTTTTTTACAATATTAAATTCACTACATAACAGTGCCGTAAGAAATATAATCTCATGGTATCATAAGTACATCGCGCACTGTCTTAACAATAATGCATCTCTGTAAACACACTGCATATTTTATATTAAATTTACCACACAACAGTGTCAAAAGAAAGGTAATCTCATGGTAACACAAATACAACGCATTTCATTAAT
The DNA here is from genome assembly GCA_000611955.2 of Stegodyphus mimosarum. Taxonomy (NCBI): domain Eukaryota; kingdom Metazoa; phylum Arthropoda; class Arachnida; order Araneae; family Eresidae; genus Stegodyphus; species Stegodyphus mimosarum. Next base: position 56,594 of record KK113779.1, read on the forward strand.
AATAATACCCTTTTCGGTTCGGCTCTCAAAATGTAAACAAGCGGCATGAAAGCATTCCCAGGCATAGAGGAAATGATGTCATCGGAAGGCATATCCAATCATGAGGATGAAATTTTCCCTATGAGAGCAGCGCGATACGGAATGCTTATATGTTGTCGGGTATACCGAGGTTTGCACCGTTCTTATTAGGAGATAAACTACTTCCCAGAGTTAGAATGGATGTTATGAATCTAAGACACTGCACTCTTTAAAGTACGATGTTTAATATTAAAGCGTTTGGCGTAGGTGAATTTCTTCATACATCTTTTGGTTATGAAAACGAAATTAGAAAATTAATTACCTGCTTACTTGTAATCATGAATATATATTAGTAATACAAGTAATTATATGCTAATACTCTAAAAAAAAGGTAAAATAATTGTAATAAAATCCAAGTATCCATAACCTTTGCAGGATTCAAAACAATGTGATGGTTACAGGTGTAAGTCATAAAGCTTTTTTCTTTAACTTTATTAGAAATTAAAAAGATTAATTTAATTTAAGCGTAATGCATGATTTTATCAACATGAGTTTTTAAAAGTATCTTATACCTAATACAGAGAGTTTAATAACTGTAAGGCAAATGTTTCTTCAGCTGTGTGATTCCTTGATTATTTTCTGTCTGTTAAATTTTATCGAAATATATTTTTTTACGTCGTATTATACTAAAGCTTTGTTTCTCAACACTTATACGAGTTACGTTGTTACATGAAATTTACTTGTAAGATAATTTTCTCGTAAAAATAAAAATTTATATTTTTTATTTGATCTTTGTAAATTTGTATACTTTTCTTTGCTCTAATGAAATGAAAGCCTTTTTCTTACATGTTTTGAAAAACTCATTCAAAATCAAATTCTTTTTTAAATAAATTAAAAAATTAAAATAATATTCAAGTATTAATTATAATGAAATTACAAATTTATATATTACAAGAATGTAGGATGTGAAAGCCTAAATGAAGGGATGCATAATGTAGAATTACAATCACACTGCGTAAGAAAACCATTTGTGAAAGTTAATGTATATCTAACTTTTGCTCATTTTACCAGTTATGTTTGGCAATTAAAACTGCTGAATTATTTTTTATTTAATATAATTAATAATTTCTTTTTAATTTTCTAAATGAGTTAGTTGGCCTAAAGTCCCGCTGGCATGACATCATAGAAGACATATATTTTAAAATCTTCAGCTTTATAGGAATTACGAGCCAATTAAAGAAGAAATTGCACATTTTTTATTTGGAGGGACAGTAACAAATGAATCGAAACATAAATTTTATAAGATTTATTTAAGTAGTCTTGATGGTAAGTATCTTCGCAATCTTGAAGCATTAGATCAAGAAAAGATTTGTGGTGGCATTCCTCGAATTAGCTATGGACCCTGGATTCGAGCACTTGAAACTTCTACTATTATTTTAAGTGGCATGCAAAAGGATCCAAGTCCTACTGAAATATTCATTGGATCGATGTTGCAGGAAAGCTCTTTACAAGTGAAAGAAAAGAACTTAGAGGAATTTAGTTGCCATGAAAACTTAATTAGACTGAACATTAATTAGAAAAGTTCCTGGGAGTCAGAATAGAAGAAATGTAACTATGACTGTAACTTCACTACTTGCAACCGATACGATCATTTCAAATTTATGGGACTTAGAAGTTATAGGAGTGAAGGATCCTACAAAGCAGAAACATAAAGATTAGATTACAAAAGCCATACAGAAATATTTTCAAGAAACTGTATTTTAAAAATGTAATTGAAGATACGTAGTTGATATGTTCTGAAAAGAACTTAGCTGTCCTTTTCCTTAATAGAATATATACCCTCTACAGTGGTGAGATTTCGATATGGGGAAATAGGTGTCATATCAGGCATAAGAAGAGAATTTTTGCAGGTTTGGGTAAATGAAAGAGATAAGAATTACCTCCGTTTTTTGGGGGTTTAGTACAAAAGCAAATTTTCAAATTTTGCATCATAATCAAGTAGTCCTTGGCGTTACCTGCAGCTGTTTTTTATTAAGAGCAGTTATTAATTAGCACTTAGCAAAAAAATTTAAGCTTATTGAACAAGGTCACATTGACACTGGTCACATTCCGTTATAGAAAAACTGGAAGGTAGTTTTTATGCTGATACTGCCAGTGTAAAAGATAAAACAGAACTTGAACATTTTATAAGAGAAGAAACCGAGATTATGAAAAAGGAAAAATTTTATTTGAGAGGTTGGGAACAGGGTTGCTTAGAAACCTTTGTACTTGAAACCAGCAAGTCAAACGTTTTCTCACTGGTATGGTATAGAAAAGCTGATATTCTAGAGCAGGGGTTTCAACATTTTAACTAATGTGTACCATCTAAACAAAAATTCAAAAACTTTTGTACCACCACTTCATTTTATTCTACCACTACATTCTATTTGGACCACCACTACATTCTATTTTTGTACACCACTACATTATTTTTCAATTTCTCAATAAAAATATTAAAAATAACTATATTTTGCCATTTGTCCAACCTATTGGCTATTTGTAATAAATGTGCACGCCTAAAATATGTTAGATTAAAAATTGGTTACCATTTTAATTATCAGAATTTAAGTCAGTGATTTCCAACTCTTTACCCGCGGGCGCCATGGCACCCACCGATCGTTTGACGTGTGCCTGCTGCTGTGTGATCACAATAAAAATGTTTTAGTTTTCATCATAATTCCATGTGAAAGTTTTCTCATTTTTAATGAAATAGAAATTGCGTCCAATACAGATACCAGGACAAAGTGAAACGCAACCGATCTGTTTTTTATGTGCATGTGTTATTAAATCTATCCAACTGTAAATTCAGCTTGAAAAAGTAAATGGTGCCCGCCATCCAACAAACTTTCTAGAATGTTATCTTAGGGATAAAAAGTTTGGGAATCCAATACTTTAATTATAAAGTTAGCGTAAAATTTGGGCCTATTTAAGAAATATCAATTGCTTTATGTCTGGTCTTATTTCACATAGTTTTAACCGTAAGTTATGATCCACTTTTAATTTTGTCCGGTATTTATTTTTCAAATATAACATGGAAGACAATTTTTTTCACACAAATCGGTTGTGCGAAATAACAAAGCGCAAAAGGGCAATAAATTAAATAGTACCAGCATTAAATTAAATAGTTTTATTAAATAGTACCAGCAAAAATTAAATAGTTTTATTTGAAATGCCTTTAAATTCTTTTTTTCGGCTCAGCCAAATGTTAACGAGTATGTTATTTTTGAAATCTACTGTTAGAGTTCGATCATAGGAAATTTCTATCAATTGTTCTTTTTCTTCACGAGATTTTGAATTTAACAGTGGTACGAGTACCACCGGTTGAGAATCGCTGCTCTAGAGAGTAGTCTAGAAGTTTTGGAATCTAAAGCATATGAAGCGATAACTAAGAGAAAATTGCTGTTGGTTCTTAATCGAGTTTTCGATCCTGTAAGGTTTATGTGCTCTGTAACATTATGTCCAAAACTTATATTGCAGTCTACATCGAAGACAAAGGAAACATGGGCTGCTGAAGTGAATAATAATGTAAAGGAAGAATCTTCAAAGTGGACGAAAGACTTACTATGTTTAACCAATATAGAAGTCCTCAGATGGCTTGGTGGGAGTAGATAGGTGAAATTGATTCTACATATTTTCTGTGACGCCAGTCAACTAGCGTATACTGCTTCGGTATTTATCAGATGTAAATCAAAGCGCGGGATATCAGTATAATAACTGAAAGCCCGATCAAGAATTACTCCTATAAAGAAGATTACCATACCAAGATTGGAAATGCTAGTAGCTACAGTTAAAGCTAGGCTGCATAAACCAGAGATGAAAACTTTAAATTGGAAGATATAGAATCCTTCTTTTGGACAGACTCAATCATCGTTCTTATTTGAATCTGTCACGGTGGCCAGTGGTCAGATTTGCCACTAACAGAGTAAAAGAAATAAGACAACTGACTTCCTCAAACTTATGAAAACATATATCGGTCACTAAAATCCTTCTGGTTTACCTTCTCGGAGATGCGAAGCAAAGCATTCGCTAAAATCTCGTTGGTGGGGAGGTTCGCAGTGGCTAAAAGAATGTGTGGAATCTTGGCCAAAATCCAGCAGTCGAGCAAATGAACAAGAAGTTTCAGTGGAAAAGAAAAAATGCGTTAAATATTCATCAATGAGTGTTCAACTGGAAAATAGAAACTGATATTATAAATATTTCTCGAAGTAGATTTAAATAGTGCGCATGATGGGTTGGATATTACGCTTCAAAAAGAATAGTTAGATTCCAAAAAACAACGTATCCATGGCGATTTGTCCTACGAGGAATATATAGCAGATGAAAACAAGTTATCACATCTAATTTAAAGAGGCACATTCTTTGGTTCGGATGATTCTAGATCATCGAGTTTACACTCTTATGTTGATGAAGATAGAGTTTTGAGATTAAGAACGACGAAGATTTCTCATCGAGAAGGTACGAAAGATGTTCAGCATCCAGCAACTTTACCTAATAACCATTCTGCTGTTTTCAGACTGATTTTTGATACACACTTAAAATCATCACATGCTGGTACTCAGATGATGAGAACAATTATTAGAGAACGCTATTGGATTTTAGGTGGTTGTCATACCACCCGAGCTGTTCTTAATCAATGTTTATAGTGTCAAAGGTACAAAATAAAAAATACGGAGGCTTTATTAACTGCCCTGCCTGCAGATCGTATACGTAATGCCAAGGCTTTTGAAATAACAGGCATAGATTTCGCTTGTCCTTTATACCTCAAAAGCCAAAGAAAGGCAGCACGTATGAAAGCATGGACATGACTATTCAGATGTAGAGTATACCGAGCGGTACATCTCCAGCTGATTCCTTCTCTGTCAAGTGATCATTTTCTACAAAGTCTCAGAAGATTTATTAAACGTAGAAGATGACCATCTATAATTTACAGTGACAGTGGAAGTAATTTATAGTAACAGCTAGTGCTTTAAATAACATTAACTAGAAAGAAACTTCAAAGATGATCCAATGGAAATTCATTCCTCTTTTTGCACCATGATGGAGCGGACGATGGGAGACAACAATAGCCGTTCTTGAACATATGCTGAGAAAAGTTCTTGGGAAAGCGTTGCTAGATTTTGAAGAACTACAAATAATTCTCTGTGACTGTTGAGGAATCATTAACTCTCGACCTCTAACTTACATTTCCGAAGATCCAGCTCCTTTGAATGGTTTCTGAATGGTGTTGAAGATGTTGGAGTACTTGATCTAAATTTGATAGAAACTCAAGATCTCAACAAACGGTCAAAGTACAGACTAAGATTGAGAGAAGAGTTTTAGCAAAGATTTCGTAGTTCATACTTAGGCCAGCTGAAGGAGGACAATAAAAGATCGTCGAAGAATATAAATATTAATGACATCGTATTGATAGGAAGTTATAATAAAATCCGTTTAGATTGGCGACTTGCGAAAGTGATAGAATTCATTTCAGGTTCATTCAGGTTTCATTTCAGGTTCAAAATGAGAATAGTAAGAGTCAAGATAGCATCGAGTACTTTGTTAAGACCAATTCAAAGATTCTGTTCGTCGTTGGATATCAAGATGCTGCTGAAGTAACAAAAGACTTAACCCAGTCAACAAGTAATGAGAGCCAGAAGGCAACAGAAAAGTAAAGGAACTTTGTGAGACTCTACCAAAATGATGTGCATGTGGTAGCAAGATTAAAACTCCTAAGAGAGTGAATATATCAATTTATTATTTATAAAGAATTGTAGTAATATAATTTTAGTAGTTTAGAATTCATACTTTGTTTAAGTATTAGTTTTTTCTCATAAATAGAGACTTTAATATGAAAATTTATGTTAACTTCTTTCAATTAAGTAAACTTAAGGTGAGAGAATGATAGCTATTGATGAGCCGCACCTTTTGATGCCAAAACTTAGCTGCAGCGAATTGGCAACAGCGTGTTCTTTTTCTCTAGTAAGATAGCAGTATGTGAAACAGTAACGAATCTGCATTTCTGTAAACAAATGTATGCTTTCATTACTCTTATGAAGAATTTTTTTTCTTGTTGCATAACCTGACTCAGTTTGTTTTACCGAAAGTAAATGATCGTAGTTTTTTCAACAATAGTGCAAACTGGCTCTGATGGAGAAGTATTATTTCAGCTTCCTCGTCCTAAGAATAATTAATATTTCTCAAGCTTTTTTCATATCCAGATTCGAAATACTAGTTCCGTTTAATGTGTCAAAATAATTTTGAGAAACAACATAATTCTCTACTTTTTTTTGGTTCGCTTGTATTTACTGCTCTAGTTTTAAAATACTTGTTCGTAATAGAAACTTGTCACATAATTTCGTACATTAAATAACGTGACAGTATATTTTTGATATAAATACCAACTGTAAATAATTGACTTTAACCAGTAATTAACCAGAAATATTAGCTATGCCTTCCTATTTTTATATTACTTATCTTATTTTCAACTTCTGATGAAGTTTTGATACACGTATAACATTTGCTGCCTTCTCGATCTCAGTGGAATGCTTTAATCAAGATCAGGCATTATACGAAGAAAATTGTTAAAGAAAAGAGGCGGTATTCTCCGTACTATGCAGTTTTTGACAGCATGCATTAATTAAAGAATTATTTTAAAAGCTTATACAAAGTTAGGTAGGTTATCTTGTAGAGTCATTAGGTATTTTTGGAGGCAAAAGGCGTGAAAAAATGCGCAATGCCTTCGCCAGGATTTGAACCATGGACCTCTCGAATATGCGTCGAGCGCGCTGACCACTACACCACGAAGGCATGCTAAGAAGGCGGGAGAAATACCTTATAATCTGAGTATGGCAAAGGCACAACGGCTATCTGCCTAAGGGAAGGGATGCCTTCGTGGATAACTTTCTGAGGGAAACTGCCTCGTATTCACATTAGACATGGAAAAACACCTGTGCTGCCAGCCCGCTTGCCTGAGTTCGATTTCAAACCAGGTCCGTACTACGAATATTGAGCGGTTTTAGACGCTCGGCCACTGGGAGAGTGGAAAACATTCACAAAACAAGGAATTTTATTATTTTATTTTCTTACAGCCATTCATAAATTTTGAATTATATAAATATAAGCATGTGCATACAAATATATTTTTATTCTTATTTACGTATACGCTATAAAACAAAATGTATAAATAGCTGTAAGACTTGTGGGAAAATATTCAACTATAAATAACATGAATACAGCAAAATTCAGAAAAGTGGAAGAAAAATATCAAACAAATAGAAACATGTTGAAATTCAAATGAACGGGGATCTTTTCAGGAACTGAAATTTTCCCTGGCCAAGATACTTTTGAAAAACTTGAGGTCAGAAATTGCATTTTTACGATAAGAACACGTCAACAAATTACAAAGACGAGAAATTCTTTCATGGAACACAAAATTATAGCATTAGAATTCAAAAACTTCCATTGGTATACTCAGAACTGTATTATCAAAGACAGCACTTTTCATATTTACTGCAAAAATAGAAATTTAACATTAAAAATCAGTTATCAGCACGACAGCATCAGGTAAAGAAAGAACGGGGAAAATGTATTCATAATGGGACAGCGAAATGCTTACACTGATAAATACATTTATCTGTACAAGCATTATCCTTACCATTACAGAAGGATGTGATTTTACTTTCAAAAAGTCTTAAAATCTCCTTTGGGAGAAATTGATGGGACAGTTACTTAAAAAATCTCCTCGTACATAAATTTCAAAAATTCCAAATGCATTACTTTTTTTCCCCTCTTTAATTCATTCAACAACTTGATTCACTTGTTTTTCACAAAGCCATCCAATAGCAATAAATAATCTTTTAAGCACTTAAATATTCTGGTCTATGTAGAGTAATCTCGCGTATTATGCTTCTGTATGATGCCGAAAATAAGTCTTTTAAAGGCACAATAAAAATTTTATTACTTTCGCAATAGCTTTTTAACAGGCAATCCGGAAATTTGGAAGATAGCATCTAAATGCTATTCTGATACATGCCCTCACAGCATACATTGTGTCTTGTACAATATGTATTCGTGCACTGGCGAAAGATAAATCTTTACATAGTTAAATTTTAAGCTCTCATAAAGAAGAAAATCGAGAGAAATGCCGCCAGGTTTTAGGCTGGTACGATAAGTATAGACTCATAGACAAAAAATACGTTGAGACATTTTTAAGATTAACACCCTTTGTCACTTGTATAGCTGCACAGGCTACAGTTCATTGTGAAGCAGTTAAATTTGAAGTTCTTGATAAACATAAAATCTCAGTGTTGACGCATCAATTATCAGGAGCTAAGAATAATACATTTTTATCTAAATATATGAGTTCATTCATAAAATGCAAAGTTTTATTTCTTTCAGCTTATTTATTGTTATAAGTTATTATTTACATTTATTATTGATTTAAAATATTTATAAACGAAATTTACTGTTTTGCCAATATGCTTTCTCATTGATAACTGCCTCCCCTTTTTTGTTAATAAACAGCTAAACGAAGTCCAGTTTCGAACAATAACTGAGCGAAGAATCAATTTACTTGTTGCGTCGTACTATAATACCAACAGTCAAAGTGCATGAATTATTTTTACCACTTGTGATCTACCGATGTACCTCGAAAAGTCCAAGGAAGTCTCGTCGAATTTTTCTGCCGTTTCAAAACATGAAAAACGGTAACTTAGATAAAACCTATACTCGTGGCGCCATCTGGGTGCAAATGAGGTACTAATAAGATTAACTCATCGTGTTAATGTTTCCTGTTAAACTTTAGCAATTTTAAAAAGATAAATTTCATATTTTAAGACTCCGCTATCTTCTAAACCTATATAATTAGATAAAGATTGAACAATATAGCTGTAAATTTATGTTCACTGACTTTCCCCATACTTCGCGTATTAAATTTCGAGAATGAAAATAGTATACCTTTTAACATGAAGCTACCAGTCCGTTAATTCCGACTGATGTGTAATTAATTTTTCATGCATAAATTAGTGTATGTGTAAGTAATCAATTATCAGAATTTGATTAAAACATGGGTGAATATTCCGCTTCTTTCTTTAATTCTTGATAAAAAAAAAAAAGAAACCTTTAACATGTAAATGCAAGATTTTAACATGTTTAAAATATCTCAAAGCATTTTCCTGTCCTAAAATTATATTTTCGAATGTCTAGTGTATTACATGTTACAGTAATATTGAATCAAATATGCTAAAAGGGATCGAAACTTTGAGGAATTTCATTACAATTCATATTTTTGCTGCAGTTTCGCATTTCAAAAGCTCCTTCATTTCCTTAAAGAATTGCAGAGTAATATACACGGAGACATATCTACGCATCATAGGAGAATTTATTCTCACTTAGAAATATGATATATTATGCTATAAAATGCCGTGTAATTGCTACTTGTTACTCTCAGAATACGGCTTTAACCCAGGAGCCTGGATCAAGTAACTTTTGCACCTAAGTCTTCCTTAAAGAAAGCAAGAATAAGATTGAGAACCTACCCCGAATAATTGCCGATAGCGTAAGCGACCGTGATGGGTAGCAGAATTCAGTAAACGCCCCAAATTCATCATATTCTGAGAGCGAAGGCTCATGAACGGTTAGTTTAACTAAATGAGTGAAGTGTGCGAAATACCTCTTATTATCGGCAACCTCCGTCAAAGCTATGGGAGACACTTTGCTTGCAATCTTCATGAGGGACTCTCTCCACATTACATTCAAGTAGTGTTGCTATGCTTTGTATTTGACTTCGTTAGCAAAATATGATGAGTGAAATGAAGCTGATTACTTTCTTCGTGATTCTCTTAAAGAATATAAGATATATACACAATTTGATCGCATGAAGTTAGTCACTGAATTGAAATCTGATCACTGTTCTCATATTACCTGTAATATTACAAAATTTTCGGAGATTTCAATACCTCTGTTGGATTTAAATTGAATGTAGTTATTATTTTATACGTGCTTTAATTTAATTTTTTATTTAATGTCGTTTGGCCACTAATAATTATTGTTATTTTAGTTTCTTGGAAGTGGCAACAAAACAATTGATAGAATTAGCAAAATATGTGCGTGTAGTTAGTTAGGCTTATTAAAGAACTTTTATTTACATGAGTGATATTTTATTTAAGTTCTTTTCCGCAAATCATCATTCATCATCAGTCATCTTTTCAGCAAATCAATGAATGCTTTAGAATATTTTTATTAATCTTTTAAGAGTCCGTGATTAATAGTTTATTTTGACGTGTAAGCGAACATTTTATTGGTACCCTCGACGAGACCCAAGCGACATTAGTTTGGAATTTTAAATTATAAAATGGAAGGTAAAGAAGCTATTAGACTTGAACGGAAGATTCATAGAGCTGCTTTTACAAAATCCTTCAACGATTTAGAGGAAATTTTGAAGAAAAGTGAAATAGGTTCTTCTGAATTACAGTCCGAGCTTAACGTTTTTGTTTCGAAAGCTCAGCGTTTGGATGATACGCACATACGGTTTCTTAGCACACTGTCCGAAAACGGAACTGAAGTGAAGATTATCATAACAAGGCCGTCAGAATCGAAACTAAAGCAAAAGGTATTCTTCAGAATCTACAAAACGTAAGTACTTCAAGTTTAATTTTGAATGAATCTGTTAATGAGAATGCATAGCAACGTACATTTAAACTTCCAAAGCTTGAATTACGAAAATTTGATGGTGAAATTAAGGAATGGGTATTTTTTTTAAGTCAGTTTGAAAAAATTGACAAAGATACTACGATTTCTGACAGTGATAAATTTCAATATTTATTACAAGCGGCTGTTGAGGGTTCGCGTGTAAGGGAGGTTGTAGAACATTTCCCCCTACAGCTGCTAATTATCCCAATGCCATAGAATGTTTGAAGGCTCGTTTTGGTCGAAATGACTTGCAAGTGGAAGTTTATGCGAGAGAATTCTTAAAATTGGTCCTGGGAAATGCAAATTCCAGTAATTTCTCTAATAACTTATGTGCATTATATGATAATTTGAAACAACAAATTCGAGCTCTGAAAACCCTTGGCGTCACTACAGATAAAAGTGCTGCACTTCTTTATCCTTTAGTTGAATCTTGCTTACCTGAGGACTTTTAAGAGCCTGTCAAAGAAGTACAAATGCTGACCATGGTCCAGACCCAAAATGTAGACTGGACAGTTTATTAAAACTTTTGAAATCAGAAGTAGAATCCGAAGAACGCATAAGTTTAGCTATGGCTGGTTTTGGTTTAAAGAACGAAGTGACCTGTGGAATTAAATCTATTAAAACTATTCACGAACGACCATCAACGGCAGCAAGTTTGTTGAGTGCTGATTCTTCCGCTAAGAAGTGCATGCTTTGCAGCGGAAAACATGATTCATTTAATTGTTTTAACGCTTAAAATATGCCATTTTCAGAAAGGCAAAAAATTTTAAAAGATAAAGGATACTGTTTTCGCTGTTTAAAAGTTGGTCACTGTGCAAATAAATGCTGAAGTTCTATTAAATGTGCAATTTGCCATAAAAATGACGACGTAATTATGTGTTTAGAATTGCTTAAAAATAAAGCAAATGTTAAGAAGCCTATGTTAAACAGCAATGAAAAAGAAACTAGCAAGGGAGAAAGTTCTGTATCTTTCTAGTGTTAGGAATACACCACAAGTACTTTTGCAAACCCTGAAGGTAAAATTAATTGGAAATAATTGTACAATTTGTGTTCGAGCTTTGTATGATACAAGATCTCAAAAATCATATTTAAGGAAGGACTTAATTTCTGCTCTAGGCCTAATACCTTCTAGACAACAGATTTTGAACCACGCCATGTTTGGAGGAAAACAAACACCGGAAAATTTACATAATGTCTACAAAATTAAGCTAAAGATTTTAGACGATAATTTTGCTTGTACTTTTGATGTTTATGAGCAAGGTACAATTTGTGATGCAGTACCTTCTGCCTTAAATTTGCCATGGATTAAAGAGCTCCAGTCTATGAATATACCGTTTTATGAGACTGAAGATTCATCAGCGCCTATTAATCTTTTAGTTGGTCCGGATGTGGCTAGTCGGCTTTTCACCGAGAGAAAAAGAGTATTTTCTAGTGGTATTGTAGCTATAGAAACTTACCTGGGCTGGACACTGATCGGAGACACCAGTGAATGCTGAAAGGGAAGATACGGCGACGACGATTGTAACAATGTTTGTGAAAGATGCCAATATTTCTGACCCTTTTTCTTTAGACATCTTAGAAATATCTGATTCAGTCGAAGTAAAATCACGAAAAGAAAAGGAACTTATTACGAAGAAATATTTTCAAGAGACTGTAAGAATTAAGAATGATGAGCGGTAGGAAGTTGCCTTGCCGTGGAAAGACGATCATTTGCGTCTCCTCACCAACAGAGATATAGCGGTAAGAAGACTTGAAGTCTCCACCAAAAGGTTGAATTCAGAAAAATTATTTGAGACCTATGATGATGTCTTTAAACAATGGACTGAATTGGGAATAATAGATGATGTAACAGATGTGTATGTTTCACACCAGCACTTTCTTCCTCACCGACCTGTAGTCAAGGAACATGGTACTACCAAAGTACGTTCAGTGTTCGATACGTCTGCTAAGCTAATTGGATCTCCATCTTTGAACCAGTGTCTAGAATCCGGTCCCAATTTATTAGAACTCATTCCAAGTCTCCTTCTGAGATTTAAAGAATTTAAATATTGTGTTATTGCAAATATTGATAAGGCCTTTTTGCAAGTGAGAGTTCGGCCGGAAGAAGGAAACTATTTGAGATTCTTCTGGTGGCATGATAGCGACTGTAAAGAAATTAAGGTAACGCAACACAACAGATTGGTCTGTATTGTAAAGAGTAGTCTTTTTCTTTTGGGAGCAGTCTTGGATTATCATTTGGGAAAATATTTGAATGATGCCGGAAATAATCAAGATTATGTTAAGATTCTTCTTTCGAGTTTCTACGTTGATAATTTAGTAACGAGCTTAAATGATACATGTGATATATAACCCTTCATTGAGACGTCTCAAGCCATACTGAGTGAAGGAAAATTCAATTTAAGAGGTTGGCAGTACACCAATGATAATGGTCCTCAACCATTTACTTCTGTATTAGGACTTCTATGGGACAGAATAAAGGATACGCTAATGATAAATCTGGACTGGTTTATTGTTATTACAAAAGATGTGGAAAGAAAAGATACCTTGGGACTCTAAAGTCAATGCTAATACAAAACAAGAATATATGAGCTTGCTTTCAGAATTTCTTTTGCTGAAGGAAATGACCGTATCACGATGTTTTTCAATTGATACAAGTAGACAAAAGATTTCTCTGCATACGTTTCGTTATGCTAGTCATTCAGCCTTCGCGGCAGCTGTTTACATTCGTGATGAAACATCAGAAAATGTCCAAGTTCATCTCTTAGCGGCCTTCTGTAAACCCCATGACTATCCCTCAATTGGAGCTGCTATGGTGGGAGCTCGTTTGTGTGCATCTGTTCTGGAAAGCCTTCAATGGAAAGATGTTGAACAGCATTATTGGACTGACTCTATGGATGTTTTAGGGGGGATTCCGCGCAAAGAATCTTGGACCATATTTGTGAAGAACAGACTGAATGAAATAGATAGTTTAACGGATTCTCTTGCATGGAAACACCTGAATCCAGAATCCACCTGATTTGCCTTCTCGAGGATGTTTTGCTAGACAACTACTATCAAGCAAATGGTGGGAGGGACCTACTTGATTATTAGAACCCTCATCTAACTGGCCCATCACAGAACAAAATTTTGATGAACATTCTATAGCTAAGAAAAAAAGAAAAACAAAATCTCATGAGCATTCTTCTATTTGTTCTCTAAGTTACTTAAATACTTGCAGCTGCAAAACTGATAAAAAAAATAATGGATGCAGACATTATGGATCAGGTTGGTACTATTATTATTTTTCAAGCTATGATAAAGTGATACGGTTGATTGCTTGGATAAAAAGATTTACCTTTAATTGTCTTCGCGAATTATTGGAGAGTTATCCTACGAAGAAGTCAAAAATTCAGAAAAGAAAGTAATATTATTAATACAAAACGAATATTTTTCTGATCATTCAAACAAAAGAAAATTAGAATCTTTGGCAACATACAAGGACGAAGAAGGAATTATTAAATTGCGAACTAAAATTACTTTTCGGAAGGATACTGAGAACTTTAACCATCCGTTTGTTTCACCGGGAGAACATCAGGCTGTCAAAAGGTTAATTATAACAGAACACCAGAAGAACCGTTATGCTAGTTCTCAAATATTGTTGAGTATTCTAAGAGAACATTATTGGATTTTAAACTCGAAAAAAGTCATTAGATCTCTTTTATTCAAATGTGTTACTTGTTTAAGATACGCAAAGAGAAATTTAATAGCACCGATTTCTACATTACCAGAAAATCGCGTAAGTGATGCATCCATTTTTGAAATTATTGGAATTGATATGGCTGGACCTGTGGATTTAAAAGGAGAAGCAAAGGCTTGGATTTGCATATATACATGTGCTGTGTATAGAGCTGTCCATTTTGAGCTCAGTTAATCACTGTCTACAGAGGCTTTCCTTCAAAGTTTCCGTCGGTTTATAGCCTGCAGAGGTCACCCTTCTGTAGTTTATTGTGACAACGGAAGCAACTTTGTTGGAGCATCAATTGTTTGAAACTTGTTGATTGGAATCTCGTTGCTCAATACAACCCCACTAGAAAAATTCAAAGGTTTTTCACTCCCCCAACTGCCTCTTGCTGCGGCGGTTTTTGGGAACGATTAGTTGGCTCGACGAAACAAATTCTTAGAACAGTTTTGGGGAAATCTCTACTGTCTTTTGAAGAAATGACAACAGTATTGTGTGATGCGGAATTTGTTATTAACTCTCGTCCACTTACCTATGTTTCAGAAAAGGAGCCTGAATTTGCTCCTTTATCTCCGAACTCATTTTTACAAGATTTCCGAAAGTCAGGCGTTCCTGATTTGGATGAGATTGATCAGTATTCCCTCAACAAGCGATTAAAATACCGTCAACAACTAATCACGGATGTACGAAAAAGATTTAGATCTGAATACCTAGGGCTTTTGATTCAGAGACATGATCCGAAGAAGCATGAGCAAAGTATCAAACTTAAAGACGTGGTTCTTGTTGGAAGTGATAACGTTAGACTAGGCTATAGATTTTATGAATGTTTGACTTTAATATGTTTCTTTTGTGTTTTTCCTTTTAATTTTCAGTTTTGTGCTTATTTTCAAAGTTTTATACTTCTAGCAGGTTAAATTGTTTCCCAACAACTTAAGGTGGGAGGATGATGGATTTAAATTGAATGTAGTTATTATTTTATACGGGCTTTAATTTAATTTTTTATTTAATGTCGTTTGGCCACCAATAATTATTGTTACTTTAGTTTCTTGGAAGTGGCAAACAAAACAATTGATAGAATTAGCAAAATACGTGCGTGTAGTTAGTTAGGCTTATTAAAGAACTTGTTATTTACATGAGTGATATTTTATTGAAGTTCTAAACATCTTTTCAGCAAAT
Source organism: Stegodyphus mimosarum (assembly GCA_000611955.2). Taxonomy (NCBI): domain Eukaryota; kingdom Metazoa; phylum Arthropoda; class Arachnida; order Araneae; family Eresidae; genus Stegodyphus; species Stegodyphus mimosarum. The sequence continues at coordinate 72,213 of KK113779.1, forward strand.
AAATGAATGCTTTAGAATAATTTTTATTAGTCTTTTAAGAGTCTGCGATATGCTGGTATCGTAGTAGTTTATTTTGACGCGTAAGCGAACAACCTCAGATTAAATGAAAAGTCAAATCTTCGTCTTTTTTTAAACTCTTGTTTTCTTTAAAATAAGCTTAAATTCACTTCTTATATTTTACTCCCCGAAAAAAAAATCCTCCGTTCGTCATATTCATTTTCTTTCACACAGTTTATTAAATTCTTCAAATTTTACTCAAGTCAGACTGCACTGGAATTTAGCAGGTCTCAGTGCATATAAAATTCATATTAATGACAATTCGATACTAAAGAATATGGATCATTACACTGAGGATGAAGAATTTGTGCGGTATAATAATTAACGAATAAAGAAAGCTGTGTAAAAATTAGCTCCAATAAATTATAAAATTCATGCGATCACTTGCAGAAGATAAATAATGTAATGTAACCAATAGAAGTTTTCTTTTTTTTTTTTATTTATTGATGGCACTAGCCATTTTAGGCTTACCAACAGAAGTGGAAGTCATTGATCTTAACAAGAATAGTGGGGCTCGGTGTAGAAATTTTTTTATACTTCTTTCTCACATGAACGGAATAAAGGCCTAGTCATTCGCAGAGAAGAGTTTTCGCAGAGAAGAGCAACTAGACATTACAACGTAATGGGTTAATTAACATAAAATACTCTACACATTATAAACTTTATCTTGAAACTTCAGATTTTTTAACGGATGAGGCAATTTAACAGTGAAATTTTATTTGCGTGGAAAATATATAAATATCGAGAAGTTTTCAACACCTATATTTAAATTAATAACTTTGATTTTCACCTTTTGGAATGTTAAGCAGTTGTCTAATCATTTCCAATGAACGGTAATGAAATTTTTTCATTTTCTGTTTATTTTTTACTCATTTAGACATCTAAAAGAGCAAGAAAAGGTCATATTCTTATTTATTATTCATATATCCTCATAATAAGATTAATTATATTTGTATTCCGACTACATGTGTTACATGTAACTAATAAGTCTAATTTCTTATTTTGTTGCAAATTTACCCCAAAATTTCGTGGAAGTACTTTACGAATAAAATCACTTCCAAGCAAAATAGGGATCAGTTAACTATCCACGCTGCATTCGTCTTCTATATTACGGCATTACATTTTTATTACAGTTATAAGGTTTCTCCTTCAATCTCTTGACTTTCTTTGTTAGCATAAGCTGTGAAACCCTATGTGAAGGACAGTGAGCAAATCTAGGCTATGTCCTTTAGTGTTGAAGAACTACAAAGTCAGAAAGAGGGTTTACAGTGACCCTTTAATTCAAATAATTACAACTCTCCAATTTGAGAGTAAGCCACTACTTGGGCTGAACTAAAATAATATGAAATAAAGTGTGTTAACAATTTCAAATACCTAACTTAATCTTAAGTAGGACGGCGAGGGAAGCTTAACTCTTAGTGAAATGCAATAATGCGAATTTCTCTAGCAAACACTGGTAATTGCAAATGCCTATGAAGGCGAACTTTCAGTAGACAGAGGAAATCTTTGCGTGCACAGCCTTACGGCGATAAATCCAAGGCTCTGTTTTTCCCCTAGTTACCTCCTGCCTTTTAAACTGCTAACAGATATATGCGATTTGCATAAATATCTCGCTCGCGCTAAATTCGGGCAGCAACTGAAACTTTGAGATATCGATAAGAAAGTTCAAACTAAAAATAATTTGGTTAATAAAAATAATGAATGCTACACAGTAACAAAATATGCTAATTAAAGTTAACGCATGCGACGTAATATAATTTTGATATTTTTCGATTATCATAAAATTACTAAACAAAGATGTTATATGTTCATTTGCTTATTCAATACATTTATCAACAATGTAAAGTTGCAGACTATGTCTCTGCATGTCTTCAGTAACGTTGTACCACTGATACTCCTTCATTAGATAAAGATGAGGCTTTTTTTATAAAACTATTTTTCTGAGTTTTTCTAGAAACCTCACAAACTTAATTAAATTTTACTTAGCTTCTTTTTTTCTCCTTTCAACACTTCAGTTTGCTGAGCCGTTCTTGCCAGCATTTCTGAAAGGTTTGTTTTAGGACCCTAAGCATTATTTAATATTTACAAGAGAGACAGAACTCAACCATTACATTAGGCTGAAAATGTGCACAGACGGCTCAACAACCTTTGCATAAAATGCATCACGTAGTCACTTATACAATGATTACAAAAATGCATGCATATATAAAGTACAGGCTAAACAAATGAAAAAACGCCACCAATTTAAATTATTCAGAAACAACTAACATTCTCCTAGTGTAGTACTTATAAAATTGTACCTCTTCATTTAATTGCTCGAAACAGCGCCCTCCTGATCGATAACAAATTACTATTCTATAAAATTATGTTGCTTTCAATCCTAAATTATTATTGTCCTTAGAATTTTTCACGTGAAATCAGTATGTTACGATTTCCACAATATATTGTAGAACTTTGCGTGGAATGTTAGAAATTAACGAAGTCATGATGAACTTAAAGTTGTGGCCATAAAAAAATTCTTTAAGCTGGCTGTGAAATTTCATAAAGAACACAGTGTCGAGAACAACAGTATTGGGAATGGGACGATTCACCGCCGCAATTTTCTTGTTGTTTCGCCGTCATATCATTTCGCCTTTGGGCCAGTTCGCCGTCGGGCCAATTCGCCGTCAAGACATATTTTTCCTTACATGCTTATATTATATTTATTTTGATTACCTCTTGCATACCTCTGACTGTTTGAAATTTTGAAAGGAAAAGCATAACACATCTTCTAGAATGAACTTAATCTGTCTTCTAGAATTACTAAAATATACTAAAAGAATAAATTCATTAATGATATGCGGTAAACTGTTAAATTCAATCAGTAACCAAGAGCATTCATAATTAAGATGAAATATAATATAATTATAAAATAATATATAATAATAAAACAAAGTATAATATTAAAATTAAACATAATATAATATAGAATTCCTAATAAAAAGTAAATTATTTTGAGATATTATTTTGAATTTCAACCACTTTTAAAATAATATTTAACTGGTCTTGATATAATTAGAAAAACCGAATTTTATTTTGGATTTTATATTAAAACTCAATTTTTTTTTGCAACCACTTAAAAAAAATTGCATGCAGATATTTGCTCCACAGCCGGAATTAAACATCTTTTTAATCGTTCGTCATTTACAGAACCAGGTAGTTTGTTAACGTTTGTATTTTAACAAATTCCTCGAATTCAAACTTTTGAATAATATATAAAATGCTTTTGCATACAATTTTATGCAAATGTACCATTACGCATGATATAAAATTTAACTTTATATTATATCTATCTATACACTTGTTAATTTTAAAAGAGTTGTGTGCTAACAAGATTCCAAAGTATTTCTAAATTATCAATTAATTAATTAAGATTTCATAAAAATGTGAATTTCTTGCTTCCATTGTAAGGTTTTAGTTTAAACTAACAAAGTTTTATGTTACTTTCTCTTTCCTGTGAACTCTTATTTCAACTTCCCGTTAGAATGAGCGTGAGTTTCAGCTTTATGCTAACTTGAAGTGGAGCCAAGTTTTGTATTTAAAGGTTAGCGAGGAACTTCTCAGTGGGAGAGAGTTTTAGTCTCAAATCAGTGCGGCTCTGTTCGACGTTCGCTTGCTTAGCTAGTATTTAAGTTCTAAGCCCTAGCGCTGTTACGCTATTACTTATTGAAGAAATCTAAGTGCGTTAGTGTTAGCCAAATCTTGCTACGCACCACTGATAGTTTAGATTAGAGGCCAACCTCGCGTTCATAGCTCTGAGAGCAACGATTTCTTAATTTTCTACTTAACTTTATTTTAAATTATTTGATTGTTCAGTTTAGACCCAAGTGCGGTCATTATTTTCTGTTATCCTTTCCGAGTTGGGAAGTGGCTGTAAATAGTAGTTTAATAAAAGGGTAATTTTAAACCCTCCTTACGTGCAGTTATTTTACCACTTAACCACAGTTATTCTACCACAGAACATAGCTGCATTCAGCTCCCTGTTCGAGATCAGGACTTTGGTACTGTTACGAATATGTTCGCCAAAAGTATGCATAGAACACTCAGTCCTAATACCATGAGGGATTTCTCTGAACTGGGTGTTTAAAATATTAAGAAATTTTGACCAAACGTGTAACCACTGTATCTGCATAATTTTAGAAACGATGATATAACGGAATTTCTCAGAGGTTTAGCGCGTAATTACGAAAAGTGATAATTTTGTTGTATTTGATACTGACATAATTTTCAAACTAACTCTGTTTTATTTATTTATATCCCATATTTGTAAACAAATAATTATGCATATTATAAGCAGCCTTTGTTATGTATTTTGTTTCTACTTGACAACGAAATGGCTCACGGCAAACCAGCTGCCGACGGATTCGGTGAAGGCAAAACAGGGACGGCTGGCAGTCTCTCTGCCTCTAAAGTATTACCATTACGCGATTATGACTGTAAAGTCCTTGAAAATTGCGGACATCCCTTGATGATTTTTGAGCACATCAAATAACTTATCTTTCTACATTAGTCTCAAATGTATTATTTCAAAATATTTTATTTCACTAAATTTCTAAATAATTCACTTGCATTTACACCATGATAAGTCTGTATCAAAATCATCTGCGCTGTCAGCAGCTGTTTCAAGGAAAGAAGTCACAGGTTCAAAAACCCAGCGTTTGTACTAAGAGTCCATATAGTTACTTCCTTGCTGTCCGCCGACAAAATTTTAATGTATATTGTGATGATATATAACATTAATAATTATATATTTTCTGATGATTTACTTTATTAATTCTTTGTATCACTATTTCAATTAAAAAAATAGTAATATATTTTTTATGCTATGCATTACTTTCCGCAACTACAGTATCCATCTTTAAGTCTTCTTATCTGTTTCAAAATGAAACTTGTATGTTATCTGTATATTTTTCCCTAATTTTATTTGAATGGTTTTATTATTTGACAATAGCAGTTATTATTTTTAAAGGAACTGTATTTAAAGGAAGCCTATTTATTTGCACATTTTCCTACCGCTTCATATTTGAAAAATTCATTTGGCAAAACTGGAAATATTTATAATTCACATTTAGTTTACATAGATGTAAATAAATATTTCTCCTCATAAGAATCCATTTCTTCCTTCTTTTTCTTTTGTTCAGGTCATATATTATACAGTACGAACAGAAGTTTGCTATTTTAAAAAGATCTGGAAAAAGAGAATTTTTGTTATTCGATTTCGAATTTTGATGGGCACTCACATGTTCACTGAAAAGATAACTGTTTCTGCACCTTGTGAAAGTTAAATGAGAATTTAAAGAACAGTATCAAGTTTTCTGTACCCCTAACCCACCAAAAAGAAAAATAATAATAATAATAATAATAATTAACGTTTTAATTAGAATGTTTATTTATTCATTTATGTTTTTCCCAAAGAGAGTATAGAAATAAAAAAAATGTAAAGTTAAAAAAAATACTTCTACTTTATAGACGGATTTTAGAGGTTTATATCATACTTTTAAAAGAAAGGAAGCAAGGTAAGAAGAGAAACTGCAGACATTTAATTTAATGCAAATTATGCTTCCAAACTTCAGGACGATTCTTCACGTTCTTGCTGCCAAGTTCCAAAATGATGCTGGTATCGCCATCTATTAATAAGAAAGGGAAATATAATTTTGGCATCCATGTGTAGCTAAATATACGTGACAAATCATGTATATTCATATAGTTATACATATATAACAAACTCGTAGCCCGCTCTGAATTTGGTAGGGGGGAGATGCTCATTTGTTGAAACAAAAAAACAGGATATTTTTTTGCATACCTTATTCAAACTACTAGACTACCTTATTCAAAACCTTTGCAAAGAAATCAAAATTGCTTTTTTTTATTTTGAATCTAAAATTAATTGCTTAAACTAAATTTTTAGTTTAATTTAATTCCATTAAAAGCTTTTAAATTTTCTGTTTAAATGCCTTACAATATACAGCACTTTTTAACAAATAGGATTTCCATTATATATAATAAGTTGGCACAGTTATTATATATAATGTGTTGCATTATATATAATAACTGTGTTGTTTTATAACTGTAACATTATATATAATAACTTTGTCAACTTTGTCGGATAATAATCGTCAGATTTTAATGTTTGTTCGAAAGGGCACTGAGAGACGAATAAAAATTCGATGGTTTACAGTGGAAATTATTCATATAATCATTAAAAATTATAGCTCTATGAGATCAATTTCTAACATAGAAAAGGTTAACATATTAATAAAAAAGGTGTCATGTAAAAGTGTATACCTTTGTGAATTCATACGAAGGTTCTGAGAGGAAAAATTAATTGCAGCATTTTCTCAACTGCCTTTTAAATATTCTAAGAATTTTGGGTGAAACATTCTAGGCAGAAATGCTATTTGGATGAAGAATTAGGAGGATTAATTTTAAATAGATAGAATGTATGCAAAGAACACCATTAATGCCAGCCAGCACACCATTAATGTACACCATTAATGCCAGAAAGCACAGCTCCACCACATTTGTCGCTACCGAATAACTTCGGATTTATTATTTCATAACTACACTGCTGGCCACCGTAAATGCAACATCCTGAAGGAAGCATGCACATAACATGAAATTTACAACATGCATTAGCGGAGGTGAGATATGCAAATACAATTTCAGCACAGACGCACCTCACGCGCGCCTGTGGCGCCACTTCAAAGCGCTATTTATGGCTTGAAGTTTTCGACGATTTCAAGTTCAGCAATTGTGTTTTTCATAAGGTTTTTTCAAAAAAAAGTTTTTTAAAAAAAAAAAAAAAACGATCAATTATGCCTCGTAGTAAACAGCGATCATCGTTTGATCAAGTATCCGAGTTCGACAGAGGAAGGATAGTGGCCTACCGAGAGTGTGGATTATCTTTCAGGGAAACCGGTGGTGGTCGTCATTTCAATAATTACGCTCGTAAAATATAGCAAATAAATTATAAATTGGAGTACCTTAAACATTACGAAGGTTAGAAAGAAGGGAAAAAGTTAAAATTGGATCTAAAATTAAAATCATATGATAAATTAAAATGTATATCTGAATAATTACACTCCTAAAATAAGTGAAATAAAATTACGAGTATATGGTTAAAAGATATGAAGAACGTCCTGTGTAAAATGAGTAATGTAATTAAGATAAAGGAAAATGAATATGCTCTGATGAAATAAAAAATACATACGTTAAAACTAAGAGTGCATAGGACATTATAATTCTTGAAATATAGCGCAAAAATTAAAAATTTACATCTACCTGCCAAACATTAAATTCCAGGCGTTTAGAGAACATAGGAAATAACCATTACATGCCTAGTAAAGACGAAGAAAAATACAAAGGAAAAAAAATCCTAAAATTAGAAATTACAGCTGGAAAATCAACAAAATATAATCTCTTATCAAAGTGTGACGACACCTTATCAACTAAATTCAGACTCCTACAACCCTCCTCCTTATCAGTTAATTTGCTCATCCGCAATCCGTCTCCCAACTTGCACCGCCTCCCGACTTGCACCGCCTCACCTGCTTCCGGGCTTGCACCGCGCACCGCCTCCTGGCGGTGAACTCTCCGTTTCACACTACTAATACCTTTTTTTACTTTGACCCCTGACATTACTTTTCTTAGAAAAGTCTTTCACTGTCTAGTCATCCTGGCTTGTATTACCTAACACTAGTTAGATCCCTCCAAGGGAAGCATTAGTAGACTAATCACATTAGTTTTCGCATATATAAACTACTTTACAGCCTACATATGCCGTCCAACCGGAATAGTACACTCACTTCCAAAAGTTAAGCACGGAGAGGAAAATGCTTATTTCCGGAAGTCAATGAGAATTGAAAAGGATGCAATTTGCTGCAGTAGTAGATGGAAGTATGCAAATATGTTAGGTAACAGCCGTTTCATGTCAAGAAATATGCAAAAAAGGCAGTCTTATAAGAAGCCAGCTTCATAAGGGGTTACAGAAGTTGATTGTAAGTGCTGATAGAAGGTGTTTAAAAGTTTCGCACAATTTGTTTTCAACACATACGTGTTTCTATGGCTTCCAGAAGAAAAACGGAAGATTCTGAGCGCTGGCGTGTTGTGGGGAGCATTAAAGCAGGACAGTCGATCCCAGATGTTGCTCTTTTCTTCGGCGTTCATCATTCTGTAATTTCACGTTTATGGAAACAATTCCAAACCACACAGACAGTTGTCCGAAGGCCCGTAGCCGGTCGCCCAAAGGTTAGAACCCCCGCGGAATATCGATATATTGCTACTGTAGCCAAGCGAAATCGCAGAGCGACCTCCACACGTGTGACATCTATGGTTACAGCGTCCATTGGTAAGGCGATATCTGCACCTACTGTACGCCGAAGATTCCATATGAGTAGACTGTACGCCGGAGTACCTCGAGTTTGTGTTCCTCTATCCTTCCAATCAAGAGGGGCACGATTACAGTGGTGGCGAGAACATGTCAATTGGCATGTGTCTGACTGGGGCAATGTCATGTTTGCTGATGAGTCAAGATTTGCTCTGGAAGCAGATGACAAGCGTATAAGGATATGGCGTGAACAACGAACACGCAATCAGTCCCAAAACATCACCGAACATCACGCATTCCGAGGCGGAAGCATTATGGTGCGGGCAGGGATTTCATTAGGATACCGCACCGACCTGCACAGCTTTAAACGAGGTTCTTTGACGGCTGTCCGGTATTAAGATGAAATCCTAGAAACCATACGCTGCAGCAGTTGGCCCTACTTTTGTTTTAATGGACGATAACGCACGTGCCCATAGAGCTGACATCGTCGATGACTACCTGGAGAGTGAAGGAATTGCGTGTATGGCGTGGCCAGCATATTCACCCGACCTTAATCCCATTGAAAATCTTTGGGATGCTCTCGGCCGTGCTGTATCTTCTCGTTTCCCACCTCCAGCCACTCTTATTGAGCTGGAAACTGCTCTACAAGAAGAATGGCGATTGCTTAATTCTGCGGTGATTGACCACCTAATTGAAAGCATGGTCACAAGATGTAAACTTTATATACAGATGAGGGGGATCACATACCCTATTGATGTCCTTTTTTTTTCATTTTATGCTGTTTATTTTCACTTCATACATAATTCTGTTTAAGTCTCCAGTATGTCATTATCTGATAACTTAAAAATTTAATTTTGTTTTCATTTCTGTATATAATTATTGATTTTGTTTTGTGCATAAATA